>WAAD01016111.1:188942-220956 GCA_013389945.1 Fregata magnificens
GCCGATGGCCCGATAAACAAGCGGGTGTGCGGTTTTGTTTTTGTTTTGTGGGTTTTCCCCTTCCCAGGCGAGCGGGGCTGGCAGCGCCCTTCGGAAGCGGCAGCAGCCTCCGAGCCGCAGGCGAGGGTGCCGGGGTCCCTGCCCGCTCCCGCTCTGCCCCGGAGCATCGTCCTCCCCGCCCGCCCGCCGGCGCCGGGGCTTTGTTGTCGTTGCTGGGCTGAGGTTTGGTTTAAAGGCTCTGGCACGCTCGCACGTGCTGCCTGAAGCGGTGAGCGTTGCCGCCAGCCCTTCGCAAACAAACGAAACCCTTCGAGATCAGAAGGGTCTGGTTATCCTGCATCCGTACGCGCATCCCGCAGGGAGCAGAGGGATGCCGGGCGCGGATGTTCTAGCCAGTCGGGTTTTTGCTGTTGGCCCTCAGCGGTTTTGGGGCAGAGGGGTGAGGCTGAGCTTTGCCCTGGTCCTGCCTTGCTGCCCGGCCAGCAGGACCAGGCAGAAGCCGTCCCTCCAGGCTTGCCCGCAGCCAGATCGCAGCGCTCGCGGTGGGCCGAGGGCTCTGTTCCTCCCCGCCGAGACCCCGCAGCTCTCGCTCAGCGCTCAGCTCCCCGTGCCCGCACTCTGCAGGGGGAAGGGGACCTGAGAGGCTGCATTGTTGCTGCTGGGTCCCTGCAGCAAGAGGAAGTGCCTGCCCTCTTCCCCAGGGCGGCGTCATCCTTCCCGCCGCGGGGAGCCGGCATCTTCGCCTGCCTGCATATGCCTGGGTCCTGGATGGTCACTCCCGGGGATTTCCAGGGTGAGCTCATCATATCGCCGCTGCCCCGGGCTTGCGGCGCGTCGGCCCGGCTGGAGGGTTTGGGAGCGCACCCCACCGCCATCCCATGGCTGTCCTGAGCGGGGAAATGCCGCCCGGCTCGGCTCACTCCATCGTGCCTTCCGAACGAGCATCCTTTGGCTCCTACCTGTTTTCCAAGTGGAAGACCACCCATAGCTTGAGAACATCCCACCTCTGAAATGAGCTGGAGGGTTCAACTGCAGCCATGCCCTGGAGAAACCGGGGCCGCCTCTGCCTGCTCCACCCCAGGCGCCCCGGGCTCTGCACCGCGGCTGGCTTCGCAAGTGGCTTCCTGGGCTCCCCAGCTGCTGTGCCTGGGCTCTGCCGTTCTGAGCTCCTTTGGCAGTTAACGGGGTGATCAACACCTATTGCTGTTTGCTCATTGGGAGGGCGTCTTCTGCCTGTTTCGCTCCTGTTTGCTTGTGACCGAAGCGAGCCTTGGTGGCCTCCCCGCTTCCCCTGGTCGGGGGTTTCTTTGGCACCACTGCAGCTGTGCTGGAGACTGCACCTGGAGGTGCTGCAAACCCCGGGGTGAGAAAGGGTAAACCACAGCGGGGGGAGCGGGGTTTGACACCCAGACAGCTGCCCTGGTACAAATTCTGCGAGACAGAGCCGAGCCTGGTGTCGGTCTCAAATGCATGTGTGAGCACTTGATGCGTTGCGTGCGTGCTGGGAGAGCGGTGCTGCCGGAGCGTGTCCGCAGATGCCGGCAGGAGGAACAATAGATGCCGGTGGGTGCTGGGAGAGCAGCTCAGAGGCTGGGGATGCAGAGCGCGGGGGTGTGAATCCGGTGGGGAAGGGGGCTGGCTGGGTCACCTCTCCTCGGGGGAGCTGTACTCCTTGGGATGCGCTGGGGGAGCTGGGGAATTCAGGCAGTGTTTGCGTTGTTTGGCTGCACTGGGCTGAAAGAGGAGCACGTGGCTCTTCTGGTTACGGATCTTCTTGCCTTTCATACTGCTCCTGTTTAACTCTTACAGTGAGCCTGAGGGAACCCCCAAATAAATCCTTATTCCTTCCCTTGGGTTTTTGCTCCCAATCCGAAAACAACCCTCAGGATGAGCTTGGGTCAAAACAGCGCTCGTCACCAAAGAAAGTGGGGACGGGTGATGGAGAACCGGCCAGCGGGGGGTCCTAAAGCATCCATGGCATCGTGCCGTGCTCTGCGAGGAGGGGGCTTGTCCTTCTCCCGCTGTCCCTTGCCTGCTGTGCGGGAGCTGCCCAGGCCAGCACGGGGCTCCCGAGACGTTTCCATGTTTCCCATGGGCGCTGGGAGCCCTGCAGGGACCTGAGCCCGGAGGAGCGAGCGTGGGCTTGGCACTGGCAGGGGCTCTGCACCAAAGGAGTCAATTAGTGAAGGCTGAAAACTAGTTACTTAAATCTATATGACCCCACAAGTGATGGGGTCATAAACTCTTTTCCTCTTGAAGAGCTTTTTATCTAATGACCACTGGCCTCCTGGCCCGGCAGGACAGTGGGGACGTCTGGTAACGTGACGAGCCCCCGGCGGGGATGGGCATGGTCCCTTTTAATTGAGGATCCAGGAGTTGCGGTCGATTGGGAGCATGCGGTGCTTTGAGTTACAGTCCTTTCCCACTGAAAGCTGTGCGTGTGCTTGTGAGTATGGAAGAAACCCTTGGCACTGGTACCCTTTTTCTCACTTAATCCCCATTTCTTAAAAAAACAAAACAAAAGGCAGTTGGTTGGTGGTTGTTCTCTTCATGAGACTTTTGGGGTGGGGAATGGACCCAGGGAGGGTGCCCTGGGGAAGGTCCATGTGTGGCCCCAGGACCAACCCTGCCCTCTGCTTGGCCACCGCGCAGGACCCCTGTGTCCCCCTCGTCCTCGGGGACCTGCCTCCCCAGGTGCACCTGCATCATGAGGTGCAGGTCGCGTTAGCTCAGCGCAGGGCGGGGGCAGCCCCTGAATAACTGTCTTGGGAGGGCAGGGGAGCAGCCTGCACCCCTTGTGGAAGTCAAGCATTTATGGGTTTTGCATATGAGGCCTTCCCCCCTCCTCCTTCGTCCTCCAGTAACTTAAATATGGGGGAATTGTAAGGACTTTGTTGAAGTCCTTACAAGCTGCCTGGGGAAGGGACCAGCTCCCCGCCTGCCGGGGCAGCGAGGGGGTGGGAAGGCAGGGAGTCTGATTGTATTGCAGTGCCTCAGTTTCCCCACCTGTGAAATGCCGCAAATGAGTCAGAAAGCGTGAAGGCCTCCTGTGAAACCCGCTGCTTATCGCCTCAAGGGGAGTTTGAGCAGCCGCCAGTGCAGGACTCGCCGCTGTGGCTGTACCCCGAGAGGAGGGAGCGTGGGTGCAAATCAACTCGCTCGACGCCTGTGGTGCTGGGGGCTGCGGCAGGGCACGGGGCACCCTGGGGCTCTGCTGCCCCGTGGAAGACACCGGTGCCTGCAAGGGGAGGGAGCAGGGCAGCGCCCAGTGATGCTCCTCCGCCTTTTCCCAGGCTGCTGGCATGGGGTCAGAGGGAGAAATTGGCCAGCGCAGGAGGGATGTGGTCTCTGCCCTGGATGTCCAGCCCTGCAGTGACCTCCTCGGCCGGGCGGCGCGTGGCCGGTCACTCCTCAGTGGGATGCTCCTGCTCTCCGCTCTCCTCCCAGGGGCTGCCGCATGCCTGGTCATCCCGCGGGGCCATCCCTCCCGTCCATAGGTGCCTTTTTGGGATGCTGCAGCTCCCAGGGCGATGGTCCCCTCCTTCCAGTAGGCTGTGTTTTTTGGTTTTGGCGGGGTTTTTTTATTGGCCTTTTGCTTAATAATAATTCCTGACGTATTTGCCTGGTCTGACAGACCTGCTCAGAGCATGAGAGGTGTGGCTGGTGCCCACTAAGTTGCCCAGCATGCCGGTGCCACCCTCCTGTGCCATGGGGCTGCCGCCGGCCTCGCGGGGCTGCCTTTGCTCCCCGTGTGTCATGTGGCACCTTGTGCCAGGGATTTGATGCGGTTATCCCTGTAATTCGCCGGCCTGCAGGAACGCTGGGGCAGGGCTGGGAGGGACCTCCCATTATGTGTAAGCCTGAAGGCTGTATGCTGTGCTTGTGGGGGCCGGGGCGAATCCCCAGTGCTCGGCGTTGGCGTGTCCTGCCCTTTCCCCTGTCTCCTCAGCAGTGTGAGAGCATTGCCGGGACCGGCACCGCGCTGTCGGCACAGGGCTTTTCCACGGGTGATGCCGTAACTGGGGCTAAGTTGGCTCACGCATGTGGTGGCTTAACCCAGCCTGAGCGCTCCTGGGGAAGGCAAAGAGACGGCTCCTTAAAAATCAGCATCTCCAGCCCCTGCAGTGAGCTGTGCGGCTTCCCTGCGGGTGCAGCGTCCCTGGCGTGGGACGGTGGGGGAGACCCCACCACCAGCTCTTGACAGCCGAGAGGCTGCAAAGTGCATTGCTGGCACAGGTCCACGGCGATGCTGTGGCAGGGGGAGAGCATCACACGGTTTCTGTAGGCACCGCTGAGTGTAGGATCCCCTGTGCCGGGCTTGCGCCCTGTTGGATGGGGATGAGCTGTTCTCGGTCGGGCTTTCCTCCGCAGGATGCGGACCTGGGTGCTTCTGGCCTTGTGGCAATCAGGAATGAAGGGAACACGGCCGAGGAGTGGCCCACGTTCAGCTGCTGGTGCTTGGGAGGAGGGAGGGGTGGGCAGGGAGCAGCCTCCCCGGGTTGCACCGGGGCCAGGGGAGCACCAAGGCTTTCGGGGGGTTAGCCTCTGGTTTTGCTGCTCCCCAGGGATGTGGCCCCTTTGCAGGGGTGGCTGGAGGGCAGCAAAATGGGGTGTCCGAGGGGCAGCCCCCAGCCCGCTGCCAGCAGAGGTGCCACCTTCATCCGCAGCACAAAGGGATGCCCCCGTGGCCGGGTGCTGTGAGGTCCTTGTCCCCCCTCGGGGAGCTGCTGCCCCAGGGGGGATCAAACGAGGCTGCTGGCATCCACCCGGGCCTCTCCCTTTGCACAGGGGGCCGGCAGAGCGAGCAGCTGCGTTGTACAAGCCTTGAAATGGCTGCGTTGAGATAAGGAGCCTGTTCCCAGAGATAGGAAGCTTTAGCCGAGGGTGATCGTCCTGCCGCCAGCCCAGGGCTCATCTCGAGCCTGGGATGAGCCGAATTTGTGCGTGGGGCTGAGCACCACCTCCCACTGCTGCATCCCACATGGCATGGGGATGTTCAGAGCTCGTGGTGAGGGGGCCCTCTGCAAATATGGGGCGCTTCTCCCAGCCCGGTGCTGCTCCGAGTGGCTCAGTGCACTCCGAAACGTGTGGCGGAGGATTGAGAAAGTCTGCAAGTCTGGCCAGAGCCCTCGGGCCAAGAGTTGCTGTCAAAATGAGTGTTTTGCAGAAGAACCAGAGGAAGAAGTGTGTCCCGTCCCCCCATCCCCATCGTCCTCTCGCACCAAGAATTTTCCTTCAAAGAGGGAAGGGAGAATGAACTCAGTAACGACCTGCGGCGTGGGGTTTGCAGGCAGACAGCCTGCAGGCAGGCTGCCCACCCCTTGCCTCAGGGAAATAACGACCTGGGACTCTCAGCCCTTTCCAGAAGGCGCAGCCAGGGCGGGAGCACTTGCGCCATCATGCCCATGCATTCTGTGTTTAAGCCAAGCTAACGAGGAATTGGAGTAGCTCTGAGTAATTAGGCAGCTCTTAGATAAAACCAAGTTAAATGGATCCTGGTAGCCTGGGAAATCCGTGCGGTGCCTGGAAAAGAGCTTTCCTTGGGTCTGGAGAGTGCTGTAACCGTGCCTGCAGTGCTGCCGGGGTGCAGCCGAGCCCTCCGTGCTTTCACCGGTGGAGCCGCCCTTGCTTCCCTCGCTGCCGGCAGAGACTTTTGCCCTTTGCTCTTTCCGAAGCCGTTGGGGTGACTCAAAGCCTCCACATGCGTGTCCCCTGCTCGGCTTGGGCTCCAGCACAGGGAAAGGGCCGGCAGCACCCACCGCCCCAGCCGGTGTGTCTCCACCGTGGGAAGCAGAGTGGGTTTGTGCGGTGCCATCTGTTTGGGGTTATTTTGCTGTGAAGGTGCGTGGATGCCCTGGAGCCCCCCGGGAAGGGGGAGCAGGGAGTGTGGGGTGGGTGGGCGGGCAGCAGCGTCAAGGGACCCCGGCTCACCAGGGCTCGCCACCCACCCCAGCGGGTAGGGAAGCCTTTGGGCGCCGGCGCTCGGTCTGCCGGGGGAGGGGGGGGGTGCTCCTTGAGCTGGTAAAAATTAACGAGGGTGGGAAACAGGCCGTGCCTGGGATGTGGGAAATCCTCCACATGGCTTTTTCCATCCGCTCCCAGATCCCGCAGGTGAATCCTTCCCTTTCCATGCAGATACCAGCGGCGTCGCCCAGGACTGCCAGAGAGACTGGGGCCGCACACGCTCCCGGCAATCAAGCCCTTGCAGCAGGGAAGCCCAGCGCATGGCTGCCTTGTGCAACCGTGCAAGCAGCCGTGCACCCTCCCCAGCCCTCGCCTCCTTTGCCCGCAGGCAGGCAGGCAGGGCTCTGCCTGCTGTGCCTTTATCAGCGGCACCCAGCGCAGCCCCCCCGGCCGGCGCGCTCTATCTCCCCTGGTAGTTTTGCTTCCTTCCAGGGCGTGCCGTGCACTCCAAGCTCGCCCGGGCTGAACAAACCCACTGCGGTTGCCCAATGTCCTGCCCAACACAGAAAATGGGAGAGGATTTCCTAATGGCCGCGTGGGCGAGGTGTGTGTCGGCTGCCTGCGCACCCCGGGGAGCGGCTGGGCTCTCGCCACCCATCAGGCATCCATACCCCCTCTTGCTACCCCAGCAGCCGTACTGGAGACAGGGATTAAGGCTCCTGCAGGTGTCGGTGCCGACTGCGTGGCTCAGCGATGCGGGAGAGGGAGGGGGCAGCTTAAAATACCCCCTGAAACACGGCGGTCCTCTCTCAAGACTCGGAGTGAAACCTTGCGTCTTGCAGGTTTGCCGACCGGTCCGATTGTGGTGGGGTTGGCACAGGTGGGGAAAAGATGGGAGTTGCCTTCTCTGTGGTGGGGGGAGGAAAAAAAGTCAGCCTGATGTCGCGGTGTCGGGGTGTGAAATGGCCGTGTGCGGGCTAGGGGGGGTTCTGTGCCGTGGGCACGGGGCCACGCAGGGACACAGAGTCCCCTAGGGACAGGAGGGTTCCTGCAGTGATGCTATAAAGTGTATTTTGTCATTTTTGAAAAAAGCCTAAATACTCAAAGCACAAAAAATAAGCAGAGATTGAGAGGAGGGGGGGCAGCGGATGGAGCCTGGCTTCTCCTAGGCTTGCGGGGTCGGTGCTCTCCGGGTCTGCCTGTTTGAGTGGGTCCACGAGGGACTGAGACACACGTGGGGTCTGGGCTTTCCAAGAAGAAAGAAAAATATTAAGATACTTAGTTCCCCCCCCCAGAAGTGGTTTTCCTTTTTTTTTTTTTTTAATAATATCTTTTCAAGAGCTGTTTGTCTTGGGCTGCTTCTCTTGGATCTGAAATTTGAGACTGGAAAATGGTAAAAAGCTTTTAGAAAGGGAGCAGAAGGGGGGAAGGTGCTGGGCGGCCGCTCGGGGTCCTCTGCTCAAGTGCCAGTCCGCGGGGGCTCAATGCTCAGAGTGATTGGACCGATTGACTTTCCTATCCCAGGCTCTTAATAACCGGGAGCACCTTTAACGAGGCTCCAGCCTTGAGAGAGGTCTTTAACGCACTTGTGAATCATTTATGGGCCGCCGTTAGCGCGCGGCAGCAGCACGCTCTGCCTAATGGACTCTTGGGTGCGAGCATCGGTGATGGCTACGGGGGTGTTTTGGGGACTCCGCGGCATCGCTGACCGCTTTCTTGGTCCCCTACAGAGATGGAGAGGGAAGAGCAGGGGCTCGTCGTGCTCAGGGTGATGGGTGTGATGGGAGCTCGGGTGCTTATGGGGGTCCCGCTCCCAGCCCCGCACGCTCGGGCGGCTCAGAGCTGCTTTCTCCTCCCGGCTTAATTGCACCAGCCTGATGCACTTTTATTCCAGCACTGGTAATGCTGCCTCCCCCCACGCCAATAAGCGCAGGGAGAGCGATCCCGATCCTTCTCTGAGCCTCTCTGTACCTGCTGTGTGCTGCACACATCCCCCTCCAACCAGGGCTGCTCTGCAGGGTTGTCTCCAGTGTCTTGTATGATGGTTGTGCTTGGTTGTCCTCAGCTCTGCTCTGCAGGTTGCTGCTTGGCCTTGCTGACAGTCCCTCTGCGTTGCTCAGAGCATCCCAGCATTTCCCATGGTGACGCCTTGTACAAGCCACATCACTTTTTCCATTGCTTTCTTCCTTGGGTGTGCTTCCTTGGGTCAGCGTCTGTCATGATTCACCCCAGGGCTGGGACCGGGAGCCAGCCCTGGTCACCCTCCCTGTGCCTCGCCTGGGTAAAGACTAAAACCTCATCCCAGTTGCTCACCAGTGCCCCGCACACACCTGCCCTCTTAGGAGGGGATGGGGGCTTCGCCCGCTTGTTGCTGGGGCAAGGGCAGTGTCCCTCGCTGCTGGATGTCAGGCTTTGCTGAGCTTCGGTGAACACGACAGCTTTGAGAGGGAAGAGGGTGATGGTGGGGGTTCTCTTCTTCTCATTGACCAGACCAGGTTACCCCTCTCCACCCCCTGCCCATTTATCGCTCCCCCATGGGTGACGGCAACATCCCCAGTGCATTTTTTTCTCTCTGGAGATCTTTTCCAGCCTGAAGTGAGGCTGTGCTGTCCTGGGACCCCTATTCCAGCCGGAAGCACAGCTCCTACCAAGCTCGGGACATGCTCCTGGGTGCCAAGTCCCATGTCCGTCACCCCCCCGCTGCTGTCATCACCTTGTCCCCACAGCAGGGCGTTTGTGCAGCTCTCCCCCGCGCCAGCTCAGCACGTCGCCTCTCACTTCCCTTTCCTGTCCCCAGGGCAGAGCCACCATGTCCACCCTGAGCGCCTGGGGACCGGGCTGAGGCTCCCTGGGGACCCGCAGCCACCAGTGCTGAGGGGCAGCTGGGCTGTGCCCTGCAGGTGGGGGTGCCGGGGCTGCCAGGCAGAGCGCGATGCTCCCGGTGGCGTAGCCCTCCGTCCCAGGGCCGGAAGGGCGAAGGGGACCCGGAGGGCTGAGCTCGTCAAGGGGCTGGTCTGGATGGAGGTGCTGGCTCGCCTGTTCTCACGCCGAGTGCGCTGGGCGAGAGCGGTGCCAGCACCGGAGGGGTTGGGTGCCAGCACCAAATGTGTGGGGAGCTAGAAAACGCCTTCCCAGCGCCGTCCCCGGGGGATTTCTCTGGCTGGCAGAGGGTAGAACTTCTTGCGGGTCAGGATCCATGCTCGGGGGGTGGCTGCTGCCCCCTACCTATGCGGCCAAGGGGACTTCAGCCCTCGGGGGCTGCTCCCCTCCTCCCCCCTCTCTCAATGCCAAATGTTGCGTTAATGCAGAGCCATGAAAACTGCTCCGGCCGCGCCGCGTGACCGGGACGGCAGGTGCCCGCCGGGTTGTGCCAGCTCCCCCGGGAGCTGCGTCACCTCGCCTGCGGCCCGGGGGAGGCCGGGTCCGTCCTTCCACCTGCACTGCGTGGGGAGCTGGTGGGGAGTGGGACCGGGCTTTTAAATGTGCTGCAAACCTGCTTTGCCAGGAAGCACAGAGGTCCTTGCCAAGGGCTGTCTGGGGTGTGATGGGAGCAATTGGGGATGGGATTTTGGGATAGGGGTGTAAGAGTGGGGCCGTGCAAGAGTACCGTGTCCTCTCACACCTCTGAATGTCAGTTTGGCTCCAATTTCTGCGCTCCTGGCTGTGTCGGCTCCCACCACGGAGAGCCATTCCCCAGAGCTGGAGGAGGATGAGGGTGTCCCAGGGCTTGCTCTGACCCCAGTGTGTTCCCATCCCTGGCTCTCCGAAGCAGCTGGCATCTCGAGCTCATTGCTGGCTGCCCTGGGAGGAAAACAAACAGCGTCTCCAGCTCACCAGCGGGACGGAAAGTTTTGCTTGCTGGGGCCGGACCGCCTGGCTGGTGTTCTCTCAGCTTAGCAGCTATTAAATACCTCGGCAAGGCACTCATGTTGTGTGCCCACTCTTCGCGGGTGTCTTGCTTCCCGAGAGCTTTGCCTGGCAGCAGCGGGCAAAAACTCCCTGCCTGCCTCATGCAGTTCCCCTGCCACGGAGCAAGGTGCACCACTGCAGATGGCAGCTTTTCCTCCTTCTGCCGCCCTGTGCAAGCGGCTGGTCCATGTCCTGGGTGTCCGGCCACTGGCAGCCGTGTCCCCAGCGCCTGGGGAGCTGTTGAGCTCAGCTCTCCCTCCACTTGGGATGCTCTTGCAGCCCTTGCCTGCTTTCCCTTACATGGCTTTTCATTGCAGGCTCTTTCCCCACCAGGCGAGGCAGGAGGAGCTTGGCCGTGCCCGGGGGCTCCCGTGCGTGAAGGACGGAGGAGGAGGAGGAGGAAGAGGAAGGCTGCCACGAGTGTTTGCCGTCAAGACACGCTGCACGGGATCCCTGCCACTCTTATGAGGTAGGGAGACCCCGGCGGGGACCGGCACTGGCTGAGCCCCCAGGAGAAATTCGGGGGCTGATTGCTCCCAGCTTTGGCACTTAATGGCAGCGAGGGGTCAGGCAGCAGCTGAGCTGCCGGCAGCACCCAAGGGTGCTGCTTCAGTGCCTCTGGGGAGGAGGGGAGGCAGGCAGCATGCTGGGATGCTGCCTGCCATTGCAGGTGCTGCCTCCAGCAGCATCTCGCCTGGTCCTAGTGGCGTTTGTGTGACTGCTTCCTCGCATATTCCCGTCTGGATCCCCACCATGAACCAATTTATTGCCAAGTCTGGAGAGGAGCAGGGTTAATTTGGCAATGAGGACCCCTCTCCGCCACCAGCCAGGGCTGTTGCTGCCCCTCGATGGAGGGGTCTCAGTGAAGCCACTGCTCAGGTTCCATCTGACATCCCCCCTACCACACACGTCTCGTGTGTCTCCAGCGTCTCGCCCCGTCCCTGCCCTACGGTACCCCAGCCAACCCAGCACCCATTTTAAGCTGTGCAGGGGGAGGCAGGAGCAGCAGGCTGTCACCTGGCCCAGGAGTCGGTGGAGGGCAACAAACCGGCTCTGGTCTCCCATGTCCCCAGGGAGCTTGTCCTGGACTCTTGCATCCCCAGGGAGCTGGTCCCATGGGGACCCCACGCTGCTAAAGCCAGGCTTTGCTTGCGGTGGGGTCTGAGGGGAGGGTCGTGCTCGGGACTCGGCGTGCTGGGGGAGCTACGAAAGTGCCCCTGTGCCCGCTTCCTGCTCAGGCACGTGCTGCCAAGGGAGGGTCACTGTTGCAGAGGGGGACGGGGGCGTCTCAATCGCCCAGCTGACTGCTTGAGCACCCTTATCCGACGAGAGCAGAGTGGGGTACGAGGCCGTATGGCTGGGCTGGTTACTGGTGTCCTGCACAGAGAGAGGAGCCAGGCCCATGGGCCAAGCTGGAGTTTGGCAGCCGGTGGCACTGTTGGACTCTGAGCTCCAACTTGGTGGTGGCGGTGGGTGGCAGCAGAGGAGCCCCAGCGGGACGCCTGCTCCCCCCAGGGGACTCTGCGGTCCCCCTTGGGTGGAGAGGGCCAGCTCCCATCTCCCCTTGGGAGCAGATCCCATGAGGATGCTGGTCCCTGTGGCCGGCCCGCGGCAGGTCTTGGTGCAAGCTGCACAGGGTGAGCGCGGCAGGTGGCACCATCCCCGTGGCCATGGTTGTGCTGGGGGGGACGAGGGATGCTCATAAGACCTGTGCGAGTCCTCTGGGTGCTGGCATGTGGTCGGGGGGGATGGGAAGAGGCCAGAGGGGGACGTGCCTCCCTTCGAGAGCCCCCATAGCTCCTAATAGGATCTGGGACTTGCTCCCTTGCGCTTGGGTGGAATTACGTTTTCTGCAAGGTCCTGCCCAGTAGAGCTGGGCTGCAAGGACCTTCAGGAGGGGATTGCTCGAGGAATTAACCACCTCTTGGCCATTAAGCTTCCCCCTCCTTGCACGTGGTGCTGGGGAGGATTTGGTCTCCCAGCCTGGGGTGTGCATGCACATGCTGGAGGGGAGTGTCCCGCATCTTCCCTCCCACAGAGCACCCTGACACACGGTGGGTCCCGGCTCCGTGGCTGGAGGTGGCATGGGCTGCCCCAGCCCCTCTCACTGCAGCAGGAGCCGTCCCCAACTTGGGGGCTGTGGTGGAGGTGGGGATGGGAATTGGGTGTTTTCAGGCTTTGTGTGTCCCCTGCCTGGCTGCGTCCCCTCCCTTCCCACCCCGCCCTGCACGGGCAAGGTGAGCTCTTTGCAGACCCTCCTCAGCTCCCTCGCTGTGCCGAACCATGGGGGCCGGTGTCCCCGTGTCCGAGAGCCACAGCTATGTGCCATGGGCCTGGCCGGGGCTTGCAGGGGTCCCCTCCATGTCTCCCATGCATGTGCTGAGTTGGTCAGGCACATCCTGATGGGGTGTGAAACCTGGGCGTCCCGCAGGTACGTGCCAAGGTGATGGGGGTGCTCTGACCCTATCACTCCTGCCATCCCTCACTCTGCTCCTGGCAGGTGAAGGGCTGATGCTGGTGGTCCTGGGGGACTGGGAGCGAGTGGGTGATGGAAGCCCTCCTGTCCACCCAGACCCAGGGAGGGGGTGCGGGTTTCGGGGATGCGGTGGCTGGGCTGACGGTGGCGAGATCTCAGCAGCACAGCCAGTGGCACAAGGGACTGAGGCTGGTGAGAGCCCACTGGTGAGGCCCCATCTCCCGCTGGGACCCAGCCTCTCCCCATGCGTGAGCTCCTGGGGGGCTAGTTCTTCCCCTCTTGCTGACTCCTTGCACCCTCCCAGCCTGCCGACCACCGCCGGCCCGAGATGTCAGCCGGCGACAAGAACGGGGGCAGCCGCTCCAGCAGCAGCCGCCTGCAGAGCAAGAAGCCCCCCAACCTCTCCATCATCATCCCCCCCCGGGAGGCAGAGGAGGACGGCACCCACAAGGAGGTGAGCGACGGGGAGCTGTGTCCATCCCATGCTGGACTTGGGGGACTGCCATCCCCATGGGAACCCCCCCATGCCATCCTGTCCCTAACGCCCTGCTCCGCCTTCCAGCCCTCCAAGGTCCCCATCTACCGAAAGAGCAAGAGCCTGCAGGAGCCCCGCACGAAGGGATGCGACGGCTTGGAGCGCCGGCCTGGCTTCCGCCGGCAGACTTCCCTGTCCCAGAGCATCCGCAAGTGAGGGCCGGGGAGCGGTGGCATGAGGGTAGGGCGGGCTCTGGCAGCAGCTGGGTCACCGAAGGGGTCCCTTGGTCCCTGTTGGGGTGTTGTGGCTGTGGGTACCGGCAGAGGACTTGCGATGGGGATGGAGAGTTGGAGCTCGGAAGGGAATGCCTTGGAGGGTTTTGTGCAGCTCTGCTTTGACTTGCTGGTGTCTGCCTGGGGATAATCCCGCAGCAGGATTGTTTAGTATTAATTCAAACCGTTGTTTTGCACCTTGGGAAAATTTCTTTGCCCCATTTATGTAGGACCTTCAAAAGCACCTTGAGCTGGATGTCTGCTGCAGCCCAGAGCTGATGCACTGTCCCGTGCAAAGTGCAAGTCTTGATGGAGTTACCTCTCCAGAGAGACCCAAAGGCCAGCGACCCCTCTGCAGCATCCCTTCCCTGACCCATAGCCAGGTCAAAACTTGCCCTGCTGCGGGCTGAGCTGAGACACCCCAACCCGAATCACCTGCCGGAGAGGATGCCCAGGTGGGCTGGTGGTACCTGGGGTGGGGGGACCAGCTGGGTGACAAGCGTGCCCATCGTGTGTCCAGGGGCACGGCGCAATGGTTTGGTGTCAGCAGCGACTGGGAGGGGAAGCGGCAGCAATGGCAACGCAAGAGCTTGCAGCACTGCAGCATGAGATATGGCAAGCTGAAGCCTGCCTACCGCGACATGGAGCTGCCCAGCCAGGAGGTGCCCTCCTTCCAAGGCACCGAGTCACCCAAGCCTGCCAAGATGCCCAAGGTAGAGCTCGGGGCGCGGGGTCCGGCTCCCAGCTTTGCTCTCCCAGTACTGACACCTCTTCCCTCCTCCAGATCGTGGACCCGCTGGCCAGGGGCCGTCCCTTCCGCCATCCCGATGACACCGACCGTCCCCACACGCCCCACCATGTCCTGCCCCCCATCACCCCTGGCGTTGTCTCCTTGGCGTCCTTCAACAGCATCCGCTCCGGCTACGGCCGCTTGCCGCGCAGGAAGAGGGAGTCTGTCGCCCACATGAGCTTCAAGGCGGCCGCAGCCCTTCTCCGCGTGAGTTTTGAGGACCTGAGGGGCTTCATCATCTTCCTGGCCTGGGTTTCAGCTCTGGCCCTCACCCATCATCTTTGCTTCTTGGCTTTTTGCTTTGCACAGAGATTGCTGCCTCTCCAGGGTGGGTTTGAGGCGGGAGCTTGGTGTGTTTTAACCTGAGCTCTGCTTAAAAAGCGAAGTTTTGGTGAAAACTGGATGTCCTTAGAAAAAAGTAGCTTCTGGGTTTCACTGCTGAGGAGCCAGGAAGCTTCTCCAGCAGCTTTCTAGCCCCTGGGGAGCCCTGGGCGAGCCTTGGGGACAGGTTTGTGGGACTGAGACCAAACAGGATTCAGAGTTCACTTGTCACGCTGACTAATGTGGTCATGGTCCAACGCTGGCTCTGAGGAGCTAAAGGCAGCATCTGCTGCCAGCTCCTGCTGCCTGCCCTTCCCACGCGGAGGGATATGGTGGCCGGTTGGGGTTTAATCCTTGGCACTCGGCTTTGGGGAGGGAAGCTATGAGAAACCCTCGGTGCCACAAAAACTGGCGGGCTTCTGGTTGCTTACCCTCGTTTGCTTCCCCTGCCAAAGGGACGCTCTGTCCTGGAGCCGCTGGCTCCCAAGCGCAGGAGCAACAAGAGGAGCTTCGTGTACCCCAGCTTCATGGACGAGGACGTGGTGGATGCTGCCGATACCCTGGACTCGTCCTTCTTCAGTAAGGCAAGCACCATTCCACACCAGCCGCCAGAGCGGGGAGGGGTCCCGGTGCCCCTGCACGGGGGCTGGACACGGAGCGGGGCTCTGACGGGGACCCCCGTGTCGGTGCTTCGCCCTGCCTGGGAGCAGGGGCATCGGTGGCCACTGTGCTCGGCGCTGCAGAGCCCTGGTCTCGGTGATGCTCCTTGGGGGTGGCAGGGAGCGACGCTGCTGTCATGGGCACGTTTCATGCCCTGTGACGTGCAGTTAATGGGCTGTCGATGGGGATCACCCCCTCCCCAGGCTCCGGGGCCAGGTGGAGCCAGGCTGGCCTGGTGATGGACATGCTCAGTCAGGGGGAGGTTTCTCACCCATTGCACACATCCGAGAACACGTCTCCATCCTCCTTCCAGATGGACATGCACGACGAGACGTACTCCATGCCCGATGATGTCTTCGAGTCACCACCTCTATCGGCCACGTATTTACGCATGCACCCGGTGGGGGAGGATGCCAGGGTGTCCCCCGAGGTGGAGCAGCCCACCCCGTGAGTACCAGCTCTTGGTGGGTGCCGCCCCCAAGGCTACCCAGGTCTGCTGCCGCAGCCAGGACAATGTCCCCAGCCATCCCTGCCGTGGGACACTGGGCACTTTTGGCGTGCTCCTAGGAGGAGGAAGCCAAGAGGTGCCCCTAGCCCTCATCCCAGGCATCCTCTGGCCTTCCCCAGCTCTGGGTTGTGGCTGTGGGGTTGCATGTGGGGGATTTCTCAGCTGGCCCCTTTTGGCAGATGTGATGGGTTTCTTCTCTCTCTGCAGGCGGGAGGGTGCCCAGCTCGCTTCGGCCTCCACCGGCGCCGGCCCGGCTCCCCGGCGAGGCAGGCGCATTGCTTCCACAGTGAAGCACTTCGCCTTCGACCGCAAGAAACGCTACTATGGGCTGGGGGTGGTGGGGAAGTGGCTGAACAGGACATACCGCCGCAGCCTGAGCAGCATCGTGCAGTCGCAGCTGGAGATCACTGACAGCCACCGGTGAGGGGGGACCGATGGGACGGGGATTGGCACGGGGCTTGGGGATCGGGGCTTGGGGGACTGCAGCATCCCTTTGCCCAGCCATCCTTGAGCTGCTTAAATTTTGGGTCCTTTCCTCCACAGACCGTATTTCACATACTGGATCACCTTTGTCCACATCCTCATCACCTTGCTGGTCATCGGCACCTACGGCATCGCCCCCATCGGCTTTGCCCAGCACGTGACGACAGAGTTAGTAAGTTTAAGAGCTACCGGCCAGGGCTGTCCCCTCCCAGCTCTCCAGTGACATGTCTGGCTCTGAAATGGCAACTAGCTAGCTGCCGGCGAAGGCAAGGCTGGTGTCTGCAGGGTGCCTTCAACACTTCGGAGGGGTGATCCTTCCTCTGGGGTTAATCCTGGGAACCTGCAGCTGGCTGCATTGCTCCCTCGGCACCCAGGCTGCAGAGAAGAGCAGGCATCCATCTTCCTGGGGGGACCGTGCCCATCAGCATCCCATGCTGTCGTGCTCCCTGCTAGGGCTGGGAGCATCTTGGGGTGCTGCTGGCTCCTGCTGGCAGAGCTGCTCTCCCTCCCACGTTGCTGGTGGGACACAGCAGCCCTTCCCCTCAGATGAAGGGGGCTGCTCAGCTCCCTGCGAGCGGAGGGAGAGGGGGCTGCACCCCCACACCGCTGGCCCCCTCAGTGGGAACTGACCCTGGCCTGGCTCGGCAGGTGCTGAGGAACAAGGGCGTCTACGAGAGCGTCAAGTACATCCAGCAGGAAAACTTCTGGATCGGGCCCAGCTCGGTAAGGGCTCTGCTGGCCCACCGCCCCTCGCCCCCCCGGCCCGAGGCTCTGTCCTCTGCCGGCCTCTGCTCCCCCTGCCCTGAGCGGAGGGGGGTCCCTGGGGTGCTCCTGTCAGCAGGGGGAGAGCTCGACCCCTCATCCCAGCCTGCTGCCCTGGGCCCTCGGTGCCCCCATCCCTCTGGGACCTGCTGCCTGGTCCCAGCCTGGGCTGGGGGCGCAGCAGCACTTCCCAGAGCTGCGGCATCGCAGTGGAAAGGTCGGAAGAAACCCCATCCCCTTCCCACCCACCTTCACCCCGCTGGGATAACGGAGGCTCAGGGCTATCGCCTGTGGGGACCCCCTGCCGAGCTCTCCCTGGGGGCAGCTGGAGGGAGGGGAGGTATGGGGAGGCCGCGAAGCATCCCCTGGACTGGCATCTCCCTTCCAGATCGACCTGATCCACCTGGGAGCCAAGTTCTCCCCCTGCATCCGGAAGGATCAGCAGGTGGAGCGGCTCATCCAGCGCGAGCGGGACGGGGAGCGTGGCTCCGGCTGCTGTGTCCAGAATGACAACTCGGGCTGCATCCAGACCCTGCCGCAGGACTGTTCGGTGCGTGCCACCACTGCCACGGGCACCGGGAAGTGCTGGGGATCCCTGGGGAAAAGGGGTAACCGTCTCCACCCTGCACGGCACAAGGGCAGGATGTGTGGGGTCAGAGCGGTGCCTTCGCTGCCGCATCCTCAATCTCTTCATCGTCCCCAGGAGACGCTGGCGACGTTCATCAAGTGGCCGGGCAGCAACGCGCCAGCCATGGGCTCGGGTGAGAAGCGGACGTCGGGGGCTGTGTGTCACCAGGACCCCAGGTAGGAGCGACAGCTGGGGAGAGGCGCCTCGGTCACCCGGCTGTGTGTGGGGCACGGCGGAGGTGCTGCGTGGGGCAGTGTTTCTAGCTTGGATGCCTTGAATCCTCTTGTCCAAGGGGCTGGGGGGCTCTTACACACCGAAGGGAAGTGATAAGGAAAAGGGAAGCAGTGGGAAAACTGAGGTGGGCTCTGTCCTAAACGCAGGCAGCAATGGGTGACACCGTTGTCTTGCGCTGGCCTCTGCCTGCCCTGCTCCGCTGGGACAGGTGATGTTGCGAGGGGGCATCGGTGGGGTTGTCCAACAGATGTGAGTGCCGTGGGGTTCACCTGTGAAAGATGCTGCTGTGGGGGTGTTGTGGGACACCAGTGTGCTGGATCCCCCCCCAAGCCGGGGGAAGGGGCAGGTCCCGGGGCTGTCTGTGCCCGAGGAGGGGTACCAGTCCGCAGGAAGGGATGTATTGGGGGGCGGACCCATCCTGATCCCCCACCCGCCGCCTCCTGCCAGGACGTGCGAGGAGCCAGCATCCAACCCACCCCACGTGTGGCCGGACGACATCACCAAGTGGCCGGTAAGAGCCTGGTGCCACCGCAAGCTGGGTGGCACCGTGACGGCAGCCTCCGTGGGAGACGCAGCGGGCGACAAGCCAGGCACGGGGGCTGCGGGGAGAGCCTGGGGCCAGACCCTGACCTTGGCTCTCCTCCCTCCTGCTTGTAGATCTGCACCTACGAGACCAAAACCAACCACACAGGCTTCGCCCACATGGACTGCCAGATCAAGGGCAGGCCCTGCTGCATCGGCACCAAGGGCAGGTGGGTCGCAGCGACGGGGGCACCCAGCCCGGGCTTGGCTCCCCTCTCTGCCCCCCTGCCTGTTGTTGCCCTATTGGTGTCCAGAGCTGTACCGGGGGAGAGGGAGGTTACGGAGCCATGGGGGTGGGAAGCACGGTGGGAGCAGGACCAGCTGCCAGGAGCAGAGGGAGATGCTCGGGGGAATGGGGAGCGAGCCCTGCCCCGAGCGAGCCCGCTGCCTGCCCTCTGCCCAGCTGCGAGATCACAACGCGGGAGTACTGCGAGTTCATGCACGGCTACTTCCATGAGGAGGCAACGCTCTGCTCACAGGTGAGCGGGGCTGGGGACGTGGGACGTGACGCTAGCAGCCGGGTCACGCATTGCCGTGCTGATGCCAAAGGGTTTTATAGTATCCTGGGATGTGGTTGGGATGGGTGTGAGCAGGGGGAATGCAAAGTGCAGGGATTTGCCCAGTTATCCTGCTGCTGCTGCGTGCCCACCCTGCCGGTGTGGGGCAGGAGGAAATGTAGGACTTGAGCCAGCCTCACCCAGGCAGCACCCGTGTCCCTGGGAGAGACACATCCCGGGCAGGAAAACGGCCCTTCAGCATCTCCTAGGGCACTGGGGATGCTCGGTTCCTCCCTCCCCAGCACCTGGGCCATGCGGGTGCCCCACACCACCCAGGGTCACCCCCACGACTGACACGTGGCATCATCAGCTATGCATCCTGGTGACCCATCCGTTGCTCCCTGCGGCTCTGGGGTGTGGGCCAAGCCCCCGGCACCCCCCAACCCCGCCTGCCTTTGCAGGTGCACTGCCTGGACGAGGTCTGCGGCCTCCTGCCCTTCCTCAACCCAGAGGTCCCCGACCAGTTCTACCGCCTGTGGCTGTCCCTGTTCCTGCACGCCGGGTGAGCCGCAGCCCCCCGCGCTCCCAGGGGATGATGGGGGTGACTTGAGACCGGAGGATCCATTGGGATGGTCTGTGATCCCCGATGGGCTGGGAGAGAAGAGGGGAGGATACCCCCAGACTACAGCGACCTGTGCCATCCGTGGAGGGTGTTTTGTAAGACGTCTCATGCCCCGGGGCAGTGGGCGGGAGGGCTGGGTAGGGGCTCTGGCGGGGCAGGGGTCTCTAATGCAGGGTCTCTCCCCCCAGCATCATCCACTGCCTGGTGTCGGTGACTTTCCAGATGACGGTGCTGAGGGACCTGGAGAAGCTGGCGGGCTGGCATCGCATCTCCATCATTTTCATCCTCAGCGGCATCACGGGCAATCTGGCCAGTGCCATCTTCCTGCCATACAGGGCAGAGGTGAGGGCTGGGGGGGGACTCTGCCCACATCACCCCGAGCCCAGCCAGTTCCCCAGGGGCCAAAGGACACCCCTCCCTGCCCTTGTCCCAGCAGAGGTTTGGGGAGGGGGCTGCAGCCCTCAGCACAGAACTCTCAGCCCCCAGCAGGTTTTGCCACCGGGGGGTGGGAGGCTGGTGCCCCTGTGGCGGGGGGTGAGGGGGGGTGTCTCTGCCCCACGTGCGGGGTTCGCACATGCCACATGGGTCACGTGTCACCACGTGTCGGTGTGTGTGCAGGGTCCCCGGGCGGGCAGATGGCTAATCTGCTGGCAGTGAAACCCTGCCGGGCTTTAAATGAGATCACGTCGAGCGCCCTAATCCCCCTGGGGGTGCATCGGGATGGGGATGGGGGGGGTGATGCTGCCTGGCTGCTGAGTCACGCACCGGCTCTGCCAAAAGAGTGCCAGCATGCTCCCCTCTTCCTCCCATGTCAGGGCTCCCACCCCTGAGCACTGCACTGGTGGAGTGCAGCCCTCGGAGGGTTGCAGGAGCCAAATGCATTTTGCGAGGAGAGGATTGCAGTCCCTGGGGACGTGGGGACGTGTCCGGGGTGATGTACACAGGGTCCGGCCGTGACTTCCCCCATCCCCGCAGGTGGGCCCCGCCGGGTCCCAGTTTGGCTTGCTGGCGTGCCTCTTCGTGGAGCTCTTCCAGAGCTGGCAAGTGCTGGAGAAACCCTGGAAAGCCTTCCTCAACCTCTTCGGCATCGTCCTCTTCCTCTTCATCTGCGGCCTCTTGCCGTGGATCGATAACATCGCTCACCTCTTCGGCTTCCTCAGCGGCCTCCTCCTCTCCTTCGCCTTCCTGCCTTACATCACCTTCGGCACAGTGGACAAGTACCGCAAGCGAGCCATGATCATCGTCTCCTTGCTGGTCTTTGTGGGGCTCTTTGCCTCGCTGGTGGTCTGGCTCTACGTCTACCCCGTGAACTGGCGCTGGGTGGAGTATCTCACCTGCCTGCCTTTCACCAGCAAGTTCTGCGAGAAGTACGAGCTGGAGCAGGTCCTACACTGACCCCGCCGGCGGGGATGGGGCTGGGAGAGGTGCCGGCAGTGATGCTTTCCATGGGGTGGGTCTTCACCAGCCTGCAGGAGACGGTGGCTGCTCCAGGATGGGGTAGATCCCAGACACGGCTTCATCCTCAGGGCTGGCAGGTTGGGGTTCATCCCTGTTAAACGCTGGGGATGCAGTGGGGAGCAGGGCTGGAGCCAACCCTGCCTTGCACCCCTTTGGGGCTGCCTCTTGGTGCTGAAAAGCCATAACTGGTTTGGGGACCAACCTGGCTGCTGCCTGCATGGGGAAAGGGCCGGGAGAAGCAGGATTTCGGTGCGTCCACGGCCAGGCTGGGCTTCCAGCCGTGGGGCTGAAGCTGCTGACGTCTCCTGCCTGTGCCCCTGCCTGCCAGGGCCCCCATCCCACCTCGGTGCCCCCAGGCGCTCATACTGTGAACATGACCCCCTTTTTTGCAGGGGCACTCTTTTTTTTTTTATCCGCAGCTCTTTAGATGGAGGGTTTCCCCCGCTTTGGGCTCCCCAGGGCCTCTGCCGCAGCTCCAACGTGTTCAGAGCTGAGCTTCGAAGGTATTTGTCAATCCTGCTCTCGCATCTGATGCTCCCCTGAGGCCATGGAAGGAGGCTTGTGCTTCCCCACCTGGGCTCCTCACTGGATGGAGAGGCAGGACTCGGCACGGGGGGGACTTCTTTTCCCCTTATTTCAGTGAAATTCCCTTTTTGGAAGCAGAGAAGCGGCACGTACTGTCTTTGTAGTGCCGTGCTGGGAGGCAGGCATGGAGAAAAACACCCTGGGGGGTTTGTGTGGCTGTTTCTGAAGCGACAGACCCCTTGGGAAGCCATCGGTGCTCCCACCTTCTGCCTCAAGTCCCTTTTCCCTTTTTCAAAGCGTAGAGACCCAGGTAGCCCTCCCTGCTTCAAACGGTGCTGGACAGGCAGAGAAGCGCAGGATGGGGGCAGTCACCTTCCCCCTTCCCTGCCCGAGGCTGCACGCCCTTGCCTGCCCCCAGCCCTGGGCTGCTGCTCCCCAGCATCTCCTCCTCCCTCCCGCCGGCCTTGGTGTGAAGGCAGGTCCTTCCTGGGGTCCGGGTGACTCCGCTGGGCTGGTTTGGACCCGGGCTGGTGCTGGGCTGTCTCTCCCCTGGTACGTGTTGCTTTGGTGCTGGTGGATCTCAGTGCTGTTGAATGGGGGAAGGTGTGAATCCCCCAGCCGGGATGTCCTGGGATGAGTATTCAAGGGCTGGGAGCTCGGCTCCCACTGTCCACGACTGCTCTCCAGGTGACCCCAGGAGCTCTGTGGCACCTGCATCCCTCGCTGCATCCCTCCCTCCGCCACAGGCCAGTTCTCAGCCCCACTGTCCCTCTGGTGCTGCTCCAGCCAAAGGCAGACACTCCACCTCATTTGTCTCTTTTTGATACTTTTTAAAAGCTGTGGGTTTTTTTCTCCCTTAATAAATTTCTACCTGTATTTAATGAGACGCACAAGGCCTCTTTTCCCTTCTCGGGTGCGGGGATGTGGCACTTTTAGGGGGTTCTGGTTGTTTTGGCGATGGCGTGGCAGGGAGAGAAGCAGAGATGGGAGTGCCTGGGGCCGGTGCCCTGATGTGCAGGGCTGCACTGTCCCCTGGTACCCCTCAAACCCCTTCCGGGGAGGGGGACAGGGTTTGGAGGGTCTCGAGCAGAAGGGGAAGCCAAATGCCTGGAGCAAAAAGACCCACGGAGCCCCCTGACCCTGCCCAAGGGCAGAGTCACCCCTGCCTGTATCCTACCCTTCATCAAATGACCCGGGGCTGGGTTTGCTCCATCTCCCCCAAAGCTGGGATGCCCCAAGGGGTGTTGGATGGCTCCTGTCGTGCGGGCTGGTGCCCTCCCTCTGGCTGCCACGGCGAGGTGATGGTCGGAGCAGGGCAGGAACACACACAGGCTGCGTAGAAAACCACCGTCTTTATTTGCTGCTTCACAACAGCCCGAGGCGTTTGCAGAAGGCTTGTCCTGGGCCAGTCGTGGGTCTGGGGACACACACGCTGGTTTGGACTGGCCCCCCAGGGAGGCTCTGCAACGTGTGGCTGGGGGTGGCCATGAGCTGGGGGTGTGCTCCAAGGGGTCTGGGGGGGTCTGCGGGCAGGGGGTGGCTGCTGGGACCCCTGCCTGGTCTGGGGGCTGCTCAGGGAGGGCTTGGCTGTGGCATGCTTCACTTGTGGTGGTGGGAGGGGGCGCAGGGCTGGGGGCACGTGTGTGTATGGGCTCTGCTGGGTGTCTCAGCAAAACGTGGCTGTGAGTGCCCTGAAATCAGCGGAGCCCCCCCAGCTGCTCCTAGGGCCATGCCGTTCCATCCCATGGGGCTCGGGGCCCTGCAGCCCACCCAGGCTTGCCGGCACAGCCCGGGCTAAAGCAGAGACTGGGGGTGTCGGTGCTTCCAGCGGGGCCAAGTGGGAGATTTCTGTCCCCAGCCCTGCGGGACTGGGATGATCTCCTGGCTGGAAGGTGGATGTGGCAAGGGGAGTAGCTGTAGCCAGGGCTGGCCGGGGAAGATAGATAGCCGTGGTGGGGATGGAGAGGGGCCACAGCCTCTTATCCCCCCCCTGCAGCCTCTTTCCATACCCCCTGGCAGGGCTGGACCGGAGGGGACTCAGCAGCCGCTGTTCCTGCGCATGAAGGCATGTCCCCGCACAGGATGCTGCATCTCAATGAAGGCCAGGTCCCCCACCGTCACCTCGCAGGGACCCAGCGCCTTGAAACCGCACTTCTGGTAGAAGGGCACGAGGAAATCTTCGCACATGAGGAGGGCACGCCGGGCGAAGGGCAGGCACCGCAGGTACTGCAGGTACCGCCACATGAGGATGGAGCCCTTGCCCTGCTGCCGGAAGGTGCGGTGCACGGCCAGCACATGGATGTGCACTGCCGTGCCCTGTGGCTTGTGCAGGGTCAGCGCTGCCTGCCGAGGGGGGAGCGGGGGTTAGTGTGACCGGGGGGGTCCCATCCTGCATGTCTTGGTTCCCCACCCCAATGAACTAGGGTCCACGTCCTCCCCCAAAGGGAGAAGGGTCCAGGTGCCATCCCCCTTCACCTCCCCCCATCATCCCTGCAGGCGCTTTAATTTTAAAATGAATGTTGTGGGGAATTACTGAGCATATTCTTTAACAGCAGCAGTAAAATT
Organism: Fregata magnificens; assembly: GCA_013389945.1. Taxonomy (NCBI): domain Eukaryota; kingdom Metazoa; phylum Chordata; class Aves; order Suliformes; family Fregatidae; genus Fregata; species Fregata magnificens. The sequence goes on from WAAD01016111.1 coordinate 212,614, forward strand.
AATTAATGAGAAAGTTGATGTCCGCTAGAGCAGCCCTGTAGCAATTAGTCTTGGGAGAAGATTGGTGACTTGGGAGAAGATTGATCAGGGCCCTGGGGAGCTTCTTCTCGTCCCCGGGCTCTGGCAGTGCCTCTCCCAGCCCATGAGCCAGGAAAAACAGGGTCCGGCTCTTACCTGGCTGAGCCTGTCCTGGTCCCAGAGGGAGCCGATGATGAATGCCACGAGCCGCCCTTCCTCAAACCAGCCGAGGGAGAGCTCCGGGCACAGGTTTAGAAAGTGGCGGATCTCATCCAGGTGGAGGGGACAGTCCCCGGAGACGGATATAAAGGCTGGAAGGGGACGGCAGTGAGCACAGCGAGGGGGACCCAGACAACCCCCTGGCACCGATGTAGGGGGGAAAGCGGGATGTGATGGGGAGAGATGGCATGTGTCCTGCTGCCTACTTGGTCTAAAGGAGCTCTAAGGGACAGGATGGCTCCAGGGAGCAGCTCTGCTGCTCCAGAAGCAGCCCCCCCACGGCTGGCTCCCCGCTCTTGTTGCCGATTCCAGGGCTACAGCAGCGGGTGCTGAGACGAACCCTCCCTCCTGGCATCTCCCGGGCTGCCCTCGCCCTTTGGAGAGAAGGGAGAAATGGGCCGGGTGAGTCTAGGCGAGCGGAGCTGGGGGTGCCTGGGGTGGAGGGGAGGGGGGAGGTCGCTGGGCGTGCATCTCAGTGCCCCTGTGCAACAGGGGGCTGAGCATGGTGTCCTTCCTCCCACCTTCCTCCCCTCCTGTCCTCTCGCCTCTGGCAGGGCTGTTCTCGGAGAGCTGCTCCCCACTCTCTGGTCCTGCTCCGGGATTGCCTCCCCCCATCCCCACCCCGGGCATCTGGGTGAGCTGTGGTTCTCCACCTCCTTAATCACAGCCTTCCCCACCTCGTTAGGGAGCCCGTGGTGGCCTGGCCACAAGTCACGCCACTGGCTCCCTCCCTCATCACCCATGACCGCATGCATGGGGGTTTTGCCACAACGGTGTGCCCCCAAGGAGCAGGAGGGACCGGTGGAGGGAAGGGACGGGGTATCTCCAGCCGACGCCACCAGGCAGGACCTCCCCGGGGCAGCCCCTTACCTTCCCGCTCGATCTCGAACACACTGACGGCATCCTCGGGGCTGAGGCAGCGAAACTCGCTGGCGGGCAGTGTGTGGCGGCGCTGGCCCCCAGGTGAGCTTCGGGGGGACCTCAGGTGAACAGGCTTCAGGAAAGGCAACGCGCTGAGCGCTGACATCCTCCTCCTCCTTCTGCCTTGCTTCCCACCGCTCCCTCTGTTCAGGGCAGCCTCTGCTGGCTTCTGGCCCCGGCGGCGGCACGGCACCCCTTATTTCAGCCAATCTCCTCCAGCGCTCTTAACTGCCAAAAATACCTGTTGATCACGCGCAGGATTAGGCTGCTTGCCACCCTTTTCCTATACATATGTGCGTATATATAGAGAGAGCAAATACCCGCCCACAGTGACCCCATTGCCGGTCTGCCGTCGCTGTGAGCTGGGAGCAGTGCTTGGGGACTGGCAGCCTGGCACCAGCCGTGGGCTGTAGCAAACCCACGGCCCCAGGGACCAGGTGGGCAAAAGCCCGGTGACCAGCTAGGGGGTCCGGGTGGTGGGACAGAGCAGGGACAGGGGCTGTTAGAGCTGGAGCAGGGGGAGCAGGCGTGGGGCTGAGCATCCTGCCCAACATCTCCCAACCCATGGCAAAGCCAGGCAGTGGGACGGGCAGGAGAGCCCTGGGGCAAGTCCAGCCGCTGCCTTGGGGGCTGGCAGGGTGGGATGTGGCTGCAGGAAGCCAAGAGGCTGTAAAATAAGCCTCTCTGGGTGAATGCTCCCTGTGACCCTCTCACATTTGTGGTGCTGCATGGCTGTATGCGAGCAAGAGGTTAGTGCCGGGCTACCATGCATGCACTGCGGTGCCCTGGCACGGACACGTCAGGTGGCCTGAGCTGGGATTTACTCCCTTTTCCGGCTCGCTCAGCGGGTAAGCGACACAGCTTAGCCCCTGTTGGGCTCTTAGGTCATGTCCACTCTCACAGACAGAGCTGAGGTGGGTCCATGGCAGGACAAGTGGGTGCCTGCCCTGGCCCGGGAGCTTCAGGCAGCGTGATCCCGTTGGGCACAGCCCGCCCCAGGACATGTCACCTGTGACGTGGGACCTCAGACCCCTCAGTTCCCCAGGAGGGTCATCAGCCCCCGAGCTCATCCGGCAGCACCCGTCTGGCAGAGCCCAGCCAAATCCCTCAACCTGGATCAGAGCCTGTAGCTCCAATCTGCCTCTGGTTTCATGTGCGAGCAACCCAACTTAATAAATCTGGAGAAAACCACAAACTAGGAGAATAACTTTGCTAAGCACAGGCAGCCCACAGGCAGAAATAGTGGGAATTGCTCCCAGAGCCATCCATCTGTCCATCCCTGCTCAGCCCAATATTCAAGCAATTTACAGTGAAGCCAGGTCATTTTTGATTATTGTTTGAGACGTGCTGGCTTTCCCTGCTAATTATAGGCTTGCCTCCAGCTAATAGGATTTATAGAAACAAAAGGATTACCAGCACAAATGTTGCGCAGGGCAGAACCGGTGCAAGCTGGGAATTTTCCATCCTGAAATGCCGAGGGCTGGGTGCTTGAAATGCCTGGTTTATCCGGTCTGAGGCGAGATGGGGTGTCGTTGTGATTTATTTTCAATTAATTGCTGGTTTGGCACTGGATATGTATCTAACAGATCGGGTCCATCAGGGAGAGGGGGTTTCTTTGGCAGGGGAATTATTTAGCATCCCCAATGCCGGTTCCAGTCACTAAGGACTAACTGCAGTGGTGCTGGGAATGGGTAGTTCATGCTCCTGGGAACAATGTATGAGGGAAGTAAAGAGGTGGCTGAGCTGGAGGGGAGAGCAGGGTGCTGGGGGGGTTGTAGTGTTTGTAGAGCTTATTATCAAATCTTCTGGAACTCCTCATCCTGCTAATTGGATCAGGGGCTCATCCACCTGGGTAAATCCCAGAGCAGGCAAGAGGGTAGGCTCTGGGCACCTAGAAAATGCAACGGCGGTTTGATCCTGGGCAGTGCTGAGTGCCTGGGGCAGGTTCTGGGGATGCTGCTGGATCAGGCCCAAGGACGGCTGTGTGGGGATGCCAGGGCAGAGCGACCAGCTGAGTACAGCCTCGGGCAGGGCTGGCGTTTCAGCTGCCGTGGGAATTAGGGAGCAGGAGGTTTGCTCACTGATAGCCACTGTTGGCCAGGTCACTGTCCAAGAGCAATTCTTTATCCCAGATCATACAAAGGCTCTAAAGAACTGAGTACTGGAAAGTCTCTACAGGGACATCCACAGAGCTGGGGGGGCAGTTCAAGACCTCTTGTGTGACTGGCTGCTCAGTTCCCTGTTAGAGATGACTGAGAAAGGGGAATCAGATCCCTCCAGCTATTTTTAGAAATTTCTTGAGACCCCAGCCAGCAACAGCCTGGAGCAGAAGTCAGCGATGGGGAAAGGCTGTTCCTTAGCTTGTTTTCCTTGTATTTTTTCTCCTCTGGTGCTTTACTCCTGGCAACCCAGGTTATACAGCTGGAGGGCCGATATATTTGTGTTTGTTTTCTGGAAATGAACTTTTTGCTTTGCTTCTCAGGTCCCTGCAGATGCAAAAGTCTTCTGCGGCGGGGAGGGGGGGCACATAGAGCCTGCAGAGCGCAGAGGAACCAGCCGCCCTCCCTGGCCCGTCCCCAGAGCCCACCCTGGGCCCTGCATGGCCATGAGGGTACCAGCAGTGCAGTTACACCTGGGAAGCATCCGGCCTGCAGAGGTGAAGGAAACTCGCCCCAGGTCACAGAGTGAGAACCAGAGCGAGGAGGAAAATCCTCTCCCTGGCTTCAAGACCTCTGTCTTCCGCACTCCAACACAGCCTCCTTCGTATTGTTCAAGTCACTTATACCCCCGGACAAATTTTGTGCTGTAGCTCCTTCCCAGACCTGCCTGGGACAAGCCCGATGATACATTTGTGTCTACGTAGCAGCGTACCAAAAGCTCGGTCTGTAAATTTTTCCCCCACTTGTGTTTGTGCGCTAGAGATCAAAGCATCCGTGTGGTCCGTAGAGATGCTCACATGTAGATAAACAGGCAAGTCCGCAGTACCCCCCTAACGACACCTTTTTATTATGTTATGAATGTCTGCCTCGATCTGGAGCTTGAATTTCTAAATGAGTTGGTAGCAAGGAGTTATTCACCCAGTTTTGAAGCCAAATATTCTTTGCAAAAGAGCTCGAGTTCTTCCCACACCCCGAACATGGGGGGTTTCAGTGAGAAGAGTCCCTGCTACACCCAGGTTTTGATAGCATGTGTTGGAAGTATAGGGATGGAACAGGGGCTGTGGTGAGTCACGCCCTTACCTCCACCAAAGTCATTTTTCAGGCAAGCAAAGCTCCATGCACCAACCTCCCTCCCCTCTGGGACAATTCCCCACATCCTGGGATACTGGGGCTGGCAAGTCGCAGTGGCCTCGGGACCGCCAGCTGTCCCCAAGGCTGTTGGTACCACTGGGATGCAACAGAAACGTGGGTGCTTACCGGACGGGGACCCCGCGCCGCTCCTCTGCCCGGCTGGCTCCGGTGGTGCTGCCTCGCAGCTGGCAGGAGAGGAGGACCCGGGGTTTTGCCTCCCCTCCTCTTTGTCTGTCGCACCCTCCACAGCCCTTGCTTATATATTTGTTATTTATGGAGCACGTGATGGCATCCTAAGGAGTTTATAACCCCGATGAAAGACAGGGAGAGGTGAGAGGCTTTAAGGCAACAGGCCAGCAAAAGGATCCCATCAGGCTTTTTTTTTTCTTCCCCCTGGCGTGACTGCCTGCAGAGGGATAAGGCATTTAGCTGATTGCTCTGCGCTGAGTCCCCGCTGCGGGCCGGGCAGGGAGAGCAGAGGACTTAGCTAGGAGAGCAAGGCACTGTGCCTGATCCAGACCTCTCTGACAGCATCGGAGCCCGTAGGAAGCTGGAGGCAGCCCTGCCGAGCATGGGTGAGCTTTCTTTGTGCTGAGGATGGGGAGGCTGCTGGCCGTGCCAGGCGTGATCATCCCTTGGGCTTGAGCAGTGGGGAGTTTCCCAGGGGAACCAGCTGGCTTCTTGTAGGATGGGGGGCCAGACCTAAGGTTTCTGCTCCAAGGCGCTTACTCCAAAGACCAAGCATCTCTCCCCCGTGTGCCCACAGTCCCTGGGAGCTATTACATAAGAAACTGGATGGGCACCCATCAGGACATGTATAACAAAAGGGGGATTATCCCAGGCGTGAGCTCCTAGAAAGGAAATGACTGGGAAGGTCAGCAAAAAGAATAATTAAAAAATGTTGGCATCATCATTATCATCATGAACCAGATGCAGCCCTGAAGGAAGCCTGGAGCAGGAGGCAGAGCTGGCTTTGCTCCACTGGAGACGTTTCCAGGGGAGCTCAGGACCTGCTTTAGTTTCCAGCCATGCACAAAGTGACCTGGGCTACACCCTTTTCTCCCTCTTTTAATTTTTTTTTCATGGAATCAAAAGAGAAATACGACCTAGCGGCTTTCTGCTCTTCAGAAATGGCATTTCAAGCAACTCCCAGCCATTAAAACTGAGCCCAGCAGAGCAGAGGCCGGCCCGTGGCTGGAATAGTCAAGCAGGGATGCTGCATTCCGTGGTTTTAGCTGGGTCTGTCTCTCCCTGCTCCTACACAGCTACAGAGAGTCCAAAACTCCATTAAATGAGAGCCCCAGCAGTGTGCTGAGATTTACATATTTAGCAGCTCTCAGCATCTTCAAAGAGCCCCGAGCTGTCACTCCGGCCCCGCAGCCAGGCTGGTCCCTCCATTGGGGTGCCCGCTCAGGAAGACAGCAATTATCTCTGGGTAGGATTTGCGGCGAGGGGTGACACGTGGGAGGCAGATGAATCACGACTCATCCCCCTCTCTGCCAGGGCTTGGGAATGAAGCCACACACACGCAGCCAAGGGGCTCTTCAGCTGTGCCGCACTCTGCCTCTGTCCCCGCCGTGGTGCCTGGTTATCCCGGTGCTCAGGGGGATTAAGCTGCTTTTGGTGGCTGCAGCCTTCGCAGTCCCTTGGCCTCAAGGGGCAGGGTCTGCCATCACAGGGGACACACGTGGTGTCAGGGTCCTGCCCTGTGTGGCACCACCAGGGAGGTTTCTCTCCCAAATTCACATAATTACTCACATAATTTCCAAGCTGGACACTCTGCTTACATCCCTGGTTTACACCTTCTGCTGGCTTAGCCATGGGGACCCACGTACCCAAGAAGGTGACGCTCTTCTCCTGGCAATGGCATGACAGGGGTGGCAGCAGGGCTCTGAAGTTTGGCATTGCTGCAAGGTCAGCCGCGGGCTCTGATTCCATTCTCCCTTGTCTCCTGCTTTTTCGCCAGCTGCTGCGGACCGGCAGCGTGCAAGTGCTCATCATTGCTGTAACTTCACAGCAGGATGCAGCTCTTTGGACATACTCGGTACTCTCAGCGCTTGCCAGGCTGGCTACCTGCTGCTTTTTATCCCCCAGTGCTCCCCTCTTGTGTTGCCAAGAGCAGTTCAAAATTGGCAGCAGGTCCTGTGAAGCCAGCGTGCCTCCAGCCTCTCCGCTGGAGCGGGGCATTCGGTGCGGCTTAGGAGCCTGAGAGCTGATGCTCTTTTGAAATAGCAATATAGGGCTCCCATAGGTGGTGGCCAGATCCCAGCCCCAGGCTCTAAATAGACCCTAGAGAGGCTGGTTCTGCTCCGTGCTCTGAAACATTAATATATAGATAGTATATATAATATGCAAATATACACGTATGTGGATTTCCTCTGGCACACTGCTTTTGGCCCATCAGTGCAGCTGATGTCTCTTCTGTGAGGGCGCGGGGCTGACTGCCTCCGCAGACAGTCACAGGGAGCTGGGGAAGGGATGAAGGGATGCTACTTCACAGCTTATTTGGGATCCCAGCCATGGTCAGAGGAAACAGGCTTTGAACTCTGGCTTTGACCTGCACTAGACCAACACATGGCTTTGCAGGGCTGGTGTATCTTGTTACTCCTCTACATGGGCCTTTGAGGAAAGAGTACGAACACTGGCAGACAGTTTCACCCGTGTCTGCTTGGCCATGGCAACCTCAGCCAAAAGCAGGAGGCAGGGGACCGGGACCGGCAGGGACCTTGTTTATTCCCTCCCTAGAGCACAGGCACTGGTGGCGATTAGCCTCCTTTCCTTCTCTCTGCTGGGCTGTGGTAGTTTGTAACTAGGTCATGGCCGCTCACGACACGATCCCCGGGAGGAAGGAGGATGGGCTCAGCGGGGGCTGCAGGGGGTCCTCTGGGAAGAGAGGGCCGGGCAGGTGGGAAGGGTCTGGCAGAGGCAGCCCCCACCCTCTGCTCCCAGACCTCCAGGCAGTTTAGATCCAGCTCTGACTTTGGGACGTGGCAGTCGGGTGACGTGTCGCTGGGGCCTCCTGCACAGCTCTGCAGCAGCTCTGCTGCCTGTGGTCCAGCCCTGGCACGCCGCTGGTGGGAGCCAGGGTGACCCCAGGGGGGTGGCTGGGGACCAGATGCCACCTACGGGGAAGCCAAATCCTGCATCCCAGAGCAAGGCTGGGCCCGGAGCTGCCCCATCAGGGGATTTGTAAAGTCTTGGTCTCAGTGAAGAGGATGAGAGGAGGGAGTGGAGGAGGACCGCGCTTGCATAAAGAAGTTATACGAGGTGACGCCATGCTGAGGCCATTTGTGGGGAGGGCCGGAGGTGTTTGATCAGGGCAGCACAAGCAAGGAGGGAAGGGCCGCGTAATCCCGTGCAGGATGGGGGCACCGGGCACTGCTGGGGGCCCCTCTCGCAGGGGAGAGGCTTCCCCCTGCCCGCCAGCCTCGGGAGGTTTGCTGGGCTCACCGAGGCAGGACAAAAGATTGCCATTAGCTGCGTCACTTGCTAATATTTCTGTTCCCCGATGTGACCGGGACGCAGCGATTCCTGCTAAGCTGTTTGCCTGCACACCGGCGATAAACTCCCAGCCTGTCCCTGCGGGAGGGTCTGGAGACGTCCCCCGGGAGCCGAGCGGCAAGCTCTGCTCCAAACTACTGTTTCTGACGGCACCAGCTCTCCCGAGCAGCTGCCGGGGGGTACAGCAACACGTGTGCCCCTGGGAAGCCGCAAAAGAAGTATTGGCAGGACTGGCCGGGGAGGAGCTGCCCAGCAGAGCAGAGGGGTGCTGAGCGCTCTCCTGCCTCCGGGCGAGGAGCTGCACCAGCCGCCCCGACGGGCCGGCCCCGTCTGCCAGCGCGGCGGCTGCCGGGCAAAGCCTCTGCTCCTCCGGACCGACAGCCCGGTGCGACCG
>WAAD01016111.1:227385-301644 GCA_013389945.1 Fregata magnificens
CCCGCCCGCCGGTGGCGGCCGGCAGCGCTCTGAGCGCGGGGCAGGCGGACGGTGTCCTCCAGAGGTTGAAATCCCTTCCCCTTCCTTCGTCGGGCTCCTTCGGGAGGCCCGGCGGGGATGCCGCTGGCGGCGAAGGGCGGCCGGGGCGCCGGGTCTAACGGCGCGAGGAGAGGCTGCCTGCGGAGGGGCCCTGAGCGAGCTTCCAGGCCCCCCTCGCTCGCTGGGGATGGGGCCAGTGTCTGCCTTTATCGGACAGTGTCGTCAGCGCCTGGTTTAGGGGAGTCACCAGCCGAACAGGGAAACCTCGGCGAGGTAAAGGTGTCAGCGGCGAGCGACCGTGGTTTGGATCTGCCCCTGTTGACGTGAGCGTTTACCCCCCGGCTGATGAGGCGTACGTAAATCTGTGACCTCTCGATTATACCTGAGGAGCCGCAAGGTGCAGGTCTGCGTCAGAATATTCCCACTTCCCAAAGTTCGTCTGGCGTGGGGTTTCGCACGGACTGACTGACAGCACGGAGACAAAAGCGAGCGAGGGGGCACTGTAATATAGCACAAAGGGGCCTGCGAGGAATGGGCGTTGCACTGAACAAAACAGGCGGCCTGCACTGTCCTTGCAGCGGAGCGGGTGCGAGTGCTCTTCTGGGGTGGCGGGCGAAAGCGGGAGGCTTCTGGTGTGCCGTCTGCCTTGCCTGTTCAGAAATGGCCCCCTACGCCAAAGGCGAGAGGGGAGACTGAGAGGAAGAGAGGTGTGTTGCAGTCCTACAGGCATCGGTAGGATTGCAAGTGCAAACGGAATGAGCTAAATTTAGGTGGTAGTGTCATTAGACACGTGACCGGTTGGAGATAAGGAAAATGAAAACAGGTATTCGGGAAAGATACTGCTATGTGATGTATTTCTACCTTAAAAAAACGCCTTCTTTCTCTAAAGAACCACAATTCTATCACTGCAGCCCTCCAGTAAAATCTTCGTCTGCTGTTGCAGCACAAATTTGTCCCAAGTTGAGTGTGGTTTTCGGCACCTAAACAAAGCCGCCTCAATTTGGGTGAATAAACACAGACTTAGGAGTTGTTATTGGGTTCCCAAATCCAGAAGTGTTAGCTCCGACTTTAGTCGCTTGGTAACCGTACCCTTTGCAACATTAGGAAAAGCTAGACTGGGGAGGACCAGAAATCAGAGACAGTTATGTAAACAAGCGGTCTGTCTGTCTTTCCTTTTCGTGGTCCTTCTCCTCTGGTGTGGGCATCTTTACCACTCAGATAATAGACCCTGGGAGAAGTTTCCTAAGTGCTTGAGGAATTTAGGTGTACTTATCATATTGATTTTTCCATTTGAAAAGCTGCCCACTAACAAAATTGAGAGGCATTGCATACGATCTGCGCTGCAGCTTGGGGTTGCTAAATACAAACGTGATGCCATTGGAAACGTGTTGTGGGACTTACCATTTCGTGGTTATAATTGGGTTTTTTAGCTCTCTGCTGACCCAGCCCTTTTTGCGTTATGCTGATGTGTGAGAACCAGCCAGGTAAGCCTGACGTGCTTGTCATTGTGTGCGCTGGGAGGGGTACAAACCGTCGGTACCACGTGGGTGTCCTGGGCCTAAAGTTTGTTGGCTTTTGGGTGCCGTTGCCTGCTGTTACCTGCAGATACATCTTTCAGTTGTGACTCTGTCTGTCTAGCATTTTTGGCTGTGAGATTCTTGTTTGACATCCTTAAAAATGTTAACCTGTCCCAGTTGCAGCCAAGCCACGGATTCAGAGGGGTGCTTGTTGCACCCTTTTATTTCCTTTTTTTTACCTTTTGTTTCCCTGAGCTCTTAATTCTTCAATGGGCAGAGGGTAAAGGTGCTCCTGGGGCCAGAGCTTTCACTAGCCCCATCTTGTGCCATCGTGTGCCTGTTTTGTATGTTGGATCCTGCTTTCACGCACAAGGCTGGCTGCCTGTCTGTCTCCTGTTTGTCAGGCACTTTAAGATCTATGAACCCTGGCGCCTGTGTTGGATAGAGCGAGTGTTATAACCGAGGAAAGGGAGAAATAAAGTTGTTGCAAGCTTTTGAGGATAGCGAAGCAGCACCTTTGGCTCCCAGTGCAAAGGTCAAAAGCAGCTTTCTGTACCCAACGTATAATCCTAGAGCTTTCCTATCTTTTCTTTAAACTGCGGGCAGTTAAACAATTTTTTTTTTCAGCTAGGGAACAGGTAGGCTAATCACTTTTACCATTGCTTCTAGAAGTTCAATGCTTGCTGTTGCTCTTTCCTGTTGGAAATGGTAGGCAGACTGCCACTTAAACCCAAGCACATGACTACTGATGTTACTAAGTAATAGAAATTTTCTCTTGAAATAGAGCTAGCATTTGGTACAAAGCCCCACTAGCTCCTCCAACCGAATAAGTGGTTTATCCAAGTGCGTTCCTGCCTTTGATTCCCATGTTGATAGTCATCAGCAGTATCATGACAATGCTGTGAATAAAAGAAGAGACAGGATTTCTTACCCTCTGGCTCTGTGTGCTCCTTTCCTGCCTTCCATGACCACTTTCCCCATTCAAAACACCTGGAAGTTGTTGTTGCTGCCCAAGCAGTCCTGGAAGCAGAAGGCTTCCCCTTCCAAATGTGTTTGCCATCCATGTCTTGCCTGACCCATCAAACCTGAAGAGCAGTTCCTCTTGTATGGCTAAAGCTATCTCTTGTCTTCGTGGTACTGTTTGAATGCTCGATGTAATTTGCAACTCAGGTTGTGAAAGTACTGCAAACTGGTGTGAGCACTTGATGCTTTTTCTAACAAATTAGCAGGAGTACTTGAGACCCAGCTGAATTTTAATTTCAGGATTTCTCAGCTGTAGGTTAGCATTCCTGCTGCACACTTGAGCTGCCTTTGGGAACTTTACCAAAATGCTCGAACATATTAGATATTAGTAGGGTTCACAGAGTGCTTTAAAATGCTGCTACCCTTCCTCCTCCTGCCTCTCACCTGAAAGCCTCAGAGCTCTCTGCCGCCTTCAATTTTCTCACAGCCTGTGCGAGGCAGATATGCCTCTTCTGCAGCTGGGGGAAATGGAAAGTGCAGGTGTTGTGTTTCAGCACCTAATCTAAAGGCCTTCAGCCAGCCAGGCTGCCGAGTTCCCTGCCTCCTGCTCCGTGTCTGCCCTGGGGAGTGAATGCTTGTGCTAGCGTCTTGGTGTGATGCTGTGGCATGCATGTGCGGTGCTGATTGATTTACATGTAGGGGACCCTATAAGGCCCTAGGATTGCCCTAAGAGTCAAGGTGCAATTTTTTTTTTTGAAGTTTTTAGCAGCCTTTTGTTTTGTGAAGTCCAGAATACAACTTGGTTTGGGTGGCTCTCTTACCACATTCAGCTTTGCTTTGGAAACGGAGTCAAACTATCAGGGCTCCTCAGACACAATCCAGTGGCTGATCAGGTTGTTAGCTGGAAATTATCTGATGTTATCTCCGCAAGTCTCTCTATGAATTCAACTCCGCTTCATCCCACACAGCCCTTCTGTTCCTTCCCACCCTTCGCTGCTAAAATTTCTTGACCTCAAATATTGAATCATGAATATAAGGTTGCAGGAGAAGTTTCTGAAGATGTTATACTCACGTCACTTCAAGATTTTAATGAATATTTTATTTCTTGTCTGAATTCTGGCATGTAGTTACTGCTATGACCTAAACTTTTAAGCTGCGATCTTTCTGTGCTTATACTGTAGGAGAAGGAAATATTTCCTTTTACTGAAGGTCTGTGTTTTCCCTCTCTGTCCCTTTACAACCACTCTCAGCCCTCACTGCTGGGATCCCAACCCACCAGCTTGCGCTCTTCAGTCCTAGCTAGTGACTCTGTGGAACCTATTTGCAATTGAGGGATGAAAGCAGAGAGCCTTAAAAATCTTCCATCTTCAAACCTGGCAAGGCGTTTGCCATCTGGAAGCATGGCGATGCAGCGTAGGTACGTTGCAGCAGGTGAAGAGGATAGCTCTGCCTTGCATGGGCACGGTCCTTTTCAGGAGCTGTGAGGAAATGCTGGTCACGGTGCAGAACTCTAATTTTGTTGCAGCACACAAATTCAATGCCCATAAACTATTAATATTGGGGTTTATTGCATCAGGAAGCTGAATCTAACCCTCTTCTTGCATCTGACATTTCACTTAGTCTCCCAGGGGGGTTCTTTGAAACCACCTGATGTTTGTAGCCGTTAGAGACAGATGAGAAAAGGCTTACTGGAATTTTTGCAGTTCTGTGTAAAATAGAACCACTTTAATGGGTGACCTTTCCCTCCTGTGAGTATCCATTGCAAGATTACGTACCCTTGAGTCGATTCCCCATTTTACTTTGATTTGTTTGGCTCTTGCAATATAGGCTTGGGGATCATCATTAATATTTTACTGCAAAAGTGGAATCCGGCACAACTCGCAGTGTGGAAATCTCAGGAGTACTAAATAGTGTACACTATTACTGTATGGAGAATTGCTTTGTGTACAGCATGCAGAGTGGATTGGTAATTCAGGAGTTGCAAGTGGCCACCTGGGCTAAGCAATTAATTATAACTATTCCAAATCTAGAAGGGAGTGTTATTTTTAAAATGGATGAAACTTCTCCCCAAGCAAGCAGTTTTTGTGATGTGCTCTCTTCCAAGGTGTGCTCGCTTTCAGTGTGCTGGTATAGCTTAAAAAAAACAACAAAGCTAAATTAGTAATGCTCTTAAGACTAGCAAACAAACTAATGTGCACTAAAAGCTTTAGAAGGAATCAATCAAAGCCCATGACGGGCTTTAAAATACCTGTGTGAGTGAGGCATTTTGCTGCAACTTTGTCATACGAGTTTTTGCTTTGCTGATGTGATGCAGCTCCAATGCCGACTTCTGCAGAGAAGCAGCTTTAAGCAATTTTATCAAGTTACTTTTTTGGCTGAAGATTCCTCATCAAAGTTAAATGGCAGAAGCTTTGACAGATGCTCTTTGGGGCAAGGTCTTGCTTGTTTATGGCAGCTGTCCTTGGCTCCTCTCCTCTCTTCAGAGGAAAGACACTTTTTAATGTTCAGCATCTGTGTTGGTGCTGGGAAATAATTGTGAAGCTAAAAGCCTCCTCTTGTTTGACTGTTTGTTTAATTACTTGGGGGATTTCAAAGGCTCAGAAGGTGATGACACCTTCCTAAATGCTACTTAGGAAAAACCTGCCTCATTGTTTCCACTCTAATGTTACCTCCCACCATGTGCTGGGTTTTCGCCCAAATGGGTCGTTGTAAGCACAGGAGCTGATACTTTCATCTGAAATCTTTGCACTTACTTTTGAGGTTGTCAAGCCTGAGTTTCCTGGAACTGAGAGATGTGAGATGATGGCTTGGGTTTTTTTCTTCTTTTTATGTTGTGCTCTGGAGCACTTGACCTGTAACGCAGTTCAGGCTCTACCTTGCATAGCTGGTGTGTCCTGCTCCTGAGACCCTTAGACCTGTGGCAAGTTAGGAGAATGCTAACTCCATCTTCTGGATCAAAAAAAAAAACAAACCCAAATCATAAGGAGACTCCATGGTAATGTTTGGGGGTTTTTCTATTTGCTGTTGGCTGCTAGGCTGCTAAATAGATGTGTGCATGTTTGTGGCTGAAACTAAAATATTCTGCTAACTTGAATTTGTGAAGTTAAATTTCAGCAAAAGTCAGTTTCTCTTAATGGCAAGGTCCTGGGACTGGATGGGGGATTTATCTTTGGCAGATATTTATAAGGTTTTTTTCATTCTGAATGTTAAGTGTTTCTGTGAAGGGAGCAGGAGACTATGTGGGGGGTAGAGTGGTAATGATTGTAAGGGGTGATTAGAAACATCAAATACTATGAAAAACATCTGGTTTTGGCAGTAGAGGTGGTGGGGATTACTGATAACTGTAATAGCTGCAGCACTTTCAGATGTGCCTGAGTTTCAAGTTGACAGGTGTCCTTTTAGTTTTATTGCTCTTTTTGGTCTGTACTGAATGAGTTGCACGGAGGACCCTATGCCTGCAGTGGTAAGCCAGAGCACAGTCAGCCTGGCTTCACGCAGGTAGGTGTGTTGTGGGCTCGGCTGCGTTTCTTGATAGAAAGCATCTCTTACTGTGCATTTCAGGATTATTCTTGCCTACCTTGTGCATTTGACTGTGCATATGGAGTCATGTCTGCTGCGCGCTCTGCCCCAGCCTTTGGGGAGTGCTTGGACCAGGCAATGGAAGTGGCCCGAGTGGAAACTGTGAACGTTTACTGGGCTGAAATCTTCAGAGCGTGGTGTAGGTGGAAACAAACGTATTGATGGCGGATGTGGACTTGATAACTGTGTCTTGGATATGTGCTTGTGCGGGAGGGGCAAGGGGAAGTACAGGTGAGTTTTGTCTTCTGCCCTTAATCGTGTAGGGTTTAAGGTACCTGAATGGAGAGAGATCCGATAAGTACCTGCAGCTGGAATTCCTCCCTCTGACAGAATATGACATGTAGGTCAAGGCCAAAAACATGGGTTGAGAGTGGTCAGATTTTAAGACTAAGAAATCTGTACCTCTGTACACTAGACTGTGCTTTTTGGGTTGCTTTTTAAAGAAATGACATCACCTTTATGCTTCCTTCATCCTTCTCCATTGGTCAGGTGCGTGTTGCACCAGAGGGGCTCTGACTGCGGAGGGGGTTGCAATGCAGTTCAGTTCAGGCCATGGGGAAGACTTAAGCCAAATAGTGTTGATGCCTGTATGCTGTGATCTTAGAGCGTTGCACCATGTATCTACTAACCTGCTGGGCTAAACTTTAACAAATGAATAGTTAGAGATGTGTGGAAGTGGTGTCTAGAGCAGTATCTCGAAGAGACTCTGTAGTTTTGGGGGGGTTTTTTGGACTTGCTTGCTCTATTAGCTTCTGGCACGGGGTAGAAGGTTGCTTGGGTATATAAGGGGAGCAGGTGGAAGCCAAGATACAAAACGGTTTTTGTGCACATATGCTGAGATCTTGAAAGCAGGACGCATCAAGCTATGTCTTAAATAATTTGCCCAGTTTTTCAAGGGGTAGCTCCCTGCTACAGAGATACGTTGGATGCTCTAGGTAGGTAGTTAGGCTTCTTTGTGATTGCAAAGCTGCATTTGTTCCCTGCTTTTGCCATCGTCTTTAAAATCATGACCTCTGTTTCTTTGCTCAACAGCTGGTGCTGTAACTCTTTGTGAAAGGAATGGGGAGGGTGAAGGCTGTTGGTAGGAGGTGAGACCAAGGACTTGCAGGAAAGCAGGCTAGGAGAGGACAGGAGCACTCGGTATATTACTGTAGCTTCTGGTCCAGGAAAAAAATTTAATTCACGGGAGTAGATTTGAAAGAAGGAAACCCTGCTCAGCTTGCATTTGTGGCAGTATCACTTCACAGCCTCTGGTTACAGACTCTTGAGTTGAAGAGAAACTAGGTAGCTATGCCCTTGGTCCATTAAGCAGCATTCATTTTGTACCATAAAATTGCAACAGTGGTACCATGTGGTTCTGTATTCAGCACACATCAAACACAGCCTCCGTGGCTTGTTCTTACTGCTGCCTGTAAAGCTATTAGAGCTTTTCTGCTTGTGAGGGATGGGTTTGGAGACTGCCAAGTGAAGAGGTCTATTTAATCACCAGCTGAAAAGATGAGGAGCTTAAGGCTTTTAACTGTGTTTCTTAGCCCAAAGCTGAGGGTTCCTGGTGCATCATTCCTGTTGAAGTGACTGGGTACAGTTTGCATTTGTCAGTGGACGATGAACCTTCTGCTTAGTGAAATACACTAATACTGGGAGAGCCGGAATTACTTCTGTCATGACTGATTTATTTTTTTACTTACTTTTGAAAGGATATAACTTCTTTGAGAAAAAATAATTTTGTGTATGAGTCATTTTGGTTGTAAGAAACAGTGCTGCTTCTCTGCTGATAAGGATACTTAGCAAGTAAGTAGCACTTTTCATCTTCAAAGCGTTTTCCGGGCTCTGATGTGGCAGTGCCTCTCTGGCTGTGTGTGTTGGAAAGGTGACAAAAACTTCCCCCTCAGGTGACTCTGGGTAAGACAGCCTGCATCAGTGCTGCCAGGCCTCTGGTGGTGTTTTCCTGGTGTGTGCTCAGTGCCTTCTCTATTGGACCCTTTCTGATCAGGGCTGGAGAGCACGAGCAGTCTGGATGGTGGAAAAACCTTTGACGTTCCTCGGTGCGGCTATAGCTAGAGACTTCTGTCTGGGCAAATTATTCTCACCTAAAACCATAATACATTGGTTATTCGGCATATGTGTAAAATGGGATGCTTGGAAACTAGATGGCATACCGAATCTCTTGCTGTTGAGGAGCTCAAGTTTGATTTGATTTTACTTGCATGAGTAGCTGAACTGAGTAACCTAGCATTTTTAAAAGTTTAGGTATAAATCTAGTGAGCTGTGAGTTTTGCAGGGCTGGGTTAGAAAGAAATGTAGTTAGCGAAGAGCAGCCTAGATGTAGGCTGTTAACTTAGTTCATAGCGGTGTTCTAGAGTGAAGTGGGTGTTTCAGGCCTCTTGGCTCAAGATATATTGTTAAATAACTGGTCCTGGATCTCAGTCCTCAGTGAAATTGTTGGCAGCAGCTACACTGACGGTTGGAGCTTGAGTAGCACTCTGATCACCAAGGAGCCCTTTTATTTTACTTCATCTGGCTTTATTCCACATGGCACTAAAATGGCCACTTCTGTCTTACCTGCTGCTGGAGAGGGGTCGGAGGTCTCAGCCCCTGCAGTGTGGGGGGCTGCTGCCCGTCCCCGCTGCTGCCCGTCTCAAGTGACCGGTGCTGCTGCTCTGCCCTCACACCTTTGCTTTTCAGTATTTGAGGCAAGTGTGCATGGAGCACTGCTTAATATTTTTGTTCAGAGTTGATCAGATTTCCAGCAAGGCCCTATTTGTCCTTTGGCTTTGCCCTTCTGTCTGCTTTTGAAGATGAAAGTTGGGGTTTTTTTTCCTTGGAAGGTGGGTTACATATCTAATCCAAGTGAATAATTCTCATGACTATTGCAAGAAATATTCATGCTTCTGTTCAGCGTCTGAGTCCAAGTTCCTTGAAGCAGCATTAGTCTTGAGACAAAATAGCCACATTTTCTAAATTTAGAGCTACTATGCAGTTGTGTAACTGGCTGGAAATGGTACATAATGAACTGCCTCTTCATATTTGTTTTGTCCTTAACACATGCGACTTCTGTCAGAAGCCGTTTCTCTGTCCTTGTGCCCCAGGTTGTAAAAGTTGCTCTGGTTTCCCATGCTGAAGTACAATCTTGTCTTAGTGAATTGTCTGTGGGCTTCAGTTTAAAGCAGAAAATGGGAGACAGGGAGAGGGAGCAATCTCTGTCCTTCCTGGAAAACTTTTGGTTTTGTTTTCTTTTTTTTTTTAAGTCTGCAGATGTGGATGATTCATTTGCTTCCTGTAAGAGGTGGGCTGGCCAACGTTTCGGGTGTATTCCAAAGAGCTTGGGAAGCTCTTCCTAAGGAGGTGTTGTAGTATGTAATCTTTCCTCCTTGGGGTATATTTAATGCAGCTTGTGATTGATGAAGATAGACCTGAATTATCCTGACCGTGGAAGCTTTCTGAACTGGAGCAAACTTCACAGGATGAAGCAAGTTGCTTCCTAGACTATGCACCTCTATCTATTCCTGAAATACAAGAGAGAAGAGAGCACCTTGCAGAATTACACAGCAGGGAAGGTGACAGTGCACAGGAAATACCTGAATTCCTGGCTGCTTAGATTAGGAAGAAACTTCAGGATTTTTTAAATACGTTAATTGATATTTTTATCATCCTAATGTGCCAGCTGTCAATGTTTTGAGGTCTCACTTTATGTGCAAAAACTAGACAATCAGATTCAGAGTGTGCTGTTGGCTCAGTAACTACCTTTTCACCCAGAACATCTGACCTGTGTAGCTGAATTGGCTTATTTGCCCTTTTGACTCGGGCTAGAAACTTCCTCTGTTTAGTTTTGTGGGGTGTTGGGGATTGTGCTGGTACATGACAGAGAAATGTCTCATTTGGTTCACAAACGAAATCTGCCCTGTAACGATAAAGCAAAGTGCTAAGTACAGGGTGACTTTACTGTAATGAAATGTGTGCTGGGCAGAAATTCCCTGTGATTACTTGTGAGCACTCCAGGCTAGTACTGGCGAGGGCAATCCTGAGCTGGTCCCTGCTGTCACTGCAGCAGCCGCCTGCTCCTGTATCTGTCAGGGAAGGTCTGTCTCAAAGTTAACTGTTTGCTTTGATGTCTTGAATTAGGAAGCTGTCCCAATCTTGATGAGAAAACTTGTAATTTCTAGCATAAATGTGCAAGCAGTTTATGCCCATCTCTTCCTGTAAAAAGCAAACCCGGCTCCTAAACAGCTTCTTGTCTTTATAAACGTTGCTATTATGTGGTGAAGCACAATCATTTTCTCCCTTTTCACCCTCAGACTGCACGCCACTAACTTCCTTGCCAGATAGGCTCTTTCCCTGCTCATCTCGCACCCTTGTCTGCACCTACTCCAGCTTGCACCGTGCTTTCTTGATCAGAATTGGCTCTGGCTGCCTGATCAGTGTGTTGTTGAATGGTATTAATGTTTCTTTCCTGAGGCTGCTTTTATCTGAGCCCAAGTGTTAGATGAAAACTTAACACTTCCCATATCAAGCACTCTTTGTATTTCACAGGAGTATTATGTGATCAGCTCTCGTATTTCTTGTTTGGTTAGGGATCTTAGAGAAAGGTTAATAATTTACAGGAAATAAATATCACAAATATGGTAATTGATGTGGTCACTGTAATGCATGTGTAAAATCTTTAATTGGAGGAGTCTTCCTGGTTTTTTCCAGTGTTGACACTGAGCTTTGGAAGAAATCCAGGCTAAGTTCCTGGCTTCCTCTTAATTGTGCTGTCTGTATTTTTTTTTCTCTATTCTCAGTAACATAATTTAGTACCAGATTGCCATCCACAGATACTGGTTACCATTTGGAATCTATCTGCTCTTGCACAATGGTTAAAATAATTGTGAGCTGAATTATGCCTTATGTTAGCATAGTGAATGTGGCCTGAGTGTGTGTTGCACTACTTCTGTGTACTCTACTGTTTAATTGGCATTCAGGTGCAAACACACAATGTGTATTCACACCTAATGTTCTCTCTCTCACAGTGATGCTTTGGCTTCTTTTGTTTCTGCCCCACGCAGTTGCTTTCTCTTCAGATTACAGCAGTCTTTCTGATTAGCATATGTACAACCATGCAAGCAAGGCAGTTTTGTCGAGAAAATACTCTTATCTGAGAACTCCCATAGCTGGCATACTTGCTGTAAAGTGAGCACTCACTGCAAAAGCTATTTTTTTTTTTTTCCTTTAGTGGTTGTGGAGACGGCTGGAAACTGGTGGTGAGCCCTACGTGTTGGGTTTGACAAACTGCATTTGACCTTCTTGGCCACAGTCAGTTGGGTAGACCGGTCTCATCGCCCACTGTACCTCTCATAGTTACTATTGAGTGTACTTCACTGCCCATGGTGACTGACGTGAACCTTAACTTTCTCTTGTGATAACTTAGTTAATCTCTTCTAATCTGGCATTGGTAAGTGTTTGCTGTCAGGAGAGCTGTGATGAGAAATGAAAGGACTGAAAAGATCAGCTTTTAAAGGTGGTGTTTGTAGGGCAGATTCCTGTCTCCGTGCTCCTGTACCTGCTTCTCTAAATGACTGTTGTGCTCTTATGCTGCTAAGGGTGAGCGTGTGGAGGGGGCAACAAACTCAGGGCGGAAAGCTCTTGCTTTCCGGAACTTGGATCTTTACGACCGCTTAGTAGCGTTTGGGCTAGCAGGCCATTTTGTAGAAGCATTTATGAGCAATCTTAGAAGTCTGCTGTGCGGCTCCTATCTGCATCTCCTTGGTGCTGGAAGAATCGTGTTGATGTGATGGTGGCAGTGAACTGAACACCCCAGGAGCTGGAGAGTCTGTGATACTTGTTCTGGAAAGCAGGCTAAGAAATCTTTATGAAATGCTGTTTGTTCTTGTTAGTGCTGCTAACTTAGCTCAGCTACAGCTGAGTTCAGATTGTCTGCCTCTGATCTACAGTGCTAGAAATGCTTGAATGAAGGCTTAGAACAAAAGATCAAGGATTAGACACAGAATGACATTCATAACATCATTGTCCAACCTGTATGTACTACTGAGTATGGCAGAAAAGACAGCAAATTGCAGTTCTTAAGTATTTGCTAGCTTGGCTCTTAGCTCAGCTGGTTCCTGCTGTGCTGTAAGAGGATCAGGTGTGCTACTGCTACTGTAGACAAAAGTTTGTTGTGGTAGCAGGTCTTTTTTCATAACTCTTTCTTTCATTTTTGTAGCATTTTGCTGCTTCAGAGGCCCTTAAGTGTTCATGCCCTTTGATTTGGTTTAGTTTTCTCCCCGCACCAGGGTCTCTGGTGCCTCAGAGACCCTTTCTCCCTACCCATTTATCCTCACATCCTTTATCTTTGCTATTTTCATTTTTCTCTGGGAGTTAAGTTATTCAGGGCAATAGCATGCTCATTGCTCTTGAGAGTGGTCCTTACCCTGCTCTGGACGGTGGCAGACCTGTCCAATGCTTTGCCTCCCCGGCTGGCAGGGCATCCATTTGCCCTCTCGGTTTTCCAGCTTCGTCAGAAAAAAATCCCTGGATGTTCTCAAAGTGCTTGATTGGTTAAGTATGACCTTCTAGCCTGGGACTGTTGCATCTGAACCGAGGAGTGACGTTGAGCTGGGTTTTTAGGTTTTCCTGCTAGTGAATGATGCTGGTATGTGAGCTAAAAGGGCATTTTTTCCACCAAAGTGCTTTAGCGTATTTGAAATGAAGCAGGATTATCTGTGTTTTGAAGAAGAGTAGAACAAAGGATGTTTATTATGTTGCCGTGTGGAAACGAGGCTCTGGTAGGAACATTGCAGGGTTAGTGGGTGCTATGTGCATAGCTAGTACTGCTACTTCCAGCTTAGCCTCATCCAAACATTGCCTTCGAGTTTATCTTGTGCTTTCAGGAAAAGAAGGCACCTGTCATGTTCAGCTATGTTGTGATTTAGCAAAGTGGCAAATCTCCATTAGAGCCCAGGAAGAGGAAGAGCTTTTAATCATCAATAACAACATGTGGTCTGTGATTTGCACCCAGGCCTCAAGTGATGGGGTGAAATTACCCTTCTTGACACCCACCTTGCTATAAATAGCTATTTTAACTGGGGGCAAGTGCTACTGAAGTGTCACTTGGGTGAAATCTGAGTGATGTGTTGAATGCATGTCTCTGAGCAGAGAGGCATTGTCTTGATGTATCGAAAGCTGCGCATCCCTGCCAAGAGATGTTGTAATGGTGAGATAGCTATTTATCAGAGCCTCTGTTTGAATTGTTTGGAAACTCTAATATTTTCTTGAATCATCTCGGTGCTTCATTCACAAAAGCTGCTGCTGCTGTTGTTAAAATGTCACACTGATAGATATGTATTGTTTTTATCCCACCCTACTCCCCCACCGTAAGTGATTTTTTTTTTTTTTTTTTCAGGAAACTACACTTTTTCAGTTCCCTGCTTTTGTGCACATCACAACGGGGTTTTTTCCATTATTATGAAAAGAAGTGTTGTTTGAGTGCCCAGACTGTTGGTAACATCTAGCAATCTGCTTTTTGGTGCAGTGTTCAAGTATCTTCACAATTCTCTTTTTATAATTGTCCTCTGAAAGAATAAGCTACGGTGACTTCCCCATGAAATACTTATCCATCACATGCTGTCTCTGTAATATTGCTGTGGAACTGGGCTTCTGATGCAGAGGTTTTCTGCGAGAGGAAAATTGCAGTTTGTCTTGATCCATTCAACCCTGAAGTGTTACTTGAACTTTATGGAGCGGTCTGTGATTGGTGCATGTGGTAGAAGAGAAATAGGATTCAATTGCAAATTTTACTTGCCTTTATCACGATCGCTTTCCGAGATGATGAACTCTACCGATCATCACATACTCTTGAGATGAGAGCAGCAGCTTCTCTTTAAACTTCATTGGCATCTTTTTTTAAAGCTACTGTATCAAAATCATCTTTGCTAGATGAAATAGATCTGGGAATTTTGAAATGTAGCCTTTGACTTTTAAGCCAACTTCTGATCTTTGGGCTGTTGCTGTTAAAGGTGCGTGACACTTACATGCTTTAACACTGAGGTGCTTAGAGGCTTCAGGTGGCTGGATGGAGAACTTGACTGGAGAGTACCTTTTTGCAGTTACCATTATTGCTTTATTAAGTGAGCTAGTAAGGTATTGGTAAAAATCTCTAACACCCAAAGCCTGTGGAAGTTTCTGCGTTGCCCTGCTTGTGACTCTAAAGGAGGCTTAGTGCTGATGCCTGCAGGTGATGTAATTGTGGTGACAATATAATCCTGAAAAGGTTCTGGAATGTGGCTGTAGCAGAAGACTCAAGCACTGATGGGCAAGCGTGTACCACACCACCGTATAAATGATTTTTAGTAGTTCTCGTTTTTGTGTTACCATCTCGGCTTAGGTTGCTGGCCAGACTGAAAGCTAGGAAGAACTCTGAATTTGGGGCTGAAACGACATGTATGCTTTCTTCGTGGAAGACACAAGTGTGGTAAGAATATAGTTGGAGGCTCCATCCTGAGCAGTGCAGAAATCAGGGTGGTAAGAGTTTCTTTAAAAAGGTGGCGTTTGCCTCTTCTCTTGGGTTGAAAATGCAGGTTTCTGATAGGAGTACTGTATGGTTGTCTGCTTTTCAATTAATAATTTACGAATTATTGCAGTACTTCAATACAAACCATCCATCAGTGCAACCCTTGCAGGCAGGGCATGGTTTCAGAGGTGACTTGTATTTCTGCCAGGACTCTGCCACAAACAGTTTGTGTTACTGCTGATCAGGTACACGGAAGGGGAGACCCCTCTTGTTACGTTTCAGCTTAAATATAAATGTTGGCTCAAGTTTCCCTAAAAATCTGGGGTTAAACTTTGCTTCTAAAACAGGTAAGTGTTCCACTATGGGCTCTTCATATTTTTAGGTAATTGTGAAAAGTAACCTTGTCTTGTTCTAAGGTCTGAACATTGACAAAAGTAAAGAGATGAGATCAGCTTACAGCATGCTTAGTATATTCTGTGGCCCTCGAGGATGTCATACAACAGGCTCCATAAACCCTTCTGTATGGATTTTCAGTGAGATTGGTTATTTCTTGTTGTGTAGAGAGCAGTAGCTCTGTGGGCAGGCAGCCCCTCATGGGTTGAAGCCTTTGGAAAATCTGCTTGTCCTGCCTCCTCCAGTTGCTTGGACTTCAGGCCAGAAGTATTTAGTTAATGGCTTTGTACTCCCAGGTTATGCTTCTCTGGCTGAGACTTGAAAACAAAACACTTAAATATGGCAAGGGAAATGACAGTTCTGCCAAGGGCTGTGAGGAGAGGGAGGAAGACGAGCAGACTTCGCCTCTTCATCCCTTGCCTCCTTGCCGAGACTGTTGTGCTCTGGTAGAGCACAGCGTGAGAGTGCATGCTTGCAAACAGCTGAGTTTGGGATCTTTGTTCCGTTTCCCCAAGTCTGGCACACAGGATGGAAAAGTTTAAGAGAAGATGCGATGCTGAACGGCACCAGGAACTTGGGAGGTGCTGGTGCTGCAGCGAAGGAGGAGGATGTGGTAGGAACGGTGCCTGTGGTGGTGGTGGGTCCTGCTGCAGTGCGAGGCTCGGGTCTGTCCTGCGGTAGGTAGCCTGGGTCTGGATGCGGTCTGGCTGCCAGACCTGCCCTGACTGCCGGCATAGCGCAGGCAAGGCCCTTTTCACTAACACCCACCAGCCTCTGTCTCAGTAGAGCTGCACTTATGAAGGAAAGGAGTTTATACTGTAACAAAGGAGAGGGCGTGCTTGTTTCCTTCCAGTTGGAGGGAACTTTAAACCCAATCTATCTTTAGTTTGTTCTGTTTGGGATGATGTGAACAAATGGGAAAATCATGGGATTTTTTTCATCTGTGGCTTTCTTACCATGCCCCTGGTGATCTCGTATCTGTTAAATCTCAGACCTAACCCTTGTTGTTTTGTGACAGCTTACTGTATGCACATTCTCTGTGCACCTCCTGATCTTAACTGCTTAGTATACCAAAGCAGGAGTTATTTTTACTGCTGTCAGTATTGTTGATCTTTGCAGCGTTGGGCGTATCCTGTTCTGCATCATGCATCAACAAAGCTAACAACCTTCGGAGTTATCGGGGATCTTTATTGCTGATGGTGATGGAGAGGGTAGAAAAATGATGTGGTTTAGCTTGTAAAAACTGTTGGTTTTTTAAATATCTAAAATTGATGCGGGATTGAAAAAGTGTCAGTCTGAAACACGTCCTGATGGGGAGAATGCATTGATCAAATTAGTGTTTTCCAAAGGCTGTGGCAGTGAGGTGTGTTACTCTGTCACTGCATTTTCTAGCCCTTCTCAGTTCCTATTGCAGCGCTGACGCCCTTGGAGTGAGCTGTTGTCCCTGTAGCCGGATGCCCTACAGACAGGCTGTGTCCATGTCCGCAGTGTGCCTGGGGGGAGCCCCGAGCAGCTCAGGCTAGAGCCCCGAGGGATGGGCCTGCCTGGCTGGACATGCTGCCCCAGAGCAACTTTGCACAAATTCCTTGTCTTTTGAGCCTTCTGTGGTTCCTTTCTGGTTTGGGGGGCGTTTNGAGGCTGTACCTTGGAAGTAGTCTGAATTTCCCAAAACTTTTGGGAAACAAGGGTAAGGTGTAATCCTTACATGCGAGTTGCTGCTCCCTTTCTGTATTTTAATGCAGCCAGTGAGTCTGCTTGTCTGTATGTTCTCTTTACTAATGGCATGTAGGCTCCTTTCCTGTGGAGACAAGAGTTAAGGTTGCTGCCTGCCCCAGAGACTTCTGATTTTTGTCTTCTTCCTCAAACCTGATCTTGACTGCAGTTTCACCAGGAGACAACCCCTTGCACAAAAAGGTAAAGCAGCTGACCAGGCTCAGTGGGGGAATGTGGAGGCTTTGGAGTTCATCGATCCCAGCCGTCTCTGGAGTGGAGGGTGCCGGTCAGATCAGGCTGCGGATACTGCCTGCCCTTATTTGAACTTGATGGCTTTTTTACCACTCTCTCCTGGAGCTTCTGTAAGCTGTGTGTTATCTGAAGAGACATGAGGCTGCTCCATCCATCCCTGCTGAACCCTGAAAAAATGCTGGAGCTGATTAAAGAGGCACATTCCCTCTGGAGATGGGCCTCCTTCGAGCAAAGGAATGTAGGTCATGGTTAAGTATATAAAATGAAAAAAGACTCCATTGTAATGGCAGCATTTCACCTAGATAATCCAGTGAGGTCCTCGCACTAATAGAAAACCTGTTCTTACATATACGCTATTTAGTATGACTCATTAAGCAAACCTAATTAAGTAGCAGCTTCAGCCCTACTAAATGCCACAGCACATGTGATTCTTGAGGCTTTAGGGCTGGCATCCTGACCAGTGCATCCTCCTGTCTGCCGTGTTTTCTCTGTCCAAATCGGTATTCTCAGCCTTCGGTGCCCAAGGCAAGGGTAAGGGAGAAAAGCAGTGAGGTGCCTCACACCTGATAGGATAAAGGTAATGTTGCATACATGGCCGTCTGAGCCAGGGACGTAGCTCCGGGGTAATGAGAAATGAATCTGGACAGATGAATTAAGTGGGATGGAAGCTGGCTTTCTGTGGAGAAGGGGGTGCTCAGTGTTCACTGCATGAATCTGTTGCAAAGGCCCGTGTTGTAACATGCAGGAGATCTCCTAACATGCACCTGATAAGGGGGTGTATAAAAAAAAAAAATCTGACAGAAAGACAACAGATGCCTGTTGGCAGTGAGTCTAGGCGTGGTGGTTATATTATGCAGACGGTCACGGTTGAGGACCTTTCACTACAGGATTCTGCTGCATCAGGTGCTTTCTGGATTTTTTAGTTTGTGGTAAGAACACAGTGTGTCATTCCATATTCATAGCAAAAGTACCCCTTTTGCTGCTTTTTCTGTATACTCAACATACTTTTTAAATCTTGACAGTATCTTGAGTACTTGAGTATCATGAGTATATGCTTGAGTGCATGCAGAGTATACACCTTCAAATGGAGAATTGCCGTGTTCTTGGCTTATTGTCCACTATTTAATGGTGCACTTGATTTTTCATAGCTACCGTGTTCAACCCCAGCGCTAGCTGCATTTCAGTGGCTGATGACACAGTACCTCTGCATATGCATAGCCTGCAAAGCTGGGGAATCTTTTTCAACTAAAAGTCACTGTTGTTAAGTGTAGGAGTGTCCTGGTAGTAGCTGGTCTGACTTGGTTTGAGTTGCTGCTGGAGGTTACACATCCTGTTCAGGAGCCTGCCAAATCTGAGGAGTATACAGTGGCAACTAATGAGTAGGGGCAGTTTTAAGGAAGAACCTGGTTTGTATGTTTAATTAGGAATGACAGGCCATATACTGCAGCCTAAGGGTTATCAGCCCATGGACCCTTCCCAGAACATGGCTGGGGCTCAGCACCTCGGAGCAGTTCTGCTTACGGTCGTGCTAATGCTGTTCAGTTCATGCCACGTGGCTTTTCAGTGACTCTGAAATCTGCTGTCCAGTTGTTACTTTCCGCAGTCACAGGCCTGCAGCTTTGTCCCCGTTTCAAGGGTTTGCAGGACAGTCCTCACCATGGCATTTTGGCAGTGCTTGTTAGAGGCAGAGTTCGTTTAACCTCCATTTTGCTGGAAGCGGGGAGGAGGAGGCAGAGCACTGTTCTGGCTGTCAGGGGAGCAGAGCTCTCTAAATCATCTTGCAAGGCTATTTTTATAGTGTTTGCAAACCTACTCTAACTGTGTTTATGGCTCAGTGTTTCACTGGGGTTGTGATGGGCTGAAATCCCTCTATTATAACTGAAGTCATTACAGCAAAGAATGTTATGTATATGGCACATAACAAAAGAGTCTGGTGTTGAAGCAAAATACACACTTTCCTACTGTATATGTGCATAGCAATATATCCTCGAAAAAGGTCATTTTGGGAAGTAGGCATCAAGTGAATTACAGTTCCAGGAAATATGGGGCTCCCTGTCAAGGATAACTGACTTGGTTTAAGAAGGTAAAATGTATTTTGCAGACAGGGCTATTGATTAGTTGTTCACCAGACTGTTTTTATTCTTTGGTGTGTAGATGCGAAGGCATCCAGATGTACAAAGCGTACGTTTGGAGTCATGCCACTGTAGGGACAGGGATCAGTGGCTTTGTAATTGATTAGCTGCATCATTTATCCTTAGTATTTTTTCCTTCTTGGTTAGGATATTCCCAAGAGGCTGTTAGCACAGGTACAATGCAAGACTCAGTACTGCATCTGTGCTAGGAAGCTAGTGCCTTTCTGTTCTGAAAGGTGAATGCTTTTTTTAAAGGAGGAAAAAAAAAAAAAGAAAAAAGCTTCTCACTAACTAGCTACGTGTGTGTTTGGAGGCAGAACTGCTGACTTCAGGCAAACAGGCTTCTACTGCTTTTTGCTCATGCTGTCTGGAGTGAGCACTTATTCCTCTAAGGGCATCCTCAGCAGAGCTACTTACATCCAGTCAGGTTACACCTGAGAGAGTCCATGGAGGCAGTGAAGATGCTTAAGGTGAAAGACCTCAGCTCATCTCAGACCTTAGGCTGAGCTAGCAGGTCTGAAGGAGGGGTGGGAAGGATAGGAGGGGAACAAATGCACTTTGTAGGTGTGCAGCATTTGACAGAGCTGCTGAGTCAAACGTGACATCCCCCAGTGCCATTTTAGCATCTTTTCTAGCCAGATCTGCGTGAAATATCTTACAGGTGATGTTACTATCTGATGTTTGTCATATTAGGCCAGAAGAGAATAGAGACATGTTCCCGTGTGCCTGCTGAAGGTGTACAAATTCGGAGAAGGCTTTTTAAAAAACCTGCTAGGAGCGGCCTGCTGATCTATATGCGGAGGTGAGGGATGCAGCAAAGCATCCCTTAAAACAGTGTTAAACCCCAGTTAGGAAAAGTCTGAGACTTTAGTCTTTGCCATTTATGGGAAGATAGTCAGCTCTGAGGTGAGTTCTGTTAACAGTCAATGTCCCCTTGCTTGCCTGTAAGAGGTGACCTTTTAGAAATGTTTTTAGTGAAGGGGCAGTTCCAGGTTTCTCTGAGACACTCCTCTCGTTAAAAATGGAAGATTTCGCGGTTTCCTGGTTGGCCTAGAAGTGTGTTACTCCCCTGGGGACTCTTCCGATGCTGGGTCTCCTAAATGCCTAAGCCATTCTTGAAAACTGGATTTGGGCATCTTGGGAAATATTTTTGCCAGTAGTTTGTGATGGCTGTACAGCTGTTGGGCTGTGTCGTGCTGTAGAGCATGTGTGGAGTTGAGGAGCATAAAGATGTACTCCCGCAAGAAGTTTACTGTTGTCTGTATGCTATGCCCAGAGGAAAACCAGGCTGGCAAGGATTAATGCAGGTATAAAGGGGTTTGCCCTTAAAACCTGTGTACAGGGAGGTACTTAATAATCTAACTTCAGCAGGTTTAGAATGGGAACTGCGTGTACTTCATACAAAATTGGGGAACATCTGGCTTTATTGCTCCTCTGGTTTCTATTCTGTTGCTGTAAGTGTTTACTTATACCAGTGGCTCAGTGACTTCTGTGAGCCATCTATATATGTGCTTTTTGGTTGCTCAGTTGCCAGGGAAGGGACAGGGGGAGAAAAGATTCCCCAAGCTATAATCTTGAATTATTGTCACATCAAATGTGCTGCTGAATAACTGAATGGATACTTGTGGAGTAACACAGAGAGGAGAGCAGTGATTCCATGCAGATGTTGGATGTTTCTGCTGGGCAAATGTTGTGTTGTCTTAGGTTGCTGGCACAAATCTGGAGAGCTTATTATAAATGGTTTAGAAGTCAGCCTAGAAAACACCTGAAGGCAAAATGATATAGTAGTGTCATATGATCGCATTGGTGGGTTTTAAATATGATGTTGAAAGCTTTGTTCTCTGGTTGAGATGGTAAGGAAGAAAAAGTCAGTCCGCTAGACTTACCTGTGCAAGGGGGGGTGAAACAATGCTTTGCTCCAGGAGCATTAAGTCAGACTCTGAAGGGCTTTTACACTTCTGTCCTATTGCATCATTGCTGTCACCAGTCCTGGCGAGATTTTCTCAGTTATTGAAGGGAACTGAAGGTTTGTTGCTTTTGTGTTATAGGATGCACAAACAGGAGGCAATGAATTAAACCTGCTCTGGCTGGGAGATGTTTTAGTCTTCCCCCAGCCATTCCGCCAGTGGTGAATTCACCCCTTGAATAAAAAGGCATGTAACAGTGCAGGGCTTGCAGAAATTCAGTTGTTAAATAACTGGGCTTCTGTAGCCTGGCGTATGGATTTGGTAGGGGCTGTTCCTTCTTTTTGTAATGGCCAATACAGCATTTATGTATGGCAGGGATAACTGACACTCAGTGAATAGAAAATGCAGCTGAGGTGTTTTGGGCAATGATGCAATTGTGCTGCATAGTCCCAGTAGAATTCACACACTCTCTTCTGCAGTGTGAGCTGGGGGAGTGGCTTTGCTGTTCATCAGAAATAAATGCTTGCACGGGGTACCCACACTGTCACTGAATTTTGGGTGGATTTTCTGTAGCATTCCAGAGGTTGCTTGAACTGGTCATAAAGGCTTTGATTTTTTTTTAAGCCAATATCTGACTTAACTCTGGATACAGGTGCTTCAGAAAGCATGTTATTTAACAGAAAGCCCTTGCAGAACACTTGCTATGTCTTGCAGCTAGCATTATCCACTGTACCTCTTAAAACAGTGCTTGCCTTCGCCCTGTGTGAGGAGGGACTGGAGAGATGACCCTAGACCTCTGCCCTGGCTGTATCCTGACGAGGGGGCAGCGACACTGGTTTCCCTGTGAGCTACATTTCAGAGTTTCCCCTGAGCGCTCTTAATCACTAGCCGTGGAAACATCCAGTCTGAGTGTCCTGTATTTCCCAGCTAAGCTAGCAAATTTACCCAAGTACTGATGTGCTTCGTTGAATTCACTGTTCTGCCTCTTCTCCTTGGGCTTCAGACAGCCCTTCTGTCCGTGCAGCATTCCTCATACGTAGCAGAGCAGTAAGGCACTGCAGTGCGTTTGGGGAGTGCGTTCTGCGTGTGAGATCAACCAAGAATATTTCTCCAGGGGGATGCTCTCATTTCAGAGCAGGCATGAAACTCAGAGAAGCTACAAGAGAGACCGGTCAGCTCCATGCACTCGCTGCCCAGGACTGACTTGGGAGTACAGCATGACGCAGCATTTGCTGTGCTTTCAGCTACAGCTATTTGTGCATCACTTCAGTGTTATTTTGTCTCCTCTAGGAGATTCTGTACTTGATAAAATAATCCTGTTTATGAAATTTGCTGCAGTTCCTAGACCTAGATGAGTGTTCTGGCTCTGTGGCAGTGCTGTACCTGTGGGTCCAAACATGGCTGAATGTGAGGGAATTTAATCGTTAAGGTATGTCTGGATTTGGTCCCCTAAAGCGATTTGGCCTGCAGACTGGACTTGTGTTGGGTCTTATGTGTGAACCAAAACTGGCATGCTAGGGTTTTAAGGATAATAGGCTAACATCTTCCCTCTCTCCTAGGAGAGAAAATTGCAGCAATTGTGAAACATTACTGTCTGTGTTTGGGGGAAGGGACTCCTGTGAGGG
This sequence comes from Fregata magnificens, assembly GCA_013389945.1. Classification (NCBI taxonomy): domain Eukaryota; kingdom Metazoa; phylum Chordata; class Aves; order Suliformes; family Fregatidae; genus Fregata; species Fregata magnificens. The sequence goes on from WAAD01016111.1 coordinate 249,991, forward strand.
TGGTAGTGGAGGCTCTGGGTGAAAGAAAGGGAAAGAAGAGTGGGCTGTATTACAGTAACCATCCTGTGTCAACCTCCTACGTTCGGGTGTCGCATGGCTGACATCCTATCAAAGAGCTCTGGCTGTGTCCAGAATTTTAAGCAGCTTTATAAATAGTGTTGCTTAAACTGCCTGTGTGTGCAGAGACTGTGAATGACTGGTGTAGACCAAAATATTATTGGTTTAATTTTTGAACCAGTCCAAAAACTGGAGCAAGAAAGAGTAGAAACCTGAAGAGTAGAAACACCTGTGGGTTATCTTCCTCTGATGCATGCAAAGCACATGTCTTGGGGGAGTCTGTTAGGGAGACAGCATTGCTGGAGATTGCAGGCTGTGAGACTTGCAAAGCACGAATATATGAATCTTGTTAAGGCATCTTAAACCATTCTTTCTCTCCTACTTGCCTGTTGTCTTAAAGCTGCTTGCAGGTTATGCTGTCTCTGAATAATTGTGAACAATTAGAAGCTAATTTAAATGGCTGGTTTGTATTCACAGCAGTGGCATATGAGCTAACCAGCTGGAAAGCAGACAGGGTGATTTTCTGTTGATATGTCTCCCTCTTATTGTTCCCTGGCAGTTTTTGCAAGGTGGATTTTTGCTGTGGGCTAATAATGAGTTCCTCCTGCACACTGTTGACCTGATTGCAAGGGGAGAGGGAATGCTTTGTTCCCCAACACAGTTACCACCAACCCAGCAGAGTCCAGTTTTGGCTCAGCAGAAGAGCCCTCCCTGGTTTACTCGAGGAACGGAGGAAGGGAATATTTCTCATGGATATACTCTTCATTCCTACTCCCAAAGATGCAGAAAGGGGCAGTGTACATATTGTGCCTCAGGAGTGAATTGGTCAGCAATAGTCACACAGATTTCCTTGCACCATCCTTTTTATCCTCTGGAAAGGCAGATGGTGGTTTGAGCAGTCCTACTCTTTCTTCCAGGCCTGGCAGTGTGCCCCAAATGCTGCTCAGAGTGGTGAGTGACTAATTTCTACAGTGGTGATGTTGTCCAGATGGCAACCCCAGCGTGGTCCAGCAAAAAGGTGGAAAACCTGTTGCATAACAACTGCCATCTCTGTCCCAAGGCAACAATTTGAGGAATCCTTTTGCTTCAGGTGCATGAAAGAGCTACTGGACAGACTCTTTTTGCACACAAGGAGGAACACAGCTTAATTGGCAAGCTAAATCAGCGGGCTGTTTGGAATCCCAGGAATCTAGACTGGTGGCTGAAATGGGATTCTACTCTCTCCCTGTCACACCAGTTGGTGTTAGCATCCAGGTGAGCTTCTCCTTAGGGGAGTCTCTTCTAGCAGTCAAATGCATCTCACTTAGACCTTGTTAGATACTGTCAAAAAGATGAGCACAACCGTTGCTTTCACCCTGGATGCTTAGGTATTCACCCAGCTTTCCACAGCCATCCCCTTAGGTCCTGTTTGAACTGGGCATCTCTCGGCAAGCTGGGCTTGGGTGTCTGTAGAGGTGCTGTGCTCCTCACGGCTGTTTTCTTCTTGGTGGGGATTGCTAGCTCTGACCTGTGTTTCAGATGAGGCTTTACTGAGGGAGTGTTGAGACAGCCTGTCTGCGAGAACTGTTGGCTGATGTGTAGGCAAAATGTTGTCTACTTTTCTGCTTACCGCTTCTAACCAGCTTCTCCTGTGTCTTTAACTGTGGTCTCATGTGGGTTTTTTCAGGTAACAGTGCCATCTGGTGCTAGAGCACTGCTCTTTGTCAAGCTTTTCTCAAATTCTTAGGGCAGAGGTAGTAGGACAGTATTGCTTTTAATCAGCCATCTTACTATAAGAAAATGGGAGGAGAGGTGTTGTGTAATAATCTGTGCTGTTGGGACGTTGCACCTGGAGGAGATCCTTTAGGCCTCTCTTGTCTTTTCTATTAAGCAACTGATTTTCCCAGAACTGCTATACCCAGAAGACTGGGTACACAAAGCAAGAAGTATAAACACTGAGAAGGGGGATCATATCTTTTGCTATAAACTGCTGCTGAGAAGAAAAATCGTATGTTTAGATTAAATCCTGTAACTGGGGTCATCTTTGAAAGATTCCCCGTAGGACTCTAAGTGGCTTACTGCTAGACTTACTAGTCAGTAAACCTTCTCTTTACAAGATCTTTCCATATTTTGTAGTTGTAGCCATGTATTTTTAAACTTTAGCCTTCCATATCATGTTCATTCTTTCTGAATTATTTTTCAAGTCTCCTCTAAGGTTTTGTAAACTTTTTTGCACACACAGCGTTATTGGTTGATGTGAGTGAGTATATGGGATGTAAGCCTGTTTGAACAAGTAATTCAGCAGCACTTGATGACAAAGTTGGACAAAGTCGAACTTTTCTGTAACTCCTTTCCCAATTGCACTGAAGGTCATTCTTGCCTGTTGAGTCTAGAAAGCTCAGTAGGCTGTTGAGATCCTCTTCCTTCAAGCCAGAGCTGGCACTTTAGGTACCAGGTTGTCTTCGCTGCTTTACTCCTTCAGGCATTTAACCCAGGCTCACATGCGAGTGGGTTCCCTGTTGCCACATCCCTTTTGTGACAAGTGGTGGTGCTCAACTTTTACACACATGGGGTAGAAATGTGAGGCTAAGGATGCCGAAAAGCTGAGAGTTGCTGTTGCTGGTTATAGGTGGGATTCACCTTCCAAGCAAAGTGGGGAGCACGGTGGATTTGTGCAGCTCTCCTTGTTCTATTTCCAGGATCATCCTCTCTCCCAACTGTGTTGCCGCCTCTGCTGGGAAAAGCTCTCAAACCTACTTCTTTTCCTTTAAATAATAACCCAGTAACCTTCCTGTTGTCTTGTTTTCCTTCCCTTGAATTACTGCCTTGTACTTTGTCTTCATTTTTAGATTGGTGCGTTCACCAGGCCAGGGAATCTGTCTTGCAGTGTTTTCCAAAATGTCATGTAAATTTACAGACCTACAGAAGTGATTTGTTGCCAGTATAATAAATAATGCTTGACAGTCTTGGACAAGGGAAATCCAAGTAAAAGATTTACTTTTGCTAAGCAAAAGACTTAGGTTAAAGCCAGATTCCTCTGCTCCAAAGCACAGCATTTACCCACATTATAATTAAACTGAACTTTTGTTGCATCCAATGATTTGTTCAGACTTTTTAGCCAAAATCCGCTTCTTGGAAAAAGAAAGTAGAGCCTTTCAGTGTCTTTCTGCCAGAAGGCTCAAAGGTGGTATATTTTGGAAGGAGGGGAAGATGCTGCAGCATATGGCTGTGAGTGAAGGACCAGAACTGTGCTGCAGAAGGAGTTCTGTACTTGAAGAGGATGGAAAGACATTCTGCCACCAAAGAGTGTTACTACCCAAAAATAATGGTGAGGGTAAAAAAAAAAAACAAACCACAACAGATAGGGTGATCAGAAATGTAGACAGGGACAAAAGTAGCTACAAGTCCATTGCAGGTAGATGTGTAGATAGGGGAGGCTGAGGAAACTTCAGCCTGAAGTTGGAAGGAACTCAACTGAGTGGCACAACTTCAGGTTTCTGTCTCTCCATAATATGTCATAAAGACAAATTAAAGAGCTGTCAGTTTGTCTTATGAGAGCTGCAGGTCCCCAGGGAGGCACGCAGTGTTGGGAGATTATAAGAACTAATGACACAGCTGGATTTTGTGGCTGCCTGTGTAACAAGCCTTCCTGCACGCTAGCAGTGTTGAAAGGGAACAGCGACGCGGAGCCAATGATTCGATTGTCATTCTTCAGATTGCCTGATCTCATGTGGGTGTTGCGAAGGCTTCCCTCCTCTGCTGCCTTCCATGCAGTCCCCTGCTAGGTGTTTCCTAAATGACTGTTTAGAAGATCGCAGGTGTGTAATTTGATAAAAACTCATGTCCCCTTAGTACAGGGGCTTTAAAACTGTTGTGGACATTCAGCTGGTGACAGGCAAGTTTATTTTAGTGGTGTGTGATGGCCTGGGGCTGGAAGCTGCTGTGTTCATCCCTACCAGCAATGGGACCTTCATGAGCTAAATTAGGAAATCCTACTTTAGGTCATGCCTTTTGCTTGTTTTCTGAAAAAGTGCTATGTCCACACTGTACAATTAAATCCACGGTAGCTTGCTGGTAACCAGCACTACTTGGGGTAGGCTTAGAGATGAATCTTAGTTTGTGCTGCTAGTTGTGAATGTGCTGAATGTCGGATGGGATGATTGGCAGATTCAGATCTGCTAGTTGCGTGAACAAAAGAATTGTAATACATTATCAGTTGACTGCCTGCAGGTAGTGCCGTGTGCGATGCAAAGCGGTCTTGATTTCATCTTAGCTTCTGTGAAGTGCTTTAAAGCATTTATTTCAGTTTTGGGGAGCATTTTAGCACCTCCCTGCCTACCCCTGTTCTGTTCTTCCTGCAGCTGAAGTTAATTGTCAACCTGACCTTTTGCAGAATGGTGTTCTGTACTGCCCAGAACAGCCTCATGAACAAGCTTTTGGGCTCTTTTGCACTGGATATAGGAAACAAAGATCCTGCTCACTGTCCTTCCCTTGCTTTGACCAATCCAAATGGGGAACTGTGTGTTCCTGAATCACTCAAGGTTTTTGAGAGTTCGTTTAATACAGGCAGTGTTGAACAATTTTTTTCATCTGGTGCAATTCCTAAGTAACTCCAAATATTTTCTCCTTTTCAAATTCTTTGAGTGCTTTGAGATGACAAGTGATACCATGATATTATGAAAATGCAGAATGATATTAAAAAGCAAAATGGCTAAAAACCTAAATGCATCTAAAGGCATTAGTTATGTGGTAGAGCGGTGGCTGACTCTGTTCTATGGTAGGGTGTTGGGAGACACATACCACTCTGATATCTACTACTTGATAAGGCAGAAGCCCAGACCTTGTCCCAGAAGGGCATAGTTATTCTGTAAGCAATGCAGGAGTCTCCACAACCTCCTGTCTCAAACAGATTTTGAACTTTTTGTCTGGAAGAGCCACAGACTACATGTGCTTGCCATGTAGGAGTAGCCAGGAGCTGTCACAGGCAGAACTTCTGTGCCAATCAGTGCAGAAGATTTATTCTCGCAGTTTTGCAGCTGCATCCCTCAAGGGTTGTTTTTAAAACCCCCTGTATTGTCTAGCTCATTGTTCAGCTCTTCTGGGTAGTAGAATTTCGGTTCTCAGGAGTCTTAAGTTTCTAGTAGTCTTTCTTCTGCCGCATTCTCCCATCTTCCTTCCCCATAAAACCCCGTGTGGTTGGAAACCTCCAGTTGTTAGAAGTGAAGCAATGTGTGCCACTTCAAATGTCGCAGTGTAAACCAAACGTGAGCTTCCATGGGATTCTCTGCTCTTGCTGCTTTATCCTCTCTCCTCCTGCTTTTTAGACAGCTCATGTGCAATGCAATATGATCAATGTAATAGAATTCTTTCAAGGGAAGTGAGCTTTGTATGTGGAACATATTTTTACTGAGAGTAGTATGTGGTGCCACTTGTAATGTGTTGATACTGAAATGATATTAAAAATATCTTGGCTTCAGATCTTCTGGGTCTTTGAATTTCTGAACCTTTGTCATCTAACTCTGTGTATCCATGCTATATTTGGACAGCTGACTTGCTATTTTAGACACCTCACTTGGATTTAAATTAAAACAGCTTGTGTTGAGATGATTGCTATGCTACTGTTTTAGCGGAAGTGAAATTAGGTGTGTAATCAGACCTTAGAGTTAAAAAAAAAAAAAAATTACAATTGGAGGATGCTGACTTGGGCTGGCTGCTGCCAAGCTGCAGCTGTGTCCCTCCTGTCCCACCTCCACGAACACCCGTCCCACAGCCACCCCTGTGCCGAGGCTGCTGTTGAGCTGCTCCAGGTTACAGCCAGCCATAGCATCAGTTGGCACCACTTTGTGTTCTGTTAGTGCCCGGGACTAGAGCTGGTGGTGTACCGGGAGCTGCTTCATGTAGTGAGGAAGTTTCCCCCTAACCTCCAGTAAGAGCCCTGCAGTGGTCCCAGTCACAAACCCAAACCAGTGCTATCTGGCACAGGTTTCTGAATCGCAGCTTCACCTTTGGAGAAAAGGACCTAATAGCTTTTGGGTTTAGAAACCAGGCATGGAAATACAGTACACCATGTCCTGCTTCACGTGGACTTCAGGTGCTGAGAGGCCAGGTCGTTCAAAAGACCTATGAGGTCTATGACCTCATATGACCTATGCCTGTCTGTCAGCTGAATGAAGCAAGATTATATCTTTTCACAGCATTGGGCACTTTGATTTAGCTTTCATTGTTTATGGAGCATCCTCTGAGTGTGTTCCGAGGTTTGGAGAGCTCTGTGGTGCCTTCTTACCTGTTGCTGCAGTAGACTGCTCTCCCTACGGTTTGCTCTTAACCTGTGGTTATTCTTTTTCCTCTGAGCATTGATGCTATAAGTTTCCGTGATGACTTCCAAGCTAGCACAGGGGTTCTGTCCCTTCAAAACAAATACTAACGTGGGGATTGTAGGGTGCTGGCAGTTGGAGTTAGTGACCTGGAGGGATATCCCAGGGAGGGGGTTAATTTTTAACTCCAGAACAGATTCAGCCAGTTGACTTGCCAGGAGCACTCTCCAGTGCAGTTTAAAAAAAACCTCGATACGCCTGAGACTAAAATCCTAATCGTTAAACTTGGTCAGATAGCTAGTTTGCTTCTCCTCCGTCATGATGTTTGTCTGTTGGCACAGAAAAGACAAAAGTGTGACATGTTTTCCATGTATAATACCTTGGCTTGACTAAAAAGGAGACCATAGAATGGTAATAGATCCAAAAGACATTATTTATTATTTTTCCCCTCACGCTTTCTTCCTCATTCCCACTGAGGGAACTCACCATCCCTATTACAAGACAGGCTTTATAAAATTGCAAGTAATTTTTTCTTTTTTACTTTGTTTGCAAATGTAGGAGGAGAGCCTGGGAACAGTGGTTTAAATGAGATCAGTTACACGAGATGTATGAAGAAAGTGCTAGGACATGTAAGGATGGGGAAATAGCCCAGAATGAATAGTGGTAGCAGGTCTGTGCAGGTCACAGCCTGGCTTTCCTGCCCTCGTGGTGGTGACCACTGCTAGCCAAGTCCTTGCTTAACTCAAATGGCAGAAGCAACTTCCAGAACAGATAGTTCCCTTCTGACTCCTGGTTGGATAAACATCTCAACCCTCATAAAGCAGTGTGGGCAAATGTATAGAGTTTAGTCTTCAACATTGTGCTTTCCTCCTTTTTTTTTTTTTGCAGTGCCTTGTATTCCCATTTTTATAAGCAGTTACCAAGGGAGGGTGGGTGTGTGCTGCTTTTTCTCCTCCATCCTTATGTGCTTATTCCCAGGGCTCTTGTTTTGGAGAATAAATCTGGAAAGTGTCTGGAACAGAAATTGATGTTCTCCCCACCACAGGGATTGCATTGGAGGTAGAGGCTGTGGGATCACACTAGCACCCTTGAGCAAATTTTATTCTTCTTTGGTCAGACATTGCAGTTATGAGACAGCACTGACTGAGCGTGAACTTTAACGGTCTGAGTTGGTATTGGCAAGCTTTATGCTGGATCAGGTGTCATCTTCCATAGCCAGGGTGAACGCTGTTGCTGGATAGCTGAGCAGAAAGGCAGTTGTGAAGCCATGGCTGATCCAGGTGAAAGATGTGCTCCCAAGTCCATGTGTTACCGGGTGTTGAAGATCAGGAAACTGTGATCTGACGTTCAGCCTTGGGCAATGAGTCACAGTGAGAAGGTCTCCTGTCCTTCCTGGTGTCCAAGCGTGGGTTGAACCTGCAAGGTCCACTGAGGAGTCAGCTCCTCCTGAAAGCTGGTAAAGGAGCCTGTCCAAAAGGTGCGTGCTGGTGTAGTGGAGACTGAACAACCGATGACTGCATGTAGATACATTCAGCCTTTAAAACTATGGTTGCCTTCTGTGTTTAAGCTTGTCCCCCAGCTTCTGTTCTTGGGTTGTTCGGAGCAGGGGACAGTTTGTTCTAATTATCTTCTCTGATAACATTGCCCACTTGAAGTGTGCCAGTAGCAAAACAAAATGCTGCTATTTGCAGGCAGAATAACCTTCTTTTATTTCTCCTAAAGTAAAATATCAAGACTCCTGCCCCATGCAGAAAAGAAACTGTGGGAATAGGAAAGGAAGAGATGTGCTGGCCGTAAGCATGTATGTGTTGTCTTTTCCCCTTTGTTGGATAAAATGCTGGGGNAGAGGTGTTTTGGTCCACTGCTGGGTACCAGAATGTTACAAACAAACCTGAGCAGCTAATTAGTGAATTTAAGCTCTGCTTCTAAATATGCAGATAGTGACCAGGGACTTATGCCACTACTGAGTACTTCCAGTGCTGGTTTTGTTTGGATACACACCAACCAGAGCTAGTTGTCCCTATAGCAATCTCAGCAACTCCTCTATTATTTGTCACTAAAGTTCAGAAGCAATTGCTCCTTATTTACCTGCCACAATACTTGGCACTGGTGGCTTGTCTTAAGTCGTCAAAATAAATCACTCTGCTTTTGATCTCTTGTCAGAAGGTAGCTGTAGGAGAGGAGGACTGGCCCTGTGTCTCCCACTTGCTTTGTGGTGTTGAGGGCTTAAAGCCAGAGAGTTACAGTGTGAGTTTAACCCACCCCTGCCCAAGGATGCCTACACCTAGCTGCTGAATTGTTTGCTAAAGCAAGGATCCAGTTTACTGCCACAGGTGTATCTCCCAATCTCTGCAGTTAATTAAAAAAACCACAAAGATTTTGCTTCAACTGATGAGTTTATATGTGATAAGAAATTAAAAAATGGTTTGAAGTAATAAGCTACCAAGGCTTAATGAGTTAATGCTCAGCAGCTAGGCAGAAATGTCTGTCCTTCTCTCCTAGTCTGCCCAGTTCCAGGTGAGAGCTGTGATGGCTACCTTCATTTGAGGTGAGGTGACTCAGCTGGGAAGGGGAACATGCTCCTGCTGGTGCTTGCTCTCTAGGCAAAAATCAAAATTTCTGTTCCCCTCCTGCTGCGTTGGTATGAGAGCATCACCAGACCTGCTGAAGTATCAGATGTTCTCTGAGTTGCAGCTGGTGCCTTCTGAGTAGTAGATCTGCTGTGGAGCTCAGGCATTGATTCAGGGCTGAGCACCAAGAGAGCATCTGAACAGCGGAGGAGATAAATGGGTGCCAGAGCTATTCTGCCTCTTCTTTTTGCAGTCGGTGCACTAACCAACATAACTGACTCCTGGTGGGTGCGTGTTCGTCCTCCCTTTTTGCCTGGGTTAAATGTGTGTGCAGTGATGAGTGTCTTTGGTTTGCCTTACTTAACATACATAAATGTGAATTTATTTTTTTGAAAAGGCAACACAAAACATGCCTTGCATTTGAGGTGTTTGGAGGGTGTTGAGCCCAGCTTGGTGTGCAGGAGTGCAAGACTAGCTGAGAGCATCTCTGGGAAACTGATATTTCTCATTCTTGGGGCTATTATCAAGGCGCGTGGCTAGAACATAAAACTACTCATGTTAATACTGACTTTCATAGAGGTAAATATAGCAACTGAGCTGTTAAGTACCTATTTTAAAAGTGCTTCTCCGATATTGAGTTCTCTCACTGCTGGGTGAGGGGGCTAACCTTCGGCTGATGGTCGCGTCGCTCTGGGTATAACAGACGAGAGGAGGAATGCCTGAACTGTCATGTTCAGCAACAGCCATTCTGGCTTCCTCTGGTCAGGTTTCTTCTGGGTTTTGACAGTCTTTTGTGTGATGGCAAACCTGCTAAGTATGTATTGTTGATGCTGGCATTCTGCCTACTACTTGGCTTGCTTATCCTAGCAACTGAGGCAGGTGGGTCTGGCACATGAAGCTGAAAATAGTTGTGCTGCCTTTAAAATCAAGAGATCTGAAACAGGTTAAACGTAGTTCCCCTGCAGAGAAAGTTTATGCCTTGCTTTGGGAAGAATTTGTGTGATTATATCCTTCAGGAAGGATCACAAAATGGGAAAGCTACTCATTTATGACTTTTATGATGTACCAGAGTTGACTAACACACAAATATTGCTGCTGCCAGGTGGTGTTGGATCATCTTGTCAGTCTGGGTTCTTCAGATACTGTTTAATACAGAACAGAGAGGTATGGTTCAGTGATATGTTGAAACATAATGCATCAATTTAAACACCACGTGTCAGAGATTAAATTGCCCTAATGCATGTTGAAATGAAAGTATCATTATACACTTGGAGCTCTGCAGCAAGAGAACTCCAGTTAAAATACCCAAACGGCTGCTCAGGCGTGAGTACGTACTGGAATGTGAATGTTGCTGCCTGCCTCTGGATGTTAAGAGGCTATCTACACAGTACTTATTTTAACAAATAATTTTAGAAAGCTGTATAAAAATTGATGTCTATCTATATACCCTGGTGGGATGTGGGAGGTGATGAAAACCCTTCCACAATCTGGAAATGGCCTGTGGGAGGCTTTAGGTTTCCCACTCCGGTGGAGTTCTGACTCCAGGAGTTGGGTCTAAAAGCCTAGCTGGCTGGCTCTCTTCCTCTCTTACTGAAACACGCAATCAAGAAGGCAATAAATACTCAGGTACTTTGGTTTGATTTCGGATCCTGTCCTTGGATTATAGATTTATGTCTAATTTAGTAAAGCAGGCTGTAAGCCAGGGCATGGGTTAGGATGAAATGCTGACAAAGCACAGTGGATTTCAGGCGGGGGATCAACAAGGAAAAGCAACGAATGCAGCAGTAGTGGAGAGAGATTCTGAAAGTGAGATGTGAAAGAGGCTCTGTCCCTGATACTGCGTTCACATGGTGCTTCCCAAAACATGTGGTGTGTAATTAGTGTATTTGCAGGGCTCAGAGTGATGTACCGGTGTAAATATGTTCTTGACCACTGAAATGCAGATGAGACTTCTCCCTGTTCAGCAGAATGAAATCTTAACTGAGTTATGGTGAGGCTTGTGGTCTCCCTGTTAGTATGCTTAGGACGTTATTCCTTGTGTAGCATTGTAGTATTGGTGTATTCGATGGCAACTGCATTTTGTAGTTCTGAGCTTGCTGATAACACTTAATGAAATAGCCTGCAAGTAGGTCACTGAAACAGGTTGATGAAGGACATCACCTTGGTTAACTGGCCAGTAGTCACTGGAGATTCATCAGGTGACACCTCCCTGTACCAGGAATGGCTCCTGGTGCCCACAACTCTGCGGGAACTGGTGTAGAATATGTAATGATGGTCCAGCCACACCTTTTGTTGCCAGCAGTAGCTCTTTGCCAGAAAGTGCTTTAGCAGGAGCTGGAGTATGAGCAGTGATTTGACTTTATCTGTGCTCTTATCGAAGTTCTGTTACCTGCATGGACCTGGGGACTACTGTGTGCAGCAACAGCCGTTTCTTTTCCTTTTTTTCCCAAGGCAAGTACTTGCTGCAGTGAATTTGTCGCCAGTTCCCCTGCCAGCTAAGACTTCTCACTGTACAGTACCTTACTTAAAATGTTCCAGACCAAACAGGATTTCCACAGATATTTGAGGGTATCTTGGGTGAAAAGTGTGCACGATGAGACACAGAACTGTGGTGTGATGTGCTCCTTCCTGTGTCTCCTGTCTTCTCTAGTACATAGACTGGATGTGGGTAGGAAATGATGCATGATGCAGATGGAGGAGACAGAGTTGAGACTTGAAGTGATGAACGAGTCAGAATGTCTGCACCCTTTTTGATGTGTCTGCTGACTTAGAGCACAGTTGTGGACAGGTTGCCCGGTTGCCGTGTTTCAGATCTGTCAACTCCATTTTGCAAATGTGCCAAGGGGTTAACTGTGTATGGAAGTACCATCCTCTGCTGAAAACCTCCTCAGTCCGGAGGAACAGGATACTGTACACTTGTATTTGTCATGTTATTTCTGACCAAGTGTCATCTGAGGTCACTAAATCCAGTGTGTCTCTCTTCCCTTAGCTGAAGCTTGAAGATCGCTCTGTGGTCCCTCGAGATGTGGTCAGACATATGAGCTCCAGCGTAAGTGCTTTTTTCTTTGTCCCTTTTTGATCGTGATACTGCTGCATGGATTTCTAAGACTTGCCAAATTGCCTGAATGGAACTGAACAGTAATGCTTTGAGCATGTTCTATTTTTAGTGTGTTTGATAGACCTAGCTGCATTCTTTGAAAATGAAATGCTGATAAGGCTGCCTCTCTACTGTTGCATATCTGCAAAGGTCTCCTGAGCAAGCAAGCCTGATAATATCAGGTAATGAGACAAGAAGTTTGTCTATCCTGCCATCCTTTAAGTTTTAAATCAATCCATTCTGAGATGTGGAGAGTGTGGGCCTGTGCTCCCAGACCTAACAGGGAGGCTGGAGTGGGGGTGGATCACATTGCCGCTGCGTGCCTTTTGGTGTGCTGTGGTAGAGAATTTAGAGGAAATGTTTTCAGGGAGACCTCTCAATCTGCAGTGAGCACCATCTTGTCCAATTTCTCCCAGAAATACAGCAAATCCCAACACTACTGAAGCAAGACATACGTTGAAGCATCTGACACAGCTAGGTCAGCAGAAAGCAAGCTGGTTCTTAATCAGCAGCCTATAATCATTACCTTTACTCTTCCTGGATACTACTTTAAGTCCTAGTCGTTTTGTTCCAGTTGTACAGCATTTCTGCCTATCAGAGATGGGTGGATTTGGTTTTTGTGTAGGGAATACTGGGAACGGTGTTCAGATCAATTATCAGATGAGATGTGGTCTCTAGGAGCTTAGCTAGGTTGGCAATTTCTTGCTGTTGCTCACACCTAACCTATAACCCTGAGCCATATGGCCTGCCATGTGCAAGCCTGTATCTTCTCTTGACTCGATTCCAGCAATGTGGCTACCAAAGTTGTGATGAAGCAGGCAGCTGGCCGCTAACTGCTGCAGTTGCACCACATGGTGTGCAGACTGGTGCAGGGGTGGGGAAGGCCATTCTCTGACCTGGGTGTTTTGTTTTTTTAAATAAAGCCTTTTTGTCAATTAAAAAACAGAAGTAAACCCACCCCTTTTTCACAGAATGTTCCAAAGAGAAGAAAAGGGAAAAAAACTTGAAGGGTAATTTGAAAAATGCTGAAACAAAATATTTCTTTAAGAAATGTAACTGTTGTTTGAAATGGAAATTTGGGGTCAACAGATCTTACTAAAACTGGAGCTTTATGAAAGCATTTCAATCCAAAACAAAGAACTGCTAGCAAATTGAAATATCAGCTGTTCACGCTGTTGTACCTGGCACAGCTGGACTCTGTTGTATATCCTTCTTGCTCAGAGGGATGCTTTGAGTCCTGCCTCTCAACTGTTTGTTTTCCAATGCTTCTTAAAGTCATTTTGAGCTTTCAGGACAGCAAGTTTTTCTCCTCTTGGCAAACATGGATGTGCTGCTTTTGTTTGCAATTTCCATACTCATCTGAGCAGAAATTGGCTTCTCTGGCTTGCTGCACATGTATCAATAGATGCATTGCCTAGCAGTTGCTTTGCACACTCCTTTATTGTCTGTTTGCATGTTTAAACACTGTCTTTTGCTTGACCATTTGTACTAGTGGCTGATAACTTTACTTCTTTAATTGATGGAATGGTGAGGGTATAACTCCATTTCTTCTTTCCCCTCTAGTCAAAAGCATAGCAAATCTGAAGATGACTTATACTTCACCTTGCCCTCAAATATGTTCTAAATGTCAGTGGTAAATGAAACAAACCCCTTCTATCCCAAAGAAAACCTTCACTTGTTAATCAGATGTATTCCAAAAATTAGAAAAGCATTTAAAACAGAAAATCTGCAAGTGTCAGCCTGCCAAATTCAGGATGTGGGATGGTTGCCCTGCACCAGTTGGCCTGGCAAATGCACAATGTGGAACTTATTCTGTATTCACCACGCTCTCTTAGGGCTTGTTTTTAACCTTGAGCGGGAAGGACTCAAAATCCTCTGTTCCTCAAGGGAAGAGAGCTAACTCAAATTCATGTGCTTCTCATCGAGCACTGAATGTGGGGAAAAACTGCTTCGGGGGCAATGCATAAAATGAGATCACTTCCTCTGAATGCAGTTCGTCCTGTAAGTCTAATCCAGCTGGATGAGAAGGTCTGTGCTGTCCCTCTTAAATAAAGGCATAAGAGGGTGGCGTAAAGATGCCCTTATTAGAAAAGAGAGTGTTGAGGGAAAGAGTAAAAGGATGGGAGGCAGAAGATGTGGGACTGCAGCCTGCGCTTGCTGAACTGCTTTTATGTCAGATGGGAGCTTGCTGGTCTGCCTTAAAGCCTTGTCTCTGATGGGGAAGGAAAAGAGTCACTTCTCCATCCATTCACTGCTTAAATGCTCAGTATCTCCAGCATGATGCATGCTGTCGGGGTACCAGAAGAAGCAGGAAGAAAGTCTAGGGAGTGCACTTAATTCTGGTGCAAGTGGGACTTGAACCCATCAACTCTTCTAACGAAGATCAGTCGCCTCCCTTTTGCAGTTCTGCTGTTGGACTTGATGGAGATTGATTTTTGTAGAACTGTGAAATGTTAGCTCATTTCATTTGGCGCCTCCTTTAATGGGACAGGACAGGACAGTTGTGTTCGAGCAGGCTGGTGGGGAGCTGTGCTCTGGCTGCAGACCTGCCCTGGAAGACAAGAGACGAGTTGGCGACTGCTCGCTCCGGGACTGCATTGCTGAGTGCCGCTATAATCTCAGAGTGATTCAGCAGAACCCCCCAGCCTGCAAATCTGCCTCCCCTGTCACAGGCTAATGTTTCATGTGACAGTGAAATAAACTCATAATAAACAAAGGTTCAGTGGCAGGTGAGGGAGGAGAGCTGTGACTCAACAGCCCTGTAGCTTCTGGGGCTGCTCATAACACTGATCTCTGCTTTCTTAATCGCACAGTGCTCTGCTTGCTCAAGCGTTTTGCACCTGGAAGGAGAAGCAAGCTGAACTAAACCCAGTTGTGTTAGATGGGAAGCAGCCTTGTAGGGTGGTACAGGTACCTTCTCCGTGGGGAAACTGTCACGTAGAGAATGGGCAGAGGGCATTGGTCTGTCAGTTGCCCCAGTCCTGATTTTATTACTTTTTATTCTTTCACCATCAATAAAAGAGGGCGTTTAGGCCCAGAGACAAGATGATCGACAGAAACTGCAAGTGTTCGATTGTATCATGTCTCAGAGCTGCTGTTGTGTTGGCTGCTGATAAAGGAAAAATTAATTCTGAAATGTTCAGTGTAGGGCAAGGGATTTGTTTCTTGAGGGTGTCTTGGTTCTGACTACTAAGAAATCTAAAACACAGGGCCTGAACTGCAGAGCATGAGCAGAGGATGGACTGGGCATACTTAATTTAGCTTAATCTGGAGGAAAAGCAGGGTAGGTAGCTGTGCTCTGGCCTTCGGAAACTGTGGGTTTCAGTTGAGCAGGTGCCATTTCTGAGCAGGCCTTGCTCATCCTACAGCTCGAGTCATGCTGGCAGCAGCTGTTGTGAATCCGGCTTAATTCTGGCAAACCCTTTTCAGGTGAGAGTTATGGTGCAGCTCTGCTGGGCTCTTTCCTGGCAGCCTGTGCAGGCTGCAGGCTATGTTAGGCTTAGCTGCTGTCTGTCATGATGGAGCTATAGCCAGGAAAGGCTCCCTTTGCTTCCCAGCCTTTCTAGAAAGAAATGGGAGTGATGTGTGGAGCAGCTGGAGGGAATGAGCCCCCACTGCTTTGGGCTCTGCCAGCCTGTCTCTCCCAGCCCTCCTGGCCACGCTGGCATAGCTACGCATGGGCAATGCGTGCGGCAGGACCCGCTCTCCTCATCGCCACCTCCTCAGGAGCCGGCGGGCTGAGGAGCACAGAGTTTGTGTGATGTGAGGAAGAGGACTTGCAGCAGGCAGGTGGAAAGCAAGCTGGCCAAATGGGCTGAGCAATCTGTCTAGGAATTATCCTGGACTGCAGGTGTCTGTAGGGCGTCTTTGTTCTAACTACGAGTCCCCAAGATAAGAGTGGATGAGTTGAGCGCAGGCAAACTCCTGAACTCCCAAAAGGGCTGCCCAGGGCTCTGAGTGAAAACCTTGAATAAATATTTAATGTGTTTGAAAGAACAGTGTGTTTATAAGTGGACTGAGCAAACAAATCCACTTCTCACAGGGTATAAGCCCTTTGAATGTTATGCTCAAGTCCTGTTGGAGCAGAGACCTTGACGTTTGAGATAACAACTTCAGAAGTTGCTGATACCAGGGCATTTGTCATGCTGGCCCTCAGTCAGCTTTTATAATGGACTTGTGGTCTTTAATAAATAAGAGTATCGATTGTCCCAGCTGTCAGGAGGCCAGGGCAGCTGCCGCATTTGACAGTGTTTGGGTTAGCAGCCCTTCCTTGCAGGCCTCCACCATATGTGTAAGCAATGTGCATATTGTGTGCTCCCTGCCAAACTATCCCCAGAAGGCTCTTGACAGCATGCGTTATTTTCTTGGGGACAAAAAAGATTAAAACTTTGCTAAGAAGTGAGGGAGATAATGACAACCATCTTGTAATTGGACCAACTGTAAATTATCTGGCTTGAAACCTTGAAATCTGATGAAAGGTGCCAGATTTTTTTTTTTAGTAGGGCAGCAACTGAAGACCATTTATATTGTCCTGCAAAATCAAGCTTTACACAAGAAGTCACAGAGAGCTTTAAAGGTTTTCTCTTGTGTGCTGGGGTTGATGATCTACCCCTGCCTTTGCTGGCTCAGGGCACTACCTGCAGGATGGTCCTATGGAATTGCAGAGATCTGCTCAGTTGGATAGACCAAGGAGCCAGGCAGATTTTAAAGCAAGTAAATGCTAATCAGCTGACACAGTGTGGTCTTATTTGACCAGATGCAGGAGTCTCTGGGCTGCTGCATTAGCAGCCATTGCAAATTTTAACTAGGAAGAAAACACTGCAAGTCTTTAATAGTGATCTCATCTTCTGAGTTGTCTGAGGGTCGTGTGAAATGCCCCTTCAGAACGAGGGCCTGAAGGGTGCGAGGCGGGTTTACTCTTGAGACTTGTCTCTGCACTTCCCATCTGTACACAGAGCACGTACGTGTGTATGTAGGACCTTCCCTAGCTGATAAACTGTTTTTCCTCTTTTGTGTTTTCAGGACAGCCAGTGTGGGACTGTAATTGATGTCAACATAGAGTGTGCTGTGAAGCTGGTAGGAACCAATTGCATCCTCTACCCTGTCAACAGCAAAGACCTGCAACATATCTGGGTGAGAACACAGCCAAAATATATGTGGGAGCCAGGGCTTGGTGGTTTGGAGGGATGCTGCTGTATTCCAAGTAAGACTTGCAAGGGAGGCATCCATATTGCGCAAGATGCATCTGTGGTTTGGTTTTATTTTAAACTTACTTAAAGTATCCTCCCTGGAAGAAGATGATGCAGTATCGCCTCATCTCCCCATCTGTTCTGTGTTTCTGATCACATCACTGCGACCAAATTGACTTGGAGGGCTAGGCTGACATTAAATTGTGTGAGAACTTCTGCACTGAGATGGGCTGGTGTCACGACCTGATTGGGGAGCCCCATGGCAGTGGCACAGAGCTTCTGAGCTGCAGTATTGTTATTGTTTAAACAGGCTATAAAAATGCTGAGAGGAGTCAAATATCTTTCTGTTGAGCTGGAACAGTCTGAAATGTACCTGGTTCTCCCTGTTGAGTGGGTGGGTGATTTCCAGAGACCAGGTGTGATAGGATTTCATCATTCTTTTTCCTCTGAGGAAAAGATAATTTGGGAGTGAAGAGCGGGAGTGTCACAACCCTTCTCAAGAAACAGCTTGTGGAGAGGCAGTGGGATACAGGCTCCTCTGCTTGGGATGGAGTATTAGGCTCAGTAATAAAAATTAATTGTTAATATTGGCTGAAGGCAAGTGCGACTTAGCAAGTTTAAGATCTGAGGAAAAAAAAAATCCCAGAAAGCCTGAGCTGTTTAACTGGGGAATCCAGGCTACGTGCTGACTGTCAAACAAACTCTTCAATGTACATTTATTTGGGTTTACAGTGAGATTTGCAGTTACTGTCATAAATCCCTTCGAGATTGCTATCTAGTCTGCATTGTCTGAGGACTTACTTGATGGCCCAAAGTACAGGGGTCGATGTTTATAAGGCTTGTTTTCTGTTTTCATAGCCTTTCATGTATGGTGACTACATAGCCTATGACTGCTGGCTGGGCAAGGTCTATGATTTGAAGAACCAAGTCATCCTCAAGCTTTCCAATGGAGCCAGGTACTTCTTTCTGTTGAAGACTGTCCCCCTTGGGTTTCAAGATTCTGATCTATTTTGGGAGAACTAGAAACAGGCTGGATTTCTCATTTGCATACTGATAAATCATCTGCTTGCGTTATCTTCAGATGTAGAGTAAGAATACATCTTTCTCTAAAAACATCGAGATTCATTGGTCACCCTCTGGAAAAGCTGTTGTCTGAAAGGTGACAATCTTTTTCAGTCCCAGCAGATCAGTCCTCCAGAACTAAAGTATGTTGGTTTTTAAGCTGCACTTCTCCCCTGGAAAAGTGGCTGTTTAAGATGGATTGCATATGCCAGACTCTTTCTCAGTAGGAGTGCACACCTTCACTGAGATGCAGGGAGGGAAGATTCTTACCTTAAAAAAAAAAAAAAAAAAATCTGTGAAAGTGTAGAAACCTGCAGGCTAGTGGTTTTCATCAAAGATGAAAAAGCAACCCAAGACTGAACAGCGTTGCTTTATTTTCACTGTTACTTGCAACTGTATTAAGAATGTTTTTTCAATGAAGACATAAGCCAAAGTCATATCTCTAGAGAGATTTAACCAGAGTTATTGAAAAAAGTATCTAGTTAACTTATTCTATAGTTCTGCAAAGCCAGCAGAAGGATCTGAATTCTATTCCTTGTGCATGGTGGACAGTTACTTGAGAACTAAAACCATCTGAACTCGCTACATTCACTCTGTTACTGAGGCCTGTCTTGTCCAACAAACTTTTTTATTGAAAAGGAAAGAAGGAACCAGTGGAGGGCCAAGAGGCTTATGGGCCTGGCAGCTGGGGGACAACCCATCTGTCTTGTAAATTGAGTGTTGACATTGATGTTTAAAAAAAAAAAAAAAAAACAGCCCACAACCCTGCAGCCAGCTCTGAGTCTTTCTAAGAGAAGCGAGTAATGCGAGAGCTGTAGCAGATGATTGGTGGATGTGCCTGTGATTTTGATTGTTTTAGCTTTCGATTAACCCAGACTGAAAGGCTCTTACGCGTATGTTAAACTGGGAGTGAAAAATAGCTACACTTCTTTATCTGTATCGCCTGCAGTTACTGGTGCAATTTAAAACCTTGCTTGGTTTCTGTTACCAGCTCATGCATAGCTATGTAAAATGAGGTAACTGTTTTCAAAATCTCTTCCTAATGAATCATTTGAAATATCTACCAGAAGTCACTCTGGAAATGAAGCTATTACTGAAGCAAGTAAACCCAAATTGCCTTTAGGTTCCAGTGTTGGTGTGAATAATAAATGGGACTTTTGCAGAGGAGCAGACAAATCTTGTCCAGCACCCTGCATATTACTTAATTATGTTTTTTTACATGCTGAAGGGAACCTTTAAATGCCAGGCAGGGATTTTATAGCTTATCTACAACCAGCTTTGCTGTGGACCATAAAGGCTCAGCAATATACTGCTGGGCATATGGAGAGACCTGCTCAGGCAGTGTCAGTTAATTTGGTGCTGTTTGCTTTTTGAGATGGATGGCTCTGGAAACACGCCTGTGTCTCTTGTCTGTTTTCCAGGTGTTCTATGAGCACAGAAGATGGAGCCAAGCTGTATGATGTTTGTCCTCACGTCAGTGACTCGGTGAGCTTCTGGTTCTCCCAACAGTCTTTTTGATCAACTTCAACTTGTAAGCTTTTTGTGCAGGAGGGAGGGGGAAGGCAAAACCATTGGCACTTATTAATCCTAAAAATCAAATGATGCATCACAGCTGAAAAACACTTCACTAAGATCTTCACTTGAAGTAAGTGTAACAGGATGTAGCTTAAAGGTCATGTTAGTAATGAGCAGGTTTTGAGGAGGTATTACAATTAGTATATCCAACTGCTTTCTTTGCAAACAAATTGCATAACACGCAGTCAGATGGCTGATGTCAAGGAAGTTCACTGTCTGCTCACTATATCTGTACGTGCTTGAAAAGGCTCTTATTCCATGTAATGCTTTCAAAATTGTCCCCCTTCTGGAAAAGGGCATATTGTTTAAAAGGTGTTCTGCTAGAAGCACGTTTCCAGATCGTGTAAAATACTGTGTCTCTTGCTATTGTAATCCGTTGCATTCTCTGAATGGAGACCTGTCACCATACTGGCATTTTCCAAATCACGTGGTGGGGAAGGTTTTGCTAGCTTTTGGGTAAAACATAGAGTTCCCTGTGTGATGGTGGGATCTAACCCCTCACCTTCAAAGGCTGACAGCAGCTTGCTTGTTCTTCCAAACAGCATCAGTAGGACCTTGCTGCACTCCTGGCAGCGGTATTGGGAGTTGACTGAGAATGGTGTGTAATTCTTAGCAACTAGCAATGCAGTCAGCCCTTATCCTTCCTAGCCTTCAAAGCAAAGGTCCCTTTGACCTGAAAACTGCACTTCTGATGCCTGTTTCTTGAAGAGTAAATGGAATATCAGTTTAATAGGATGTGCTGCTGTGGTTTTCTTGTTCTGTACAGAAAAGGTGTGGTCTGTAGCTAGCTATTCTCCAGTATCTTAGTCTCTTCTACTTTGAGTTGTGCAGGTATGTTTTCCACTTGCTAAATGGATGCTGTAGCAGTGTCCAGCTTCTGGGTATCCAATTCTGAGAGACCTTGTTTTGAGACAGGCTGCCTTTAAAGTGTACATAGTCCTCTGCAGACTTGTGGTTTGGTCTGAAACATGAGTTGTCTCCAGTGTCACTCTTGATCC
Source organism: Fregata magnificens (assembly GCA_013389945.1). NCBI lineage: Eukaryota > Metazoa > Chordata > Aves > Suliformes > Fregatidae > Fregata > Fregata magnificens. The sequence continues at coordinate 270,832 of WAAD01016111.1, forward strand.
TGTACTCAGAATTGCTGTGTGTTAGATACTTACCTGACTTAGATCTTGTTGCACTGCTGTTATCCTTTCTGATGAATTATGAGACTCGATCTAGTTTTGTGCTCAGTATTTTGTCTACCCTAAACTGCTTTGTCCGCTCCCATGTTCTGAATCTTTGGCTCATTAAGTCACTCTAAATAGCAGTGGGAAAGAGCTCTAGGACAGCAATTATTGTGTTTACTGTGCTGGGTTTTTTTCAAAGAACTGTCATATTAACTAATCCACTTCAGACAGTAGTAATACTTACAAACAGTTTGACAAGCAGAGGAGTGAAGGCAGGCATCCTCTGGCTCTGAAGGCTGTAGGTGCTTGAATTAGAGTGTGGAAAAAAGATGGGTGTCCTTGCCCAGGACTCAGTCCACCTTGGCTACCTCCTTATTGAGAACATTTGTGTGGAAATCCACATCTTTTGTTTCCTCCAAATACCTTTGCTTCTCCCCCACTGAGTCATAGTCCCATACGGATGTGTGACAGAGCAGGTTGCTATAGGAACTGCTGGGCTGACTTCAGGAGAGGAATGAGCTTTAAGAGATGGACAACTTGCAGACTTTTCCTTTATGGTTAATCTTACTGATCATAAATGAGAGAAGAGAAATGCTGGAATCTTAAATCTTAAGAGCAAGAGTCTTTTATGCTGGTTTTTTCCCCTCCCTTTCCCCCACAGGGTCTCTTCTTTGATGATTCATATGGCTTTTACCCTGGGCAAGTCCTCATCGGGCCTTCTAAAGTCTTCTCCAGCGTGCAGTGGCTCTCGGGTGTGAAGCCTGTTCTGAGCACAAAGAGCAAGTTCAGAGTGGTGGTGGAAGAGGTAAGGACCGACAAGCTGACACACAGCCACCTTCTGCACAGAACGGTCCCTGGCTGGCATTTTGGAGCAGGGTCAGCTTGCTATGGTAACCTTCCAAGAGCAAATGCACTGTGGCTCTCTTCTTCTGAGGTGACAAATTCCTCATTGTGGGCTGACAGGACTTTTGAGTGTGGCTTGGCTTTTCCTCCCAAGGGTCCCTGCCAGCACCCTGTAAGGTGGTCGCGTGTCAATACACTTAGAGGCCAGTACTGCTGATCATTAGGGTAGTAGAAGCACCTCTTCTATTGAAACTTAATGCTGCATGCTATCCAAAAAGGGAAAAACGTTGCTGACTCTTTGCTGAAAGAGGGAGCAGCTTTAAGTCCATTAGCATGTCTCTTTGTGACATTAGGCTGCTGATTTGTATGTACTATAGCTTCCTTCCCAAGCCAGATGTCATCTTTATTGAAGTTAAAAACTTGTAGAAGCTCTTGGTGTTGCCAAGAGCTGTGCTGTGGGAGCACTGTAGTGGTCCCGGATGTGGTGGAACTGCACTTGGCCATCTTAAGTGATAAAAGCAGGTTTGCTGCTTTCCTGTGCATTCAGATCCTAGACGCTGGTCTAGGAAAGCTTCTGAAAAATTAAATTGCTTTCTCTCTCTTTACATTGTAGGTACAGGTGGTGGAACTAAAGGTTACTTGGATCACTAAAAGCTTCTGTCCTGGAGGTACTGACAGTGTGAGCCCTCCTCCATCTGTAATCAGTCAGGAGAACCTGTCCAGGTGAGATCAGTTGAAAACCCATTTTCACTCCCAGCACCCAGGGCCTGCACAGACTATGGGTGACATGCCTACCAACTGATTAGACACAATGTCACTGTTTCCAGTGGGTTTTTCTCCTTGTTGTGTGCCTGTATATTCCAGAGCTTCAAAAATGTGAGAGAATAGCTTCCAAATTAGTTTAGCAGACACTTGAGTTACCAATACAGGGGCTAGCATCCCACCAATTCTCTCCAAGTACTCTTCAGCTGACAATGGCATAGAGGAAAGTGGTGTCTGGCAACAGCTCGATTCTTCCCTTGTCTTTCCACTTGTGTCTGGAGCAGGCTGCATCTTTTAACTGTGTGTGTGCTCTAGCTCAGGACAGTCCTGCTCTGGACCCAGGCTGGTGCTGCGGGAGCATCTGGTGCCCTCTGCAGGCTACAGCTGCAAAAATGGGCTGGAGAAAATTCAGAAAGAAAAGTCAGATGAGTAGTAGCACAATGCAGTGTAGTTCCTGCCTGGAGCTCATAAGGAAGCTGGAGGGGAGGAGCTCTGGGATGACAGCAAAAAAAACCAATGCCAACTTCAAATGTCTCTTGGCAGCTGTTTCTGGGAGGGGGAGCTAGAGGGAGAGGAGTAACTGATGTCCCACCCAGTCCCTGGAGAGATTTCCCACTCCTCCTTTAGAATTGTGTGCCTGGAAAAGATTTGGTGTGGTGTTGGCTTCTGCCACCCCAGAAGAAGTGCCATTGGCATGAGGTCGTGCCAGCCTTGTGAAGGCCCTGGTCACTGCTAGGTTCTGTTACTGCTTTTGCACTTTGCTCATGGCTGTCCTCCTGTTCTACCAGGGTAAAGCGCCTGGGGTGCTTTGACCATGCCCAAAGGCAGCTTGGGGAAAGGTGCCTCTATGTGTTCCCAGACAAAGTGGAACCTGCAAAAATCACCTGTGAATGTCCCGAGAGGAACTGTGTCCTGGGTGAAGGATCAGTTGCCAAAAAGGTGAGTTGAGGGGTCGGGGGAGGCGGGGAGTTGAGGGGTCGGGGGAGGCGGTGACTTCTCTAAGCATCTCTGGTTGCTGTGGCTTTTAAAGCAGAAATCTTCCTGGTAGTCATGCGGTTTGAAATGTGACTCCTGAAGTGGTGGTTGTAAAGAGTAATGGCTTGTTGTTGCCAGCAGCGAAGTCACCTTGTAGAGCAGTCTGACTGCACTGGGTGACGCATGTGGCTAATGCCATGAGAGAACATGAACAGGACCTTGAACATAGAGGTGTCACCTTGCAGGGGTCAAGCTGTGTCAGAGCTGGTGTGCTCTGACATCTGGGACTGTTAGACACACGACCTCAGGTTTCTCATGGAGCTGAACTGTTCAGTTAAATCCTTGCTACAGTGAGACAAGAAAGACATCTTTGCTTCCTAGGCCAAATGAGTCATGCTATGGTTTCTACATGCTGGCTGTAGCGCAGCAGTGTTCCTGGAATAACAGGATATCATCAGTGTGGATGGTGACCTCCCTGCATAGCTGTGTCTGTTATGTAGATTAACTTGTGCAGCCTCTTGTGACCTTCCATAACAAAAAGTTCAGAACATGCTTAAAATAGCCTTAAGGAGCAAAGCTCACTTTCCTTGGACTAGTCCGGTGCTGCTCCTGAGTAGAGCAATGGTGAGACGCTGGTTTGCAGAATACTCTGGTGCAGCTGAAATGTGTAGAGGCCCGTGGGGCGCTGTTTTCCTCTGTGTATAAAGCTAACCGTTCCCCAGGTTGGCTGGCAGCTTGCTGAGTGTACAGGCATATTGTCTGACCCAGGTCTGCTTTTCTCTAGGTGAGGCGGCTGCTGAAGAAGCAGATAGTGAAGATCATGTCATGCTCCCCAGAGTCTCAGGGTACCAGTGAAGCCCCTGACAAAGAGTCTGCTGCGGCTGCTGACCAAAAATCAGAAGAGCTTAAGCCTGGATCAAAGTGTGAGCTGGATGACTCTTCCAACAGTGCACCGAGTCCTGGGGAGAGAAAGGAGGAGCAGCCTGAAGAAATGGGGAAGGAGAAAGGGGGAGCAGCAGTGCGACAGCAGCAGCCTCCCTTTCTGCTGAAAGATGAAGGGTCATCTGACTACCGGCTTCAGTCCATGGAGCAAGATGCTGATGATGAGGCAGCTGATGACACTGATGACACTAGCTCTGTCACATCTTCTGCTAGCTCCACTGCCTCATCCCAGAGTGGCAGCGGCACTGGCCGCAAGAAGAGCATCCCTCTTTCCATCAAAAACTTGAAGCGGAAGCACAAGAAGAAGAAGACCAAGATTTCACGAGAGTTTAAGCCAGGAGACAGGTGAGTTGGATTTCCAAACCCAGGTATACTTGCCAAAATATCCCTTATCAAAGTTCTCAGGTGTAAACCACCTCCTCAGCTTGGGTGGAGGATGATGGTGCGCCTCATGTTAAAATGCCCCTTGGTAGTAACCAACAGTGATTATCTTGTGATGACTGTGCAGTGGCCTGGTTGAAATCAGCTTGGTCTCAGTCTAGCTTCTGATGAAAGTGGGGCCACGTGATGTGACACTGATGCTATTCTATCTCAGCTGTGCCTCAGGGCATTGACAGAATATCTGTGCTGTGCTAGACGCTGTATGCGGAGAAAGAGACAGGTGAATAAAGATCATACAGCTTAAACATGACACTAATTGGTTGCGTCATCGGCAGCTTCTGCAGAGAGGCTGAGGACAGACCATGCTAGCGGGAATGGACAGCTTATCCTCAGAGGGCTGTCTCCAGATCAGCACGGAGGTCTGTGCTGGCAGGGGTTCCTACTGCAGTGGTCTCTGTTACCCTTATCCTGCTCTGGAGAGAGATCTGCCACTTTTGCCAGCAGTATACTTCTTATTGAGTTTTTAATGAACAAAATGCACTCCTTGAGACCCTTGGAGGAATTTATTTCAGTAGCTTGGGGGAGGGAACTGATTCTCAGTTCACTCTTCACTTCTTACCCCTCTGCTGAGTGCCTCTACTTCATTAAAGGCTTTGCTAAGGAGAGCTTGGCTAGTAAAGCTGGTAGCTTTCTGCACCATACAGGCAGTGGGGAGAAATCCCTGTGACAATACCGAGAGATTCCTGTGCTGGATCTGAGCAGCTCCGTACAAGAAAATGCAGGGATCAGATGTTGGAACACTTTGCAGAGATGACCATGTCACAGAGAAAAAGAAATACAGGTTTTTAAGCACAGAATGTGAAACCCCAGCTGATACTTTAAAGGGCGTATGTGGCAGCTGGTGACAGCTCAGTATGAGGGGTCTTCGCTGTTTGAATATTCAGATGAAGCTGGTGGGACCATCAGCAGGTGTGCTGCCAAGCACTGCTGAGAAAAGCAAAGTGGATGGGCTTGCTGCAATTAGTCACCAGAACTGATGTGTCAGCTCATGGACATCTCTGACTGCAGGGGACCAGCTCAGCATGTGGCTTTACCATCATTTAGTGACTTGCTGCAGCTCTCCAGGCAGCACATGGACCTCTGGTTATTTTTTAGTGAGGATATACAGGGATTTTTACTAATGCCAAGTCGTGACTTTTGTTTGTGAAGCAGCTTAAACTGCACTGCAGACAGGACCATATCATTTCCTTGGGTGGCCTGCCTTTCTGCTCTCCCATCCTCAGCTGCACATGCCCCCACTTCTCCCAAGGAACCATCTGTTTGCATGTCACCCACCACACTTGACCTGTTACAGATTTCCTTCTCTGATAATTTCTGCTGTTGAGTGCTGGCCCTACTAGAAATTTCATATTTTTTACTTTAAAGTATTTCTCTGACATTCATAAAACAGCACTGGAGGAAAATAGTTGTATTTGCCTATTGTATCTTCTCTATGGTTTGACTTGAAACCAATGTAAATGCAGCACTTGTGTTATGTCTGGAAGGCCTGGCCAGCAAAATAAAGACAAAATTTAGAATCAGCATGGGATTCAATTTGTTCTGTGCCGTAGGAGACATGAAAATGATTGAGGGCTCATTAGAAGAGCCTGTCCAGCTAGACTGCAGCTCTGTTCCTCCTGCCCCTGAGCAACTTGTCTCTTCAAGCAACTCTGTCAAGCTCCACAGCAGAGTACCAGCATGTGGTCCATTGTTGCATGTTTGGGTTTCATTTCTGAGCTGCAGAGACACACATGTATGTGTTTGAACAGCTGGGAAGGAGATGTCTCTTTTAAACAAAATCCTTTTGCTTTACCCACATTCAATGTGTTGCCTCCTTTTTTTTTTTTTCCCCCCTCTTTCTGGAAGGGCTGAGATGGATGCTGCTTGATCTTTCCTTTCCAGTCCCATGCTCCTAGCTTCAAAGACTCCTCAGAGCTGCCAGGCTAGAAGGTGCTTTAGTGGAGAAGGTCTTAAGTTTCAAAGTATTTGAAGCTTCTGTTGTGCCTCTGCCAGGGGTAGAAAGTGGGTGCTAGTGGATGTTAATTTGCTCCCCTAGGAATAAAAGTGAGCTCAGCATCCAGCTCCCTGGAAAGTAAGTCCTCCTGCAGTATAGATTTGCAGCAATGTAACATCTGCGGTGATTGAGAACCCATCAAAACAAAGCCTGCTGTGTAGCTGCTTCCACTGGGACTAGATGGGGTTTCCTGACTTGCTTCCCAGCCTGCTGATACGTGTAGCCTTGTGTTGCTGAGATCCATCTTGATTCCTTACGTTGGCAGCATCCCGTTCTGGTTGTGCTCATGCGTGTTCACTCTGGTAACTCGCTGCCTTTCTGTGTTCCCAGGGTTGCTGTAGAAGTGGTGACCACGATGACTTCAGCTGATGTGATGTGGCAGGATGGCACTGTGGAGACAAACATTCGCTCCAACGAGCTGATTCCAGTCCACCATCTGGACAACAACGAGTTCTGCCCTGGGGATTTTGTGGTGGACAAAAGAGGTATTGGGTGTCAAAGCAATGCTCTCCTCAGGGAGCAAACATGCTCTTAATTGTGAAGTATTCTTCAATCTGGATCTCCTAATGTACATTGTAGCCCTTTTTACGGTAGCTGTTAGTAGTACTCACTTGAGGTAGGCACGAGAGCCTAGCAAGGGACAGACAGTGATTCAGGTGACTTAACATGAATGTGAGCAGAGAACCATTATTTAAATACCAAGGTTGAACTATGACAACAGGCAAGATGTGAAAGGAATAAATGCCAGGGAACAAAGCTAGAATTCTCAGTATTTCTGTAGAGTAGAGGTGGCCGACCTTCTTGAAAGTACAAACGGCTCTGAGTGCTCTCGCAGAATAAGGGGAGAGATGAACAACTTGCACTGCTTTCTCTGTATGGCTTACCTATCGTGACCCTCCGTTTTTTTCTTCGATGGTTTTTGGGGTCCAGAGGCGGCATCTTGCATCCCTTTTCTTCACCAAACCAACTGGTGACACTAGTGAGGGTCACAGTACAAGTTCGAGGAGTCTTGCAGCTTTTGGATGTGAAATATTGATGGCACACCATCTGGCTCTCAGCTCCTCTTCTGTTCTAGCAGGGATAGACCCTCAGCAGTGGGGAGCACAAGATACTGTCAGATTGGGAAGAGGGAAAGCTGGCTTAGCAAAAAAAGATGCTGTTTTGCGTGGCCATTCTGATGACTTACAGTCTGCCTGGTCTTGTGGGTTAGACATGGTTTGTGGAAACTGAAGTTATCCATCAGCTCTAGCTCTACTGTTCTAGTTTGGCCTCTGGGAATCTGTATTCCTCTGTCTGTCAAACATACTCTCCAAGCACTCTTGGATGCCCACAGTTCCTTGCATCCCACTGCTAAGGATGCCGGGAGGTGGATCTTGTCAGCCAGATAAATCTGAAAGGTATCTGGATACCAGTGTGCTGGATAACAGCCCAGGCCTAGAGAGGTGGTCCAGGTCCAGCTTTGGTGCTGTTGGATCCCCAATGTGTGTATACGCACATGTATGCCTGCCTGTATCCTGCCTGCCTTCCACCTTTTTTCAGTCCATTTTTCCAGAGGAGCAAAACTGTTGTGGGTGGCACACTTCTAGATGAAGAGCTCGGCAGCCAGGGCTTCTCTCAGGGAGCTCTTGGCCACCCTGTCCAGAAACTGACGGTCTTGGTGCAGAGCTAATTTGGAGAGCAGAGCACTAAGGTGACAGTGTGTTTTCTCTTGGTGACAGAGTTCGAAAGTGGTCCCAAAGTGAATGTGTCCACCTAGTCCAATGCAACGTAATCTTAACTTTATCATCACTCCATGCCCCATTAAAATGCAACTCATTAGCTGAGTACAATTTTGGCTGTGTAGGAAAAACTGGTTTTGTCCTCAAGCCATTCACAAATGGAAGGTTTCAGCTGTGAGAGCTTGGGAGTTGACAGCCTCAGTTGCTGTGCAAAGTATGTGCTCCTCCACTTAACTTGTCTATTTTCTTCCCTACCATTGTGACCAAAAGCTCAGAGCTCCCAGGACCCCGGGTTATATGGAGTCGTGCAGTCTGGTGACCATATTGGCCGTACCTGTGTGGTGAAGTGGTTCAAGTTGAAATCCAGCGGAGATGATGTGGAGGTGAGTGCAGGAACCAGTGCTGGTTGGAACCAGCTAAGAGAAAGCAGCCACAAAATGGCGGAAGCTTCACAGATAAACAGATAAGCCTGGGAGTCAGGTCTGCAGTGGAGTTTGTCCTTGAGGAGGGGAACGGCAATGTGCTTTTGGGCCTGGGAGGCTTAGCTAGAGGTGATGTCACTTCATATTTGTAGATGCCCGCAAGGCAGTGAAGAGCAAGCAGAGGGTTTACATCCCATAGTCAACATCAGGCTCTGGCATGGATAAAGATTTTTGCTGAAGTTGTCACAGACAGTTGATTTCTTGATTTCGCTATAAGAATTTTTCCTTCCCATGTCTTTGCTAGTTCGTGGAAAGAGAATCAATCTATTGCAGGTTGTCCTGCTTGCCCCTGCCAGGCACTGTTGCCTATAGTCACCCTAATACCCTTTTCTCGGGGCTTGTAGGAGCACTGTGTTTTGCGGAGTCTTGACAGACTACGGTCTAGTTGGAGGTGAGAGGGGGACTCGAACCACACAGATCCGGTGTACTGCTTTCTGCCTTAGGATGGGAGACCACATTGTCATAACCGAGCAAGGCCCTTTACATCCGGAAGCAGAACATCAGCCTGGCCTGGGGTTGTGCTCCACTTTACCGATTTCCCTTTATTTGTGGGCTCCCAGCTCTCTTCCTCCAGGAGAAGTCAAAGGAAAGATGTTTCCCATTTAATTGACAAGTTTTTCGTCAGACACCTCCTGTTGCCTTGGACCGTTTCAAAAGTAAACTCTAACCCTTTGGGCCCCAATGAACGCTTTGAGAAATCTGGGTGTTCAGAAGGGAATAAAATGTTGTTCTTGCATGTCTCGTGATCCTAGTGATGTGGAACCTGAAGTAAAGGTGAGGGTGAGCAGATGAGATGGAATATCTGCTTCCTTTCATTGTTGTGCCTTGATTGATGTGCTGCAGGATGAGGTGACAAGAAGGGACATTAGCAGCTCCTTGCAGGCTGTTGGAGCAATTGAAAATTGACAAAATATAACACAAAGTACTTTCAAGTGTTGAAGGCGTGCTCTGAAGGTCAGTGCAGCATCCTGGGGCTGACATGTTTGCATTCTGTCTCTGATGCAGCTGATCGGGGAGGAGGAGGATGTGAGTGTGTATGATATTGCTGATCATCCAGACTTTCGCTTCCGCACTACTGACATTGTGATTCGCATTGGCAACTCGGATGGAGCCACAGCTAAGGAAGATGAGGTGGGTTCTGGGCACAGTTATGTGACCACATTGTCACCAGGTATTAGTGGAAACACTTGAATGAGTCAATAGAGGGGCCTTAAGCCCCACATGGGCATCCTAAATTTCCTAGCTTGCTAGTGTTGTATCGGTGTCCGCTGCTGTCATGAGTAACATATCAAATCTCTAAGTCTGGTGGAGGTGTAACCTTGAAATCGTTTCACCTTGGTGACAGAGTCTATAGTAGAGCAAGAACGAAGTTGAGACAAGAATCAAACATATGCCTGGGGGTTTTCAATAAAACTCTTGCTTAGGATTTCAGAGTAACTTCTAATACGAGGATATTCTGTGGGCTCCTGAGCAAGAGTGAAGGTGGATTTGTCATGAAACCAGTTTCACTGGGCAACAGAAGCCTGGGGTTCTGGTTTTCATCTGGGTTATTATGTACATGTTAATTTTATTGAGCTGATTGATCTCCTGGGGAGGAAGAAGGAACAATTTATATTGTAGAGGATATACTTTTTGCTAGGAAACAAGCTTCCTTACTGTGCAGGGAGTATTGGAGCAGTCTCCAGCTTTAGAGACTGCTGCCCTAAAAAAGGGTTAAAAGGTATAGTGTGGCTCTTACTGCGGTTCTAGTTTCAGCAGCATGAAACACATCTGAGCTTGCTCAGCTGACCTAAATAACCTTCTTCCAGTGCAAGATGCTACTTACTGTGCACACCCTGTGCCAACTGTGACTTGTCTGTTCACACCCGCGCTCTCTGCTGGGAGAAGCTGCTGCGAGCCCGCCATGCTGGGTGTCGGAGCACAGGGGCCGGCTGTTGGCACCCCACTAGAGGGCAGCCCGATTCAGGGGAAGGTCCTGTCTCCTCCCTGGCACAGCCCCAGTGGTGCTGCCTGCAGAAAGGCCACAGCCCTGCAGTGGCCCTGGTCCTGGTCAGAAGTCAGGATCTGCTGCCAGACCAGCCCTCCTGGTCCTCTCCTCCTTGCGGGAGGGAATTTCCCCCATCTCCATGGCAGTGTTGTGGGGTTTCTCATGGAAACCCTGTCTGTAGGATTCTTCTCTCCCTTGGCATGGGACCCCAGGACTCCTGCCACTTCTGCAGCAGGCTGCAATCATTGCTTTAGGTGAGTCTCCAACCTGGGGAATATCTGTTTCTCAAAACCTTCCTTGCTCTGCACTGAAATGTCTGGGAAAGAAAAGAGACTGACAAACTGTTCTTGTTTCCACAGCCTTCGGTCGGACAGGTGGCCCGTGTGGATGTCAGCAGTAAAGTGGAAGTGGTGTGGGCTGATAACTCCAAGACTATCATTCTGCCTCAGGTGAGGTCCTGTTCCAGCTCGCAATATCCATGTAATTCTTAGCTGAGTAACAAATCTTGGTTTTAAATCCTGGGTGCAGAGAGATTCACTGGGTAAGGAAGTCTTGCTCTATTTATTGCTGCCTTCCCATATGATAGGGTGGCTTCCCAATTTTGTTAGCACAAGAAAATCCTTCCTTTGTCAGGAGGACTGAGCTACTAACTGGTCATCACTGCTCTTGAATACAGAGAATAGGAAGGTATGGGCAGACTCGCTCCCTTCACATGCTGCACTGCACGTTCAGAGCTCTGACCACAGCCCTGCTCCTGGCCCCCAGCACCTGCTGCTTTGCGGAGGGGGTTGCAGAGCTCAGGGATCATCAGTTCTGACTTGAGCCCAGGTTCGCTGCATTGCCCTGCCCAACTAAGGTACTGCTGAAATGGCACCATAGTGTTTTCTTTGGCTAAAGAAGCTCCTCCAGAAGCTGGGCTAGGGCCACAAGCTGTGACCTTAGCTAACCTAGGGATCAGACCCAAATCTCTTCCCAGGGCGGGGGAGGGAAAGGAGTTGAGTGGAAACTTAAAAATATAGATACAGCCACACTAATCCACTTAACCCCATTGATTTGTCTTCTGCATTGTTCTCAGGTTTTTGTTGTACTGTCTTGTAATCTTATTCGCTACTCCACATACAGTTTCATCCCATGTCTCTTCTCCTTGTTGCCTCAAATTAAGGCAGACACCCTAAAGATAAGAGAAGACCTACTTCTGTAGGGTCCCATCTCCATCACTGTGGCAGAGAACACCACTGCCTTGGCTGCAGAGATGTGTTTGCAAGTAGAAAGCACTCGATCAAGATTTCTTTTTAAACCAAGCAGCTCTGCATTAATTACAGTAGAATAGTCAATGCCTGCACTATGGCAGTGGACTAGAGCATTACAAAGCAGGCTGCTGTCTCCCTTCCCCCTGTTGTCACATGTGCTTGGATCACAGGCACAATCGGAGGTCTGATGCGTGCTCTACAAAGGGCTGTTCTCACACTGCGGTGCTGGGGCTCTGCAGCAGCTCCTGCTGTGTCACACCAGTCCCTTCGATTCTGCTCGTCTGCATAATCATGGGAGTTGGGGAAATGTCAGGAGCATGAATTATCAGTTGGTAAAATCATGATTTATCAATGCCTGTCCATGTGCCCAGAGACGAGCCGTCTGGGTGCTTTTTCTCAGCTCTAAAAATAAAGATGGCATAACTGGCTAATTAACTTTCCGACTCAGATTTGGATTAGCTTTGAGGGCAGTGAGTTTTGATGGCTTTTCCTGCCTGCAGTCACTTGTGTTGAACCCAACTAACCCCTGTTGGCTGCCTATCTCTGGGTGGCACAGGACTAGCTGAACAGTGCTGGTTCAGTTCGAGCCTTTGACAAGATGACTGAATGTCCACACGCTTTAGCCTGTGGGGTCATGTCTTGCAAGATTAAGAGGATTCTTGGGCTGTCATTCAAGTGTCAGAAGCCTGTGGATAAAATGCTCCGTCCTGAAACTCCTAACACAGCCTTCCAAAGTTGTTCTTGCTCCCCTGTTTCTATGTTGGAGCTCGTAGCTGGAGTGTGCCTGTAAGCCCCTGCAAGGAAACCTCGTGAGAGACATAGCATGTGCAAAAGCATGATTATAACAGGTGAGGCTAGGCAGAGTGTGGATGGGTTCAGCTTCCAGTAGTGAAGGGGAAGAGAATGTTTTGTGTAAGAGCTTATTCGGCAACTTGGGTTAGGCTTCATTGTCCCAGCTGAATTTTAAGCAGTAGTGACATACAACAGCTAAAGCAGCATAGTGTGCCACAGAAGAAGAAAGCTGGTGCGGGAATGTTTTCCTGGTTCCAGCATTGTCTCTGTGGAAGGCACAGAGTGTGGAGGCAGCCAAACCAGGGCTCTGTGCCAACACAGTTGCTGGTGCAGAAGCAGAACCAGAAATACTAACTCTGCACACGATATCCAGTACCTCCTGAACTAGCTCTGTGTTCAGAAACCCTGGGGCATCCAGGTAGCTGTTTGGTGCCTGTGTGCTCTCCTCGGCTGGATCCCAGCCACTGGGGTGGCTGCAGCCCACCTAGAACTTGTCCTAGTTTTCCCCCAATGCCCTACTTTGAAAGGCAGAGGATGGGGCTATGCTGACTCATAATCTGTGCCGGTCACTGATGAGCACATTATTTGGATCAAACAGAGTCCACCCTGTATAGATGAAAAGGGGTTTAAACAGCCCAACCGATCCTAGATGGAAGCTCCCTTTTCATGGGGAGAACTGACTTGCATTTAAAAACAACTAAAACTCCGTGCTTCGGTCTAAGTCTCTTGTAACTCTGCTCTCCTTTAGCACTTATACAATATTGAATCAGAAATTGAGGAGTCAGACTACGATTCTGTTGACGGCAGCACCAGCGGGGCATCCTCTGAGTGGGAGGATGAAAGCGACAGCTGGGAGACAGACAATGGCCTCATGGAAGACGACCACCCAAAAATTGAGGAGTTAGAGCCTGAGGAGCCGGCAGCAGAGGAGGTGAAAAAAGTAGAGGAACAAGTCCAGGGAGCTGTGGCTATGGCAGTTGCAGATCTTGCTGCAGAGAAAGCTGGCAAGGACGGAGCCCCAAAGAGCTTCCGGGAACTGAAGGAGGCCATCAAGATCTTGGAAAGCCTGAAAAATATGACTGTAGAGCAGCTGCTGACTGGTTCTCCCACCTCCCCAACTGTGGAGCTGGAAAAACCCACTCGGGAGAAGAAATTCTTGGACGACATTAAAAAGCTGCAGGAAAATCTAAAGAAGACCTTAGACAATGTGGCTATTGCAGAGGAGGAAAAGATGGAAGCCATGGTGGAGACGGAGAAGAAAGAAGAAAAAGCAGAGGCACAAACACCAGTGAGGTCGGAGTGGCCCAGTGAGACACCAGTGCTCTGCCAGCAGAGTGGAGGCAAGCCTGGAGTCACCTTCACCAGTGCCAAGGGAGAAGTCTTCTCCGTGTTGGAGTATGCTCCAGGTGAGTGTGTCAGGTCTGGCCATGCAGGATACTCTGTCCTTCATTGCTGTTCTGCAGTGTTTCTTTCTCCAAAACCTTTTGCTTCTAGGCCTTTTGGATTGGGTATCCTCTCTTCCTCGTCCTTTTCACAGCTCATTAACTGGGGAGGAGAAATTAAGAAAACTTCTGTAGCACAGTCTGTTCTGGGACTTAAATCTGGCTTTTAGATGGCATCTCTAGGCACTGCCGTAACTTCTCAAGCCACAGAAGTGGGCTTCCCCTTTGTCCACATTGGTAACTAACTTTGGAGGGCTGTGGAGATCAGTTGCTTTGCATTGCAGATGCTTTCTTGAAAGCTATGGGGTTTGTTCAGGCTTTTTTGCAGGTATGGATTGGTTGAGAAGCAGAGCAGGAACAGCTGGTGTTCTTGTGCTGGGTGTCCTTGGTGGGTGAGTGTCCTTGTTCGTTTGCGCCAATGTTAATCAGCCAAAAATAAAAAAGAGCATCTGGTTGTGTGGAACACTGATGGCAGCGGAGCCCGAAGTGCTTGGCAAGCCAGGCAGCCAGGCCAGACATGAGAAGGAAAGGTGGCCAAAACCGTTCTGAACCTGCAGGTGTGTATAAGTAAAGATGGGGAGCTATGCTTAGGTTTTGCAGAAAAAGGTCATCAGTTTGTGTGATGCATCATTGTCCTGGCTGTGGGACCAGGCTGCTTGTGGGGCACAGGGACAATGTTGTGTGGGACCACGAGAACAGGAGATGCAGGTTGTGGCTGCTGTACAGTGTGAGAAAAATCAAATAATCTCTAGGCTGCCTCCTGGCTCAGCACCAAAGCAAGTCAACTCTTCTCTTCCAAATTACAGGTTTAACACATGGATAGATTTGCCGCCACAAGGAACCTGTGGCAGTTTCCAAAGGCAGACTTAATCCCATTCTCCTCCTTGCCCCACAGATACCCATGCCTTCAAGAAAATGGAGTTCCAGCCCCCAGAAGCAAAGAAGTTCTTTAGCACTGTGCGGAAAGAGATGGCTCTCCTGGCCACCTCCCTGCCTGATGGCATCATGGTTAAAACCTTCGAGGATCGAATGGCAAGTGTCTGCTCTCAAATGCCTGTGTGTTAGTGCTGGGCTCAGCATCCAGATTGCTTTCTTTGGAATTCCCTGCTTACGCTTAATCCTTTGCATTAGAGCTGCAGGAATGTGTGCAGCATGTGAAATATGGCTGTAATTACCGAAAACGGCTGCTTTTGTGTTCCCTATTTTGGGTGCTTTGCCCACTGGGCTGGCTGTCCCACCGAGCAGGAAAGGCAAGGGGCTGATGTAACCAGGTAGCAGCTGGGGGATTGCTGGCCTTCCTCAGAAGCCCTGCTTCAGATCAGAAGGCTTGGTCTGCTGTCAGGCCATAGCAGGAGTGCAGCTTCTAGAGGGAAGGTGTCCTGAGATGTGTTGCTTGAGCTGACTCTTGCAAGGGCTGAGTTAGTCACATCCCCTCTCTCCCTCTATTTAAATACAAACCTGCCAAGGTAAGAGGATGTTTCACAGTGCCTGGCTTATTGCCTCTCTCCGCAGGATCTCTTCTCAGCACTTATAAAAGGGCCCACGCGCACGCCCTATGAAGATGGCCTCTTTCTCTTTGATATCCAGCTCCCCAACATCTACCCCGCTGTCCCGCCTCTCTTCCGCTACCTCTCCCAGTGCAGTGGGAGACTGAATCCCAACCTGTATGACAACGGCAAAGTGTGTGTCAGCCTCCTGGGGACGTGGATAGGCAAGGTAATGCTTTCACCTGCCCATCCACAGGGAGTGGTTGTGCCAGGCTGCTTTTGGAACAAGCCACTTCCTACCAGGCCACGAGTCCTGGATGGCTTCTGGTCTCAGATGGTGCTTGAGCTGGGGATATAGCTCTGGCTTTGGGCTCTGTTTTAGATGTCTGGAGCTGGTCACTGGTGTAGTTTGGCTGCTTCTGGGACTGTATTTGGCTCTTGTCTGTCCGTCCTTGATGAGAAACCTGTGGTTGGACTAGCCAGGCTGTGTCATGGGTGGAGAGAGCAGAGATGTCTCCTACACTGCAGACAAATCATGTAGTGTAGCACAAAGTCCAGCTGGAGACTTGGAATAAACAGAGCCAGCGAAATGCTGTGTTTTGGGCAGGTGGATCAACAGGGCAGCTGGGGAGGGGTTGGAACTGGTATCTGTTGCGTAGGGTTACAGAGTTCCAGGCGGAACTGGCCTGATGAGGTGCGGTGCTGGCAAAAGGTAACGGAGAGGTAGGTTGGTACAACGGGACACTAGCACATCACGTGCTTGTCAAGTCAGTCCCTTGTTCCTGCTGTGAGCCACAGGACCTTAGTGATAGGGGTGTAGAGAAACGGGGGCCTCACGTCATCTAACAATTATCACAGAGCAAACTGATGGTGCTTCAGCCCTTTAACGCATTTGTATGTGCATTTCAGGGGACAGAAAGGTGGACCAGTAAATCCAGCCTCCTTCAAGTACTCATCTCCATCCAAGGTAAATGCTTCCGCAGAGCCTGCGGGACAGGAAAAGGTGGAGGGAGGAGGGGATGCAGGCTTATGGGGGCGCACACAATTGAGATCTGCCACCCCAGTTGGGTTAGTGCTGCCTTCTGCTGTCACCTTGCTGGACAAAGCAGTGTCCTTATCTCTCCAGTTCAGCAGTCAAAGCAGGTGCAAGCTTTTCTCATGCCCTGATTTTTGGCTGCATCCCAGGTCTCTGACACAATGCTTTCCCTTCTCACTGTGGCAGCTAAAGCACAGAGCTGTTTTGCTTGTTATTCTGAGCTGACAAAGGTGAACCACTGTGTCCTCAGCCAGTTACCAAAGTTAGCTGAAGTTGCTAAACTGGGCTTCATTTGCAGGACTGGTTTTTATCCCCACTGAGTCACCCGCCCATCCTACATTGGGCATGTTTTTGCACACGATGGTGTTTGTGCTCCTTCTGAAGCAGAGGATAATCAGGGGTGTGTCTAGACCAGCCCCAGGGCTTCCTGCCATGGGGCTTTGCCCTGCCATATCTAGCTTGAGAGCAGGCAGACTAAATCAAATCTCTTCCTCAAGGCCAACTTTCTGTGCAGGGAGCCCAGGCATGTGACTTGAGAAACCTTTGACACGGAGCAAGGGCTCCTGCCTTGAGTCAGCAGGTGACTCCTGCTCCTCTGAAGTCTCACAGTCCACCTGTATCCTCCTGTGGGGGAATGACACCACAGGAAAAGCCTTTTCTTTTTTACAAAGCTGAGGATCCAAATTTAGAAAATGAAATACTGAATGTTTTACTGGAGCAACTTGGTGCTAGTGAAAAACCTCCTCTCCCCCTCCTGCTGCCTGGGCTTTGAGAGACTCATGATCTCACCTCCACCAGCTCTAATGCAGTTTGTGGCAGGCTGCCAGCAGCCTGGCAGTATTGGTGCCATTGCCACATACGTGTAATTACATTAGACCAGAAGCAAGCAGGAGAAAGCTTGGTATGGGTGACTTGTCACAGTATCCACTGTCTCAGAACTGCACTGTCTGATGGGACTAGGCTGGGTAGGATAGGACCTGGCCAGCTCAAAGCCTGTTACTGAAGATTGACCTTTGTTCTGATTAAGAGGAAGAAGGAAAAAAACTGTTTAAGAAAAAAAAGCTTTGGGTGTGTTTATGGTTTTTTTGCTAGGAGGGGAGGGAAGGGAAACAAGCCGTGAAACCTTTCCCCTTCTGCCCTTTTGACCTACTCTGCTGTTGCGTGCCCTCTGCATCCCACTAGTGGAAGACTATTCTTGCCAGCCAAGGATCTTGAATGCCACTCTCGGTAGCGTCCAAGATCCCCACCGCCCTAGCAGAAGGCCACAGACCCATTCACACGAGTGCTCCCCTTGCGATACCAGTCCAGTGCATCTTGCAGGTTCCTGGTTGTCCAACCTAGCCACTGCTACCTGCTTGAAGTCAAACCACAGCTTCCCTGCAATGCGTTCTCCTGCGGTCCCTTCCCTCTGCTGCCTGCATCGGCGTGGCTGCGGGTGAAGCTGGCGTGATGCCTCAGCGAGGTGGTGCTGTGACCCTCGAACCTCAACCACCTTGGCAGAAATCGAGGCCTAGCAGCGTCTGCCTCAGATGGCGACTCACAGTAAGGTTCCTTCCTTAACCCCTTGGTCTCCCCTTCTCTTGGCAGGTCTCATCCTAGTGAATGAGCCCTACTACAACGAGGCGGGCTTTGACAGTGACCGGGGCCTCCAGGAGGGCTACGAGAACAGTCGCTGCTACAATGAGATGACCCTGATCCGGGTGGTGCAGTCCATGATGCAGCTGCTGCGCAGGCCAGTGGAAGTCTTTGAGCATGAAATCCGTGAGCACTTTCGCTGCAACGGCTGGCGCCTGGTGTCCCGCATCGAGTCCTGGCTGGAGACGAACGAGCT
The DNA here is from genome assembly GCA_013389945.1 of Fregata magnificens. NCBI lineage: Eukaryota > Metazoa > Chordata > Aves > Suliformes > Fregatidae > Fregata > Fregata magnificens. The sequence goes on from WAAD01016111.1 coordinate 288,855, forward strand.
GGTGGAGCGGAGCCACGAACAGGCCAACGGGGCGGATTCTGCCTCCCTCCTCTCTGCCTGCAGCACCCTGGCCGAGAGCCCAGGAGACAATGCAGGATCGCTGGGGGAGTACGGCAGCAGCTCAGAGCAGGGGGCGGCCGCTGAACTTTCTGACTCGGTACTCGATGGGAAGGAGGAGCTGGACGAGTCGGAGTTCACAACCTCGATGCCCAACGCTGGTGATCTCCAACAGTACTCAGACTCGGAGAGCACAGGCCAAGCCAGGGGGGTAGACCTGGCCAGAGACCGAACGGACGAGGGGAAGGCTGCCCAGGACTCTGCCTTGCAGCCTAGTGTGAAACCAAAGAAAAGGAGAAAGAGCTACAGGAGTTTTCTTCCGGAGAAGAGCGGTTACCCTGATATTGGGTTCCCCCTCTTCCCTTTGTCCAAGGGGTTCATTAAAAGCATCCGTGGTGTCTTGCAGCAGTACCGGGCTGCCTTAGCAGGGGCCAATATCCCAGAGTGGACAGAGGACAAATAAACTGTCAGGTTAGGGACAGGCAGGTGCAGGGGAGAAGGGAAAGCAGCAGAAAGGAAATTGGCAAACGCTGTCACCAGTAAACTGGCTTCTCCTTCCAGCTTTTCTTCCTCAGCTTGGTTTGTTCCAAAGAAGGTGGTAGGCCTGATTGCTCCTCCGAGGAAAGGTTGTCTAAGCATGAATAACTCTTTGCCCCAGCCCTTCTTCCTTCCCCCTGTCCCATGTACGTGCTCCTCTTGCGAGTTTGACCCTGCAATGGTAAGATTTGAGACCTGCACAGAAGCAGTCTTGCAGCCACGTTCCCTCTGCACTTTCATCTTGGGGCACCTTTCCACGCAAGGACTCTTCCCACTCAGCGCTACACCCAGCAGTTTGTTCTGGTGGGGTTCAAGCCAGGAGAAGTGATTGCTGTAGTATCTGGAAGTGAAGGGCAATGCCCTCCCAGTCTTTCATTTTTCTCTGCGTTACCATGGGTTTTATGAAGTCTACCCCAGCTTATATGTACTTAGACATTCAATTGTGTTTGCATCGAAGTTGTCTACACCATACGGAGTTGCTCTAGTCTTAGTTGTTCACTGATAGCTATGAGGTTCTTCCAGTTAGGACTTGGTAGGCAGAACCAGAGCTCTGCACTAGCACTGGTGCTGCCCTGGTAGTGCTGCGGGGTTTCTGCACACTCTTCTGCAACTTCTGGTTGGTTTTCTGGAAGCAATTCTAGCCATCCCCACTTCTTTTTCTCCAGAGTAAGGCAAACTTCCCTTTCCCCACCACGCATGCCTGTCTTCTAGAAATACGTGGGATTCAAGGTTCTGCCCTTGCTACTTGCTTAGGTATCCGTGTCTTTTGTTCCCAGCCATCCTGGCTGTCACACAGCACTACACCTACCCCTGGACCTCAGCCTTGCCTGGGCAGGCGGCAGCGAGTGATCTTGGGGCATATTGTAGATCTAGCAGCTAGTCTAGATGGTAAACCTGGCATGGCTGCTGCTTCTCCGTCATTTGGCTGTAGATGGGTATTTTGGAGCGGTTTGAGCCAGGGTCACCCGAGGGAAAGGAGCTGTCGTGGGGTGATGAGGTCCTGTTGTAGCAGCAGCAGTTTGTGACCGTTCCTGTGCTGTTGCTCAGACAGCAACTGGAGCACATCAGACGCTGGTGCGGACTGTTATCAATTCCTTCCCTTGGCAGCTGTTTCCCGTGGTGGCCTGGGTCCGCTGTGGCCGGCAGCGTTGTGGGCACAGCACGTACTATCCCTAATCTCAACTGCAGCGCTGCCGTGCCGCTCTGGAAAACGGCTGGGGAGATCAGCCCATGTTTCAGCAGCAGAGAGCTGTCTGAGCTGGTGACCATGAGCACTTTGAAGCAGTGACTTGCCAGAGTCTCCTGGTCAAGACACCTTCCTGAGGCCTCTTTTTCTGTGTGCACGCACTTATTTCAGTTCTAGAGCTGGGAGATTGCACTCCAGCACTACTGCATTTGCCCAATGTTTAGGCATTGGAGAAGCACCCACTTAGCATCCATGTGGAGCACAGTCTGTCAGGGAGAGTCCGTTGGTCCTTCCAGCTGGCACAGGGAGCCAGTGGTGCCAGGCTTCCCAGGGAGGAGTCGGGCTGAGCAGATGGCTCTGCCAGAAGTACGGATGGAGCCAAAACTCTCCTTTGCTCTTGCTCAATATGGCTGCGTTCCCTTCCCCCTACCCGGGCCAGGGTCTGGCTTTCTCGTTTTGAAAGGGAGAACAACAGGCGAATCTCGGCACTTTTGCGCAGTGCTTTCTGCTCCTTGGAACACCAGGGTCTGCACCCACTGGCCCAAATCCCCCCACCCAGCTCCCTGCGCCTGCTATTTCCAGTTGCCCCCGTGATGCTCCGGAGCAAGGGGGCCGGCTACACAAAGCCCTTCTCGTGTCACCATTCACTCCTGGGATTTGGGAGGGCACATCCTGCTCCTGGTGCTCTGGAAGAAGCAGAGCTTAGCTGTGAGTGAAGACCTGGGCCCGCAGAGCTCTCTAAGCACTGGTCTGTGGGTGGATCACCTGCGCAGCAGCTCTGGCCCTGCTCCGGCACCGGGAGCCCTCCCTGCCTGGCAGGCAGGAGGTCTGGCATCGTGGCAGACCCCCATCCGGGGTGCAGAGAGATGCTTTGAGCCCCAGGCAGGGCAGTGCAAAACTGCACGTGTAACTCGCAGCTGCTTTCTGGCTGTGGCTGGTGCTAAATGAATGAATCCCTTTGAGCGAGGAGCGGGGGCGTCTCCAAAATCTAAAGGGTCAATTGGGGCAGAGGGGGTGAGGCTGTTGCTTCAGGGCAGGGGAAGGGCAGGCGGAGAGGCTTGTTCCACAAATGATTAAACCTCTTACCAGACAAAATTGTGGTTGGTGATCTACAGAAGCCAACTTCCTCCGTCCCCTGTGCTGGGCTGTGGCTGTCCTTAGCCCCGCCAGCCAGGGAAGGGAGGAAACCCTGTAGGGCTGAGCTGGGGATGGGGATGGAGGGATGGAGGAGCTCTAGGGTTCCCTGCTTTGCCCACCCTTTACTCTCTGCAGCTCTCATCTCACGGGGAAGGCGGTCGGCAGGAGCCGGTCAGGCTGCCCACCTGCTCAGGGAGGAGGGTAGGCTGCTGGTGTGAGCTGCTCGGACCCTGGCCGGTGAGTCCTCCCCTTCGCCCAAGAAGTCTCCTTGTTTCCTCTGATCGTGATCAAGAGCTTTTGCACAGGTTCCTGGGGCTTCCTACCGAGGAGGTGTGTATTGGCCTTCGGGAAGGGGACGCTGCTCCCCAGCTGCTGCTACCCCTAGCATCACTCGCTCTCCGTAGCTGGCTGTCCCAAACCGAAGCGTGCACAGAGGTTTACAAATTTTCTAAAGCTTTTGATAATGTGAAGCTCCTGGGTGATGATGTTGGTGGTGAGCACACTGCAGCTATGTAATTTTTTGTGTATGTATGTAATATTTAAGGGTAACAATTTAAAAGGCTAAAACCTTAAAAAAAAGATGAAAAACACACAAAAAAAGCCAAAGCATGATGCATATTGTTAGCCTTAAAACTGGCTACATGACTGTGTGATGTACAAATGAGAGCAGCCTGTAACTGTTTTAAGTGCTGGGATTGGGGAAAGAAGCATTACAAAATCAGTTTGTAGCCTTGATTCTGTACAGTATTTAATGAAAAAAAAAAAAAAAAAAGACCTGACTATTGAGGCCATGCTTAGAGGTGTGTCGTTCACGTGCAGATGTGGATGCTTGGTTGCTTACAATATATGTATAAAGTGCTGTGTGACCATTAAAACTTTTTTTACCTGCAGAATTTTTTTTTGTTTGGCTAACCAAGGTGTAATAAAGGAGGGAAGATGACTTGCCATTAAATTTTGCCTCTGTGAGTAGTTCTGACTGTTGTCTCTTTCTTTCCACCCCTGCCATGCTTGGCACTTGCCCTGTCTCTGGCGTGCATCCCTGCGCCAGGGTCTGGGCTGGACGGGGTCCCACTGTCTGAAGTTGATGGTGCGGAGAGGGCAGCAAGTCCGGAGGGAGCCAGGCAGATCTGGCAGTGAGGGGCTGCCCCCGTGGCTCCATATAAACTAGCTCCGCCAAACCCTGATTCGCAGGACGTCCGTCAAGCTTTTTTTTTTATTTTCTATGCTCTTTGCTGGAGTGTGGTGCATGCAGGCTGGCCGGTGGCTTGGCGCCGCAGCACGTGTGCCGCAGCACGGCTGGTGGCTCAGCTGGCTGCTGCCCCGGCGGATGGGGCCAGGCCCGGGGCAAAGCAAAACCCTTTGCGGTCCGCCCAGCCTGGCAGCGGGATGGCTCGTGGGCCCTGGCAGCTCTGCCCCGGTGCTGCCTTCCCAGCCCCTTGCCTCAGCGGGCAGGTAAGTGTGTGGTGGGATGCAAACGCGGCCATGTCCTGGCTGCTGGGGCCAAGGGGCTCCTGCACCTCCTGGGTGCTGATGGCGTATTTAACCCTTGCTGATGTTTGTCCCCATGGCTGCCCTCCCCGGCCCCCCTCCGCCTGCGAGAAGGGGCTCGGAGGGTGCTAGTGCAGGCAGAGGAGATGGGCAGTGACGTTAGTGGCTAGAGACTTGCGGCTTTGCTGGGGTTGTTCAAAACCAGCAAGCATCTGCCTTTTGAGGTGTGTGTGGCAGCTGCTGCCACCCCCGTCGGGGGTGAGGAGCTCTTGGGGGCTCCCCTGGAAGAGCCGATGGCTGCTGGCTGACAGGTTTTGGAAGCAGTTGGGTCAAGGAAGAGATTTGCGCAGCAAAACCTGGGAAAGGGAGGGAGAGGGAGATCCCAAACAACCTGCTGCTGTGAGCAATACAGCCCTCCCTGGGAGAGGCCCAGAGGAGACTCCAGGGAGCCTTTGGGGTGCTGCGAACCCAAAGGGCTCAGCTCCAGTGAACCATCTCGTTTGGCAGAGGCAGCCAAGAGCTGTGAGCGCGTCCCCTGCCCTGGGCTCTCCCCGCAGCCTCCTCCGGCAGCAGCGGCTGTTCCACATGGTTAGAGAGTTCAGTGAAGCATTGCTGAGCCCGTTTTTACACCTGGTCTAATGCCATGGGGGAAATAACTTTATTTTGGGAGGTGGTTCCCAGCTGCTGCCTGCCTTGCTGGCCTGGGAACATGAGCTCGGTGAGCGAGTGGGGCTGTTGGGGAGGAACAATTGTGCTCCTCGTTCCTGGCTCTGCAATCCTAATTGCATAGTTTGCAGATGAATAAATGCAAACAGCCACCACTGTTTACTCTTCTACTTTGTACTTGAGCACTGTAAATGAGGTTTAATTACTGCAATTTTATACCAAAGAGACACAGTAATCCCCCCAGGCAAGTCCCTCGGCAGAGACCTGTTGCAGGGCTCCAGCTGGCCCTGGGCTGCCCGGGTAAGGGGACGCGTGAGCTCCCGGTAGGGCCCCAGCTCCCTGCGGAAAGCCAAACCCCTCAGCTCCAACAACCCCCTCCTTGAACCTCTTCCATGACCCCTTCCCTGCCCTTGCTCGGAGGCACTGAACCTTCCCCAAGATGTCCCAAACCATCGCTGCAGGGCTGAGCTCTCCAGATTCAATCAGCCCTAGCGCGACGCTGAGCAAGGAGGCACCAGCGCACCCCAAAAATCAGGGCTGGTGGCACTGATGCCCCATGTCCTGCCTCCGAGGCATCTCCCCTGGGAGCATTTCCTGGGGCCATCGCTCCGTGCTGGGCCTGGCCCCGAGGTGACGGTGGGCTGGCAGCGCAGGCAGGACCGCCGGGGAGCGAAGCGCCGCAGTGCTGAGCTAAACCCATCCTGACAGCTGCCTGGCCGGGCTGCATGTGAGCCCAGCCTGGGGTGACAGCACCACAGCCCTGCCCCGACAGCAGCTGTAAGCTCAGATTTAAAACCCGGGGGAATTTTTTTTTTTTTTTTTGCAAAGACTAGATATTTATTGCATTTCTCACAAGAATAAACTCTGCTTCTACAGGAAGCTTTGGGTAGAAACATCCTTAAAAAAGTCAATTTCTTCTGTTAGATATATTGGTCCTGACCATCCCTGGGGGGTGGCGCTGGCTCCGTAGCAGGGACACGAGCAGTGCCACTGTGTGCGTCTGAGCCAGGGAGGGGATGGGGCTGTGCCGGCGCAGCCGCCCGGGGCCAGGACCTCGTACCAGGATAAAACACGCTGGCGTCTCACCGGCACAGAGTACCTGATGGGGTTCGTGGCTCATTTTTGGGACAGCGCTGGTGGCTGTCCCAAGGGGGTAAAGCTAAGCGTGGGGGCAAGCGAGGGGATGAGTGCCCGCAGCCCCCAAGAGCTATTGCTATGGGAGGAGGAGAGGTTCCTGAGTGGGAGGAAGACTCTGCCACCCTTGTGCCGTGCCGTGCCGGCGGCTCAGCACTGCGGGTGGCTGAACCCCGCTGCTCAGGAGCCGCTGAGCACGCGGCAGAGGCGGCTGTGGATCTGGCCCTGCACGGGCTCGCAGGCTAGCGCCTCGCCATCTACTGTCATGATGCCCGTGGCTGCCCGCGGCTCCAGGCGGAAAGCCCGGACGGGGACGTAGCGCAGGTGCGGACAGTTCAAATCCAGGTGGGTCCCCCTGGCCATGGCCAGGAAGAGCTTCAGCAGCGCCATGCGGCTGATGCCGGCCTTCAGGTAGAAGAGATGGATGCAGCCGTCGTGCAGCTGGGCTGCCGGTGCCATCAGCAGGTTGGTGCCCAAGTGGGACTGGTAGATGGCGTAGACAGAGACGAACTCCTCCTCGGGGACCACCGTCCAGTGCGCCGGGACCGGCTGGCCCAGCGGCACCAGCAGCGAGTCAGCAGGCAGAGCCCCAGGCGCCTCCGTCCCCACCAGCGGCAGGATGTGGCCAGCCTGGCCGTTGGTGACGGGCGCATGGGGGTCCCTGGGCGCCGGGGTGGTGCCCTGCTCGGGGACAGCGGGCAGGTAGGAGAGGCGGCCCTGGTACACCCGCAGCTTGGCCAGGCACTGGAGGGTGCCCAGGGTGAAGCGGGCGTTGCCCAGCCGGCGGTACTTCTCGCTGTCGATGTCCACGTCCGAGATGAAGCCCCAGCCGAAGCCAAGGAAGGAGAAGAGGCGCTTGCCCGAGGCCGTGCTCAGCGAGACCAGGTCCATCTGCGTGTGCAGCCCCTTGCACAGGATGAAGGTGCAGTTCGTCAGCAGCTTCTTCTTGGCGACGTGATCATTGCTGCGAGGGATGGAGCGGGTGAGTTTGGGCTGGACCCAGCTCAGGGCCTCTCCTGCTGTCCCAGCATGCACATGCAACCCTCGACCCTGTGTCATGGTTGGGACATATCCCAGCTGGGTGACAGTGTCCCTCAGGGACAGCTGCTGGGAGAGGTTTTGCTGGGGGTGGGAAGGATAAACCAGGTCCTGAAAGAGGGAACCGAGTTGGGGCTGCTGGGCCAGGGCAATCCCGGTCCCCGCCGCTGTGCAGAGGGATTGGCAGTGCCCCGGGGTGGTTCCTTTGGGGTAAACCTTTGCCAGACTCAGAGCTCGGGGAGGAGAACGGGCGCGGGGGAGCAGGGGACGCAGCGATGCAATCCGAAGCTCACAGGGAGCGGCTGGGGCTGGGCAGCACCAGCCTGCGGGGAGGTGGGGACCCAGGTGGCCACCCCTGTGCTGGGCATCCCAGCGCCCTTCCCCAGGGTTGGAGCCACGCGCAGCCTTTCGCGTCCCTCATCCCCCCCGCCTCGGTGCCAGCGCAGCCCCCTGTACCGGCCGGTGCGGTGCCGGCAGCGGGTGCCCCTGCGGGGCCGGGGCTCACCCTGCGTAGTGGTTGATGGAGGCAGCCAGGGCGTTCCCAGAGCCCCCCGGCAGGATGCACAGCGGCTTCTTCATGGTGTCTTCCCAGTCCGGCCGCTCCATGAGCCCGTTCACCACCTGCGGGGACGGAGAGAGCCTGTGGCACCCGGGGCCGAGCAAGGAACCCGCAGTGCCCCCGGCCAGGGCAGGACCAAGGCCATGGCTGCCCTGCTTTGCTCCAAGCTAGGTGCCACCTCTCCTTTGCCATTCCCTGCCTGCCTTCGTGTCTCGAAGCTTGGTTCCTGCCCCAGGCACCCCTCTTCTCCCGGCTCTCTGCCCATCCTGGCCAGGGGGATGCCCCGTGGTGCCCCTCACCTCATACAGCAGCCCATCCCCGGCCATGACCACCAACGTGTCCCACTGTGACAGGTCTTCATCCCGCACCTTCTCATGCGCGTGGTGGGGTCTCTCTGCGGGGGAAAGCGGAGAGAGTCGAGCATCGTCCTCTGTCCCTCTGCCCTGCCTGCTGCCACCCCCCAGACGGTGACCCCAGCCCCACGGGGGTCCCAGCCGGGGGCGCAGGAGGTGAGGCAGTCACCCGTATTGAGTGCAACCGTGTCCCCTTGCACCCTTCGCCACCACCGCATGTGACAGCCCACCCATCACGTTGTCCAAACCAGCCCCGCGGGAGCCAGAGCTGTGGCGATACGGGGGGGACGAGGCCCTCGGAGGAGCCCGTCCCGGGGCGGCAGCACCCAGGTAAGATCCTGGGAAGGGAGGAGGAGGAGGTGAGGGAGCCACTCACGTACTCACCGGTGATGAAGACGGTGGTGGCGATGTCGGCCTCGGCCAGCATGGGCTGCACCACCGCCTGGAAGTCCTCGAGCGCGCGGCCGGCGCCGCTCTGCGGGTTCAGCAGCACCAGCGCGCGGCAGGGCCGGGGCAGCACCCCATAGCTGTNGGCACTGCCCAGGGAGGGCTTTGCGAGCCGGGGCAGCGTTTGCCACGGTCCCACAGGAAGGGGAGCTGCCCCTGATCCCCACAAGCTCCCCGGGCCACGTCCCTACCCGCAGGCAACGGGAAGTGAGCAGGGATGGAGGGTCCCTGCTGGGAAAGCGGGGGAGGTGGCAGAGACAGGGACACGGGCTCCTGCAGGGACCCATCTTGAGCTCTCCTGCAATCAGCAGAGATGTTTTATGCCCAGGCCAGAGCCCCGCAGCAACCCAGCGGTGCCGCAGTGGAGCCGGGGCTCTGCAGCACCGAGCACCCCTGTGCATCCCAGGGCCGCGGGGTGCTGCCGGCTGCGCTTCCAGACACGCGGAGGAAAGGTAGGTGGAAGCAAAGGGGAGGTTTGAAACCCAACCTCCCCAGGGGCACCCGGCTCCGAACACCCTCGGCTGTCAGTTTTCCCTGCTGAACCCCACAGCTCACGACGTGGCTCAGTCCCCCAATGCACAATGAGCCAAGGAGAGGGGACAAAGGCCAGGGGGGGCTTGGGGTCCCAATTCCCCACATCCGTCCCAGATGGAGCAGGGCCAGTTCAGACACCTGCGCCGGCAGACGGACGCTTCTGCTTCCCCTGCTCCCCACGGGGCTCAAGTTTCGCAGGCGAGGGCCCCGGTTGGGCTGTAATTACAAGCCTGGCAGGGGCTCGCATCCCTCTGCCCCCCTGCCCGCTTCCAGCCCCCCNAGCCCGGGCTGCAGCTGCCCTGCGAGGGAGGCGCAGGGAGGAGGAGCGATGCAACGGCACCCAGGGGAGCTGGTGGCAGCGTGCTCAAGGGCAGGGCCCCTCGGTGCTGCTCAGGCACCCCGAGCCCCGAAATGAGCAGGGCAGCGTGCCCCGAGCTCTGCAGCGCCTCTGGAAAGCCCCGGCCCTGCAGGGTGAAGCCCGTTTTGGGGGAGTGGGGCGCATCCCCACCAGCTCTGGGCCCCCTAAGCCGTGACCTGCCCCCGAGGCAGGGGGTGGGTGCCGGCCTGGGCGCGGGGGCTCTGCGGGACAGCCCAGGGGCTGCGCGCGCTGACTCAGCAGAAAGAGCTGCTCCGTCAGGAGCTGAGTCACCAAAGCAGACAGCGAGTCCTGCCACTGCCTCGGCCGGGAACCCCCCTCTAACCCAGGGCAGGGGCGCTGGGGCCAGCTGCCTGCCCCTGCCTTGTCTGCACACTTTGATTTGAGCTGTTGGAACACACAGGCAGCGTTTTTACAGCTAAAGCCCCTCCTGCCGCCCACACCGGGGATGGAGGTGGGGAGAGGGGAGCCTGGGGTGACGGAGGTCCCCACGTGTGCCACCTCCCCGGGGTGACACCCAGCATCGCACCAGTCACGGCCACGGCTTCCCTGCCAGTTGGCAGAGCTCCATGAGCTGCCCCGCGGGGAGACATGCCTGGAGCATCCCACCTCTGTGCCCAGCCCAGCCCTGGGGAGCAACACAGAGCTCTGCTGATTTCGTCACCATCAGGTTGATTTTCTGCCCCTGGGAATGACCCGGTTGAGGCTGTCACCCTCTGGGCCACCTCCTTGTCCCCACGCTGGCTGCTTGGGGTCTGCCACCGAGTCCACAGCAAAGGTCTGCCCGTGAGAGCCCCGTCAGCCAGGGCTGAGCCGGGGTCCGGGTGCTGGCTCTGGGCTGGCTGTCCCCGCTGCCGCCCAGGGCCAGGGGAAGCCGCCGGCTGCCCCCCACCCTCCCCAGCCCCTTATCAGTGGGCGCCAGATGCGAGGGGACCAGCTGCCCTCGGGGACGGTGGTGAAGTGCCACGAGCAGAGGCCGCCCCAGCTCGGGTCAGGGATAACGGGCAGCAACCCCGGGGCCGGGCTGGCCCTGCTCCCTCCCGTCTGGAGCCTTCTCCGGTCACTACCGGCACTAAAATCCCCTATTGACAAAGGCAGCCGAGCCCCCAGGACAGGGGGTTTGTGCTCAAGCCCCAGCTGCCAGAGGCAGGTGATGGGGGGCTTTTCTCTCTCTTTCTCCCCCCCAACCCTGGAGGATGCAGAGTGAGAGCACAAGGCACCTAAAGAGCCTAAATGCAGTTTTTAAAGTCATAATGCTTCCAATCAGTCACATCGTTTGTGACATGCACGCAGAGCTGCAGCCGGGTCTTGTCTGAAAGTCCTGCCCGGAGCCGTGCTGCTGCCCCGTGGCCTCCGCTGGACAGCGAGGTACGGCTGGGAACCCGAGGACCCGCTCCTTGGCTGGAGGGGGAAAGGCGAACCCCGCTCAGGGCACGGAGGGATGCTGCAGCTCTGTCACCAGGGACAGATTGCGAGTACCAGGGTGTGAATAGGGATGGGGACGTGACCCCAGTGCACGACCAGTGACACCAGCAGTACCGGGCTCGGCCCAGGCTCCCATGGCAGGAGCGGAGGGTGCTGGTTCGGAGCCAGAGCCCAGCAGCAGCGATGCACAGGCGGGGGGGGGGAAGACACGACACAGAGATTTCAGCAGCATCCCTTTCCCTTGCGCAACACCGGACGGCCCCTGGCATCTCTATGGGGCTCAGCCACTTCCCGACACAGCGCGGTTGCTTTCAACCTCAAACGCCGAGCAGAGCAGACACTGAGTCAGCAGAAGGACGGGGCTCCAGCTGCTGCCAGTGCACAAACTCTGCTCTCCCTCCTCCACCCACGTCCCCCCATGGGACACGTGTCCCGGCCATGCTCAGGCCGGGACCACGCTGCCGTCAGCAGCCCCAGCTGCTCCGTTGTGTCCCCGCATCCTTCTGGAACTTCTCTGGGCACAAGGAACGAGTGTGCCAGGCTGGCGGGGGACAGGGCTGTCCTGCCCGGTGACCCAGCTGGCGTGAGGCTGGGACGGACCGGGACGTGCCCGCTGCATCCCCTCTCCGCAGAGTTGTCACCTCCGCACGGCGAGGGGATGAGCACGGCGAGGGGGAACCCCCAAAACGGGTGCTTGCAGCAGGGTCAGGTGCCGCTCGCTGCCAACACGCCGTGGCCGTTGCCGGCAGCTCGACAGCAGCTTCCTGCCGCGGCCGGGGGCTGGATTTCCCCACCAGGACACAAGCCCGGGGGTGGTTCGCTCCCTCCCGGCCAGCTGCAGGGTGGGACGCTTCCCTGCACGCTGCGGACAGCCCCAGCTTTGCGGTTATTAGCTGCTGAGGGACTTTCTTTTTCCCCCCTTGGGGTGAAATAAGGAGGGGGAAGCTTCACCCCCGCTGCAGCTCTCCGCAGGGCTTATCCCAGAGGATGCTGGAGGTGAGACGACACCGGGACGGGATCGCCGGTGGCTCCCCGGGTCCCCTCCGGGCGGGGACAGGGTGGCAGGATTGCTCCGCACGGACTTGCACGCAGCTTCCCGGCACGGCCTTATCTGTCCCGCACACGCCGCGATGCCGGCACGTGAGGGTGCGTGAGCGCAGGGTGTGGCGAGAGGCATTTTTAGCTCCGTCCCAAGCTGGGGGAGGAGGTTTGCAAATCCTGCTGGCTCTCAGCTAGAAAAATAACTGCAAAGTCCCGCACCGCTTTCTCCCGTCCTTCTTGCTCCGGCTCCCCCGAGGCCCCTGCTGTGCAATGAGCTGCTCCTGCCCCAGCACCCTCGCACCGTCTGCTGAAAGGGCGAGGGTTTTAAAACGCTTGGAGACTTACAGCTCCAGAGTTCAGGCTGGAAACTGAGCCAGGGAACTGGTTTTGCCCTCACCCCTTTCCACTGGATTTTTTTTTTTTTATTCTTTAGGAAGAGTAGCAGAAAGTCGTTTTGTGGCTGCAGGTCATGTAAAAAAGCTGCATTTTAAAATCCAAGCAGGGAAGAGCTGGGCTAAATGTGATTTGACAGGATGCCTCTAACCGCATGCCTCTTAATTTCCAAGTCTGATCAGTGCGACCGGACAGCCAGATAAATGAAGTCGTGCATATGACTGGATCTGTGCTCGGACGCCGGAACGTACGCCAGCCCGACCGGGCCCCCCGGCACCCGCTCCCCTCGGGGCCGGTGGCAGCTCCCGGAGGGGAGAGGGACCTGAAACCCGGACCCCTCCGCGCTGCCCTGGGACCCCGCTGGGCGCCGGGGGGCTCCCGGGGGGATTCGCCGGCTCCGGAGGGAGGGATGGGACCTG
>WAAD01016111.1:311195-340647 GCA_013389945.1 Fregata magnificens
ACCCGCGCCTTCCCCAGCCACGGGAGCCCCTCTCCGCCTGCCTACCCCCGCCCCATTTTGGGGGTCTGCCCTCCCCGCTGCCTGAGGTGCCTCCGGGTGGGCGCGGGGCGGGTTTGGGTTGGGGTTACCCGAGGCCTGGCTGCTGGGGGGGTGGGGGTTGCTCTGCAGGCACACCCCACCCCACCCCCCGCTGCTCCATTTTATTTTAATAGTCATATTTTCCACCCCCCCTTTTATACTTTGCCACAGGAGTGGACCAGCAAGACCATCGGTAGCGGAAGGGTTCCCCTCCTCCTCCTCCCCACCCCTTAAGGGGCGGTGATCGTGGCGGAGAGGAAGAAAAGGATGCCACGGAAGCTGTTGTTGCCTTATAAATCTGTTTTTTCTCACTTTCGAGCTCCACGGGGGTCGCATGACTCTTTGGCGATGAACGCAGCCAGAAGTGGCTACCGGGTCTTCTCGGCCAACTCCACGGCAGCCTGCACCGAGCTGGCGAAGAGGATCACGGAGTAAGTTCCCTCTTTTTCAAGTTTCTTTTCCCCGCTCAGAGCTCCTCCGAGCAGGCAGGCTTTCTTCAAAGCAGCTGGAGAGGCTTTTGGCGTCCTCCCGCCTTCCCAAGCCAAAGGCGTCTGCTGCGAACACCTTTGCTGCGGAGATTTTGCACTGAGAGTGTTCAGCAGCTCTGCCCTTCTCCTCCTCGGCGCCGGCTCATCCCTCCCGATAACTCAATTTGACCCAGCGATGAAAACGGACCGGCTGCTTTCTGCCTCTTGCATCTCTGACATCCATTTCAATGCTGGAAGGGCCGGGTTGCAGTAAAGGCTGTTACTTTTGGGGAGGGAGAAGGTGAAACTTGGCCGAACAAACCTCAGAAAGCATTTTAACTGGTTTGGGAGATGCTCAAAACTTTCTCTGCTGCTTTTTGTGGGAACAGGCTGGCGACCTGGTGTGCTCAACAGCTTCACTGCTTGGGGCGCAGGGAGCGTTGCCTGTGCAGACCTCGGTGCAACACCAGCGGTTGCACTAATCAAAGTGGATTGGTGAATCTGCATTTCAGTGGGGTGGGAGAGGTGGGCAGCACATGCTAACAAAGGAGAGTTTCGTTTAGGGATAGAAGTGTGCCCCTTTTTGGTTTTTTTCCCAGCCCATCGATTTGGGCAGAGTTTGACCTTGACTTGGCAGGGATGGATGCACTGGGTCCTGCTGAAGGAGGTGTGTAACATTTGGCTCCAAAATGGGGCTCTTGCCACACAGAGGAGCACCGAGCTTACCCCGGCACTTGGTCTTTTGTTTTGAATTAGTGTGGTTCGAATCGGGGCGCTCCCAGCCGAAGGGGCTTTTCTGAGACAGGCATCTGTGTATTGGGGAGCTGTCATCCTAAAGCAGGATTTGGGTGTCCTTTCTGCTGCTTCTCAACTACAGTTCATAGGAAGCTGCTCCCAAAATTGAGGGGGTTCAGTGCTTGTTTGCCTGCCGCAGCAGATAGCATCCTTGCTACCCCTTAGGCAGCTGCTGGCCTGTTCCTGTCTCCAAGGGCGTGCTTAAGTTGGAAACATTACTAAATACAGGTGTGCTGCCACCTTAAACTGGAAGAACATTTTGCTGTTTGTCCAGCTAGCTTAATAAACAGTGTGTTCAATCCTTAGCACAGATTATCTCCACGAAGCTGACTTGGCTGTTTGGCTGGGATCGCTGGTGTTGACGAGATGAGTGTTGGATATAGTGATGGACTTCTTTGGGTGAAAGGCGAAGAGGGAAATCCTTGTGTTTAGGAGTGGAATGCTTTTTTTTTTTTTTGGTTCATGTATTTTTGCTATATTTGGTCAGTTCCGTATCACTTTTCCTTCACTGGTACAACTCTGAAAATAAAGTCTCTATATATAAAAAAGTAAGTTTTGCTGCAACAGGTGAGACATGGTTTTACAAGGCTTGTCCTATTGCATCAACACAGAACGTAACAGAAGTCCCCTGGGGACAAGCTCCAAGTTCTCAGGACTGAAAGAGCAACTGGGCAATCTTTATTCTCTGCTCTTTGTCTTAAAAATAACTCACTTTTTTTTTTAAAGATGTAATGAGAAGAGACACGGAGCAGGCTTCCCTGGGCTGTGGCACACACAGCTGGCTGTGTGAGGTACTGCTGTAACCCTCTGCAGGGTTCCCAGTGATGGTCTGAGGGTGAATGACAGCAGGATCCAGAGAGTGACCTCCTGCCAGTCCTTCACAAAGTAAACTTTCAATAGAGGCGATGTGGGCTTTTTGCCTTGGCTCTAACATCACCGAGGAAGTCGGATGCTCCGGTGATGGTATGAGCACAACAGTGTGATACACAGCTACTGCTTAAGCTGAGACTTAAGGACACGTAGCTTTACCGTCTGTAAAATGGGAGTAGTGACCACGCTGAAATGGAAAGGTGTGAAGCTTATATGTGACGAGGTTTTGTTGGAGAGGGGTGCAAAATCTGGAACCATTAATAGTACGGATTTGCCCACAGGAAAAAAGTCTCCCAAAACCAAAGGTATTTTCAGCATCTTGTGCGGTGGTTTTGCACTGACTTCCCGTAGGAGCTCAGGGGCTGTTTCAACACGTGTGTAATACATCCCTTGTTTTTTCAGGTTGCAAATGATGCGTGACTGCTGGCTTTCCCACTGTGTCACATCCCAGCCTGTACTTTGCTGGGGAGGTCAGTTGCACCTTTTAATAGAGTTGGAGCAGTCTTATAAGGGTGAGTCTGTCCTCTAATATTGTGCGTTCTTTTTAAAGTTTTTTTATGACCTTTAGTACAAGTAGTAAAAGAACTTTAAAACAACACGCAATATTAGGAGTAGGGCCCCTTGAGACACCTGTCCATCTAGGCTCTGTTGCTCTTTGCCTGGAAGTATGATGTTAAAATAGATACTTGAGGAGTCCTGGATTATCCTTTTTTAAAACCTCAAGCCTGGGGAGGGGCAGTGTGACATAAACCAGACATCTGAAAGCTGTTCAATCTCCTCACGTCATGTAGTGCAAAACTTCCAGAGCTGCTTTCAATTCAGACTCTGAGCGTGGCATTCTGGCATGCTTCCCATCGTTACGATTTCCCATTTTGCATTCTTGTCTGATTATAGCCTGAGTGACTAAATGGTTAGTCTAACTTTCACTTTGAGTTTTCAGAGCTTTTGTTTATGTTAGCGTCTGCCAGGGAGAGGAGATGGTGCTGGCTTATGAGAACCAAATATCTTGTGAAACTTTTAAATAATAAAGATGCTTCTTAGATTCAGGACCACTGAAACATAAATAAAACCGTGTGTTTACTTGTATGTTATAAATTGAGAGGGATGATTGGGTTTTTTTTAAATTCTTTCCCAGACGGAAAGAAAAGTCCTGCTGTAATTAGGATGCTTGCCGCCTGATTACAAGCTGCATTTGCAGGCGAGAAAGATAATTTCTGTGACCAGTGCTGATCCCTAATGGGCCTTGTGTGCTGCTGGGGAGAGGGAGGTCTAGCAAGCCTTTTTAGTCTCCAGAGTCCAACAGATGCATTTGGATCTCCCTCTGACTGCAGTGTTTGGCACAGAGGGTACAGATGTTACATTCCGCTCCCTGCTTGTGTGTTTGGGTTGGAGGGTATTGCTGATTGCAGCTTGCTGATGCCTCCCCAGTGCTCCTGCAGGTCTGCGTTATGTGGGATGTGATACAATCGTAAACTCACTGCAGACTGTGGATGTGGGTATTCTAGATGTTCATTTGATTTGCAGCGTGGAAAATGCTGGTGATGTAAAGATAAAAGCAATGCTGTGAGCCTAACAACGTGGAGTAATGAGGAAAAGATGGAGACTTGTGTTCTGGTCGTAGGGAGCTGGGTACACAACATGAAGGCCAGGGTGGTGTTTTCTGTGAATGAGCGGGAGGCGAGCCCTGCTTTCGGAAGAGACGGTATGTTAGGAGGGCTTGCAGCAACCTCCCTCAGCTGAAGGAGAATTTCTGATGGGATGGAGCAAGAGTAATGTCAGCCTTCCTCGTTAGGTCATCTTGCCAGCATGTGAGAGGATGGCACAGAGGAGTCGGATCACAGTAACCTTGTGATGCTGCTCTCCCCCATCTCCAAACCCTGTTCTTGCCTTCTGGAAAGAGCTCTTGTGTGGTGCTACGGGAGGAGAGGAGGTGGCACCAACTTTTTTCCATCTCAGAAGGTGGAGCACTGTGGCAGGAGGCTAACATATTATAGGGTGAAACTGCATCAAAGGATTTTGGAAAGGGAAAAGAATAACCAGCTAAAAAGTAGTGTAGTTGGAGAGAGTTCAGGTGGGGGACGGTGCTGGAGTAGGGTGAGCGTGGAGCAGTTGGGCTTTGAGATTTTCTGTGCAGCTTGGAGCATGTAATGTGGCTGAGCAGATTGGCTTTGCATGGTAGCTTTCTGTGCTGGCCAGTGCCAGGTTTAGGGGAAGATGCTTCACGAGGAGCAGGCTGGTAGGACTAGATGAAAATCGGCATGGTGTTTGCTGGTAGTTCAGCTGCACGGCTTTGGCGTGGCTGGAACAAATGATGCAAGTGCTGGATGGCTGTGGGTACAAGTGGCAGATGAGCAGCAGAGGCTGTTCTTCAAGTATCCAGTCGTGCCGAGTGGAGGGAGAGAGGTAAAGGAGAGCTCAGATAGTTATAAGGGTATTTGAACAAGGATTTTGCCTTGTATCCAGGAAGCTGCTGTTTCCTTTCCCTTTCCTGGCTTGTTCTTGAAGTGGGAGATTAGGAAATACACCGTAGAGCTTCCACTGTGCTAGCTGGACCGGTTGACTGATCTTTAAATAAAGATTTGCTCGAGTTTGAAAAGCAATTCAGAGTCAGGCTGTGGCTTGCTTTGGCCACGGTCAAGCACAGAGCAGATCCTCTGCTGTCAGCTCCAGCTCGTTCTGGAGTCTGCGGTGGTTCGTGGAGTCTGTAGGTGTGGGGAGAGTTGGGTATTTGCAGAGCTGAGACCAGTGAAAGCGTAACGAAGATGATGTTGCCAAAATAAAATCATATCATGGTCAAGGGCTTTGTCTGTATGCAGATTTCTCTTCAAATCGAACATTTGCACTGCGAGCTGGCTGGAAGCTTCCTTCGGGGATAACTTTATAAATGTCTTTTAGGTGCTTGTCGCAGAGTGGGAGAAGGAAATGCAGCCCGGGCTGAGAGCCCTTCCCAGCGGTACTGGAACATGCTTTGATGGCATGAAATACTGCAAGTGCACTTGCCTCTTGAATTTTGATTCAGCTAAATGTCAGGTCTCTTAACTGACTGTCCTTTCTCTTGAGAGCCTGGTACAGTGGTTTTTGACAGTCTTCAGAGGAGCATTTTAAAGTACAGTCCAGTGTTTCCTAAAATACTGCAGTGTGTCACTTCCTCATTAAACTGTAGGTGACTTCTGAGCTGTTAGCATTTAGGCTGTGAATTTGAGGCAGATTTTATAAACAGTCTTGTATCTGCAGCTTAATATCCTCTTGGCATGTGTTGAGACTGCGGAAAGTTAGATCATCTTTCCTGGGTGACGTTTACAGACAGAGATATTCCAGATTGATATAAATTTTTACTGGCCAATTGCTCTGAGTGGGATTTTTAAAGCCATAAAGAGGATCTTTCTCTTAGATGCTGTCAGGTCCTAGGGGAGTCGGTTTAGTGATGGAGCTGGTGCAAGGATGGCAGAGCAGAGCGAGGAGCAGGGCTTTCCCCATCAGGAGCAGTGAGTGGTCACACAGGGAAAGCTTACGCTGAGATGGTGTTAAAAACTTTAACAGCTGGGAGCAGCCTGGAGTAGTAATACCTTGATCCCGTTGTGCCCAGCCCTCTGCACTGAGCTTGGCAGGACTGTGTGTGCATAGCTTTTTTAACAGATCCCAGTTCTGAAGACGGCTGCTTTTAAAAACAAAAAGAATGCCAAACTGAGTTTCTGTCTCTCTCGGATGGAGAAGGGAGCTTCCAGAAGTGAACTCCTCCTCTGATGTCTGCTCGGCGCTGGTTAACAAGTGAGATTTCTGCAAATACTGTAAAATCAGCCTGAACATTCTCCAGTCTTAAATGCTTCAATATCGGCAAAAGCCCCCACCTCCCCGTAGCCAAATACTGCCCCACACAGCAGAGCTTTTGTCGATGGAACTCATTTTGCTTGGAGATGTGATTTATTTACAGGACCTAAAGTATTATTTTTGCCAGAAGAAGCTGTATCTCTCTGCAGGGCTGTGTGCTCTGGGTTACCTGTAGTGGCAGCCTTTTCTTCCCTAGTGTAGCTCTCACGTTCACAGACGAGCAATCCAGTAATTGTGGTAGCCCCTGGTCATACAGTTATGCTGTTAGTCCTGAAGCAAACTTGCTGTCAGTTCAATTCCTCTATCACCTAAAGCAACGAGCAATTGGGAGCTTCGGCATGGAGAGGATTTAGAGAGAAAAGAGCTGGGATGGAGGGGAAAAGGGGAGAGGTGATGGGAAGGGGGAATTTATCTTTGAACTCTGTGGGAAATGGTTGCTCCCAGGCTGTGTTGTGGCTAAGGCCGTGCTCTGCCCTTGACCTCTGTGGAAATCTCCCTTTTGACACGAGTCCTGTGGAATTCGGTGTTTTACAACAGGAGCTGCACAAATAGTCCCCTCTTGATAGCCTTGGCTAAATCAAGGTTTTATCCGACTCCTGCACTGGCTGAAGTCTTGGCTTACGCAAAGCCTTCAGAAATGGATTTAGTGGAAGGTGTGGCCCTTGGGTAAACATACCTGAACTGCTTTGGTGGAGCTGCCTGTCAGTCCATCTGCCATGCCTGCAGCTCACGGGACTGCAGAGCACTGCAGGCGGGGTTGACGTATGACTTTCATGGGCAGTTTTATCTCATATCCTTCCCATTGCCGCCCCTCTTGTTTACTTGCAGTCAACAGTTGGAGCAGAGATGGGATTTATTGTCTGACCAGAGCAATCTACTACTGCTCATTCCTTTAAGTTAGCAGCTGCTTACTGTCTCTGCTGCTGCTATCTGCACCCAGGTTTGATGAGCTGAGCTGTTTAGTGTCCCTCTTTCCATCGGGGAGCAAACTTGCCTTTCCGATTTCTTGTTTCAGCAGCACAGAAACCGCATTGCTGCTGTACAGCGATCTGAATGGGGGACCGCTGGGCTCTGGTTTCTTCTTGCCAGCTACATCCTCGCAGAGCGTCACGAACCTCTACTGTGTGTGTTTGCCACCTCTTAGCGTTGGAAGTGCCACCCTACAGGGGGTGTTTAGCTGAGATGGGTCCAGCTGGACTGTTTTTGAAGCTTTCCCTCCTTCTGTGAGATGCAGGGTTGACTAAGGGCACTTGCACAGGCTTGTCAATGGAGTTTTTTTTCCAGTAGTGAGGTAGGAACATGCTGTCTGCAGTGAAGTCGGGGCGCACGTGCCTCCAAAGGAGCTTGCAAGACTTGCCATGCAGTTGTGGAGGAACAAGTGTGAGTCATTAAACACTTCCCTCCACACACTGGTTTATTTTGTGTGTGTGTGTGTGATTCTTGAGCTTGTTTCGACTTGGATGCCTTGGCAGTGATTAGGCCAAAGCTTAGTGGTTACAAATGCCTGACTGTCATCGGAAAGACAGCGGGATCCCAAAGGGTGGCAGTAAGTGCTCGATGGATCCCATCTGCAACTCACCTTTACTGTGCATCTGTCCCCAGGGTCCCCGGGCTTGCCTTTGCTTGACCAGCTGCCAGCTCTTTTTTGAAGATACTGGAGGTACTGAGGATGCCTTTGTATTGCAGCTGCAAGTTTTAACCCAGTGGAGCTGGTGAGAGAAGCCAAATTAGAGGTTTGGGTGGCTTGCCCGTTCTGGACTGCATGGTCCCTGGGTGATGCTCCAGTCGGTACCCGAGCCAGGCTGGTTACAATCTTGCACGTACGATTCTCAATGCAGGAGCTTAACTCACCAGCCCCAGCCATGGCAAAATGCGCTGCCAGACACACAGTCGGGAACGTGTGTGTGCCAAATACGTGCTTTGTAGCCAGATAAGCGAATATATCACGTTGCATTCAAGTATCTGTTATCGCAGCTGTCCCGGGCCTGCTTTCCAGGCCAACTTCTAGCTGAGACCTCCAGCTTATGGGCTCATAGCTGAGTCCAGCAGTTGCAGGTGGGCCAGCAGCATGCCAGTGTCGGGCTGTCTCACTCATTGACTTCTGAAAAAAACATATCTTCATGACAGTTTAAGTACGAGGCTGAGTCTGTGGCTGAAGAGATGGAGAGAGACCGACTGCTGAACGTGGTAGACCGGGGAGAGCCAGCGACAGGTGTGGGCTCTTTATTTAGGATTAGTCCTGATTCACAAAATTTTAGCATGTGTCCAGGTAAATACAATATATGTGCAGACAGGAAACTACCGCCATAATCAACATGTTGAACAAAGGTATTTTGCAGGCATAAACTGTTTCCTAATCCAGCGTGTGGGCATGGCCACCGAGCAGACCCTAGAAGAGAGGAGGGACTTGCCCTGTGCTCCAGGCAGCTGAGTTGCAGCAACACACCTATCCCAGGCATCTTGCTGGCACGGGGTCTCTCAGCTGAGACTCACACTTAAAGCGCATGTGCCTCTAAATACTTACTAATGGTTTACTTGTCAGTACAGTTAAATACAGAAGTGTCACCTGAAGGGATAGTCTGCCTTTTGGAGCCTTTTAAAATGCTCTTCAAAATGAATCTTTCTTTTATAAGAAAGAAATTTAAAAAAAAAAAAAAAAAAAAAAAAGAAAANGGAGGGGCTGTAATCTTTGTTGTGATGACTGTTGTAGGTTTGGTGTTTGAGAAGAGGAAGGAGTAATTTGAATATCCTGAGTTGGAAGGGTCCCACAAGGATCATCATCATTGAAAAAATCAGAAAACTTTTTTTTAAAGTTAAAATCCCTTCAACCAGCTGAGTTATTTCAGGGAGGGAAGAAAAAGATGTGGGAGTCAAAAAATGTGACTCAGTTGCCATTAATGAAGTCTCGAGTAAATCTTTAATGTTTAGTTCCACAACAGATCCACCTGAGGTGGCATTGCATAGGCTAGCAAGATGTCCTTTGCCATCAGGAGACACAGCCTCTGCTCAGTCGTACAAGGACTGGCTCTTTGAGTACGGCTTCGACCTGCCGCAGAGCAGCTTGCCCCAGGGATGTCGGAGGGAAGGAGACCCCCGGGGAAGGGGAGGACACGTAGTTCTGCAGCCTGGCTGGCGCACTCAGCTCCCTGTTAGGCAATGCTGTGTTTTGTTGGTGTGTAATGGTTGGTCCAGTCTCTGCTTTGGATCACAAACTGCTGGGTTCCTCCATTTTTAGTTTGCTTTTTTCTCCCCAGGCGTCTCGGTGCTGAGCTGGGGAAATCTGTGGTGTACCAGGAAACCAATGGAGGTAAGAGAAATCTTTACTGTTTGCAACTGTTTTGAGGTAATCTTACCTCATATACTGGTGTGCTAGTATACAGTATGTAGTATACCAGTATACATATACTGGCTACCCAAATACTGGGTAACTCCATCGGCCAAAGCTGTCTAATAAGTGCAGTGGTCCAGCTGTGATGTTACTGCTGCTCCTGGCAGTGCTAAACCTCTGTGTCTGACCTTGGACAAAGCAATTAAATCTGTTCCTTGTTTTCCCCTGTTAGCTGGTTTGTCTGCCCATCAGCTAACTCTCATCTAAAGGAGAGCCCTACCTCGGGTGTTAGCTGCTACAAAATCTTACGCACTCTTGTGCTTAGCAAAACATCTCCCAGGTTTAAAAGTAGTGGCCTGCTTTGTAAGTGTCTGCCTTGCAAACTTTTAAATTATCCCCTTCCCCCAGCCCTCCCCTGCCACAGGCAGTTCACGGCTGCCCTAGCAAGGACCTGTCCTCTTGCTTTAAAGAGTGCAAATTCAGGGCTGTGCTGAGGAGCGTGCCTCTTGCAGCTTGCTTTCATCTCTTTAAATGTAGCAAGTGTCCGTTTTCAGGTGCTGGGCTAAAACACAAGGATATTGGCTAACAGAGTTCAGCAGCTAAGAGTCGTTTACTGTTTCAAGACCTCAGTTACCTTATTTGCAAGAGAAACTAGAACGAGAGAGAGCTGATACAGGCGAGAGGAAGGGATGGAAATGGTGCTGGCTCAGCGTGAGGATTTATGGTAGTGCTGCTGCTCTTACAGCCAGAATGGGCCACGCGGTGTGTAAGCTGTCGTGGTGATGGTTGGGTTGGCTGTTGCGTTCACGCTAGTGAGAGCTCGCTGCCCTTTGGGGTTAGTTTTAAATCGGGTCACTTGCTACAAGGTCTGAAGTCGTTCCTCATCGCTGCACAGCAAATCAGTGTGCTTTCAGCAGAGTCCCTTAAGTGCCCAAGCAATTAGACTTTGAATTTGGTAGCTGGGTAGATATTTCTCTCCTTTTGCTTATCCCTGCCCTCTAGTTCACCACCGTGTAGGAAATGAGTGGCTAAGACAGGCACCTCGGGGAAACCTGGTGTCATTGCTGTGGCTTTGCAGAGCTGCTTTGGGGCTTGGCTTTTGCGTTTAAGTCTGGGACTATAGGAATTGTGTTCAGCAGAGACCCGGGTTTCCAGCTTGAGTCAGTGTTGAAATGTCTTGACCTTGGCAGTGGAGTTGGGGAGTTCTCCCTCTGAACTTTGTGCTGCTGGTGTTGCCTTGGGCTATCCAGCCTGCATGGAGCTGACCAGGCCATGGAGTACTAGGGGTTGTTCTGCTTTGGGTGATTCATTGTTCACTAATGAATGTGGTATTGACAGCTTTCAGCACTCGGCATGGAGAAGTGAAAAGGATCTCTCACTGAGAGTTAGGTAATTGTCTTCTAAGTGTAAGAGAACAGCTATTCAGCCTGGTTTTGCATTGTGAATACAACTAACTCACTGGTATGTCATGCAAGCTCTTTACTTCTCAGGACTAGCCTTTGGAAAATCCACTTGGCTTATCTGCATGTGTGTAGTGGGTGTACGTGCACAAAGGGCAAAGGAGCAAGTCCTTTGTCTGCCCTGACCAGTACCAGTGGGCAAAGTTGCTGCTAAAACATGACGTGTTATCACTGTGAATCTGATGTTTGGAAACAAAACTGACTGTGTTTTCAATCCTCTTCAGAAACGAGAGTTGAAATAAAAGAGTCTGTCCGGGGACAGGATATCTTCATTATACAGACAATCCCCAGGTAAGGGACTTGTGGCTCAGTTTTACAGCTGTGATATGCTTTGAATTTCTGGTTCAGCAGATTGTTCAATAGGTTTGCTTGCCGTTAGCCAGCATGATAAGCGGTCCGTTTCCAGCGTTGTCATTGCTTTGCCTTACATTTAAGACACCACATAGTGTGAAGCTGTTAAAATTCCCAGAGGAGCGCTTGTGCTACAGCAAACTGAGAAGCTTCCCATCAAATAGCTTAAGTGTGTCACTTGAGGCAAGAACAAGTATGACTGATGGCTTCAAGTGAAACCTCCCCGGTCTGTGTGTTGGTGTCCTTGCAGGCTCAGTTGCTTGGTGATTTCTGACTGGCATTTCTATTTCAGGATGTGTAATTTCCTCTGCCTTCCAATTACCAAGCAGCAGAGCCAGCAACAAACAGCCACTGTTGTTTTCATCACAGGCTGGATTACTCTTCCCCTTTCACTGTAGTGATGTGAAACTGAACTCAGGTGGAAGCCCGTAGCTTCCCCCCTGTGTTCTTATAGTTCTTAATGACGTTGGGTCTTTTAAGTGAGCCTGCTTGGTTTTTATTTTGGGCTGTTCTAGCCTTGGAGTAAGAGGAGAAAGAAGTGCTGTGAGTAACCAGGGGCCTAGAAAACCAGCTGCTAACCCCAGGAACCGTGCTGCTCGCTGGCTGAGGAAGAGTGTAGTGAGATCGCACTAGGATGGTGGGAAGGGAGCCTACATACAAATGATAACTGCAAAATGACCAGCTATGAGTAGGGGAGGTGCTGTTTTCAGAGATGAGTTATTGATAGGATGCCTTTTGCACAATTAGCAAAACAAGGATATTCCTGCTCTGATAGCTTTTTCCAAGTTACCAAATTCTGCTCAAATTTTGGAGATCACGAGAACTAATAAGTACCAGAGCTCAAGCAGGTAGCAGAATACCCTTGAAACAGAATTTTCCTTGCTTGCCAAAGAAATAGAGCCCAATGAGAATTCAGGTTCATTTCCTCTTTGTAATGCTTGACCTCTTGTTAAAGAAATCAGTAGAACTAAAAGATCAGCTTGCTCGCTTCTGGACTTCCTCTTGCAGGCTGAGACATTTTCCTAGAACTCATCTCTCTCCAGAGAGACGCTCCAAGTGTTTCCTCCCTCAGGGAGCAACTAAATCTCCACAAGACGAAAATCCACTGATGCAGGATTATGTTTCAGGTGAATAGTGCCATTCTGTTGTCCCTCGTGAGAGAGTTCTCTGAAATAACTTGTAACCGAGAGCTGTGTAAACATAAAACAGATACGGTGTTCAGAGGCAAATAACTCATAGCATTAGGGACAGCAATAGTTTTGGGAGGGGAGAACCTCCCCTGCTTTTAACTTGCTGATCCCCTTGTTTTTCCGTAAACTGAATTCAACGTTGTAGGCCAAGAAATGGATCCTTTTTAGCCAAAATGTTCAAGGCCCTCCAGGTGAGGAGCCACCATTGTGCAGCCAAGTCATCTTTTATTCTTAAGCTGCAGCTGTGCCTCGCTGCATTGCTTCAGAGGACAGGTTCAAGGGCATCTCAGTTTTGCAGTGGGTTTCAGGAAGCTTTTCAGGAGAGTAAAAACAACAACAGTGTTGGATAATCTGAGAGTAGGACTTCTGCACTCAGTAGGGGTTTGAAAAGCAAATAAAATATTAGGACTTAGTAGGAAAGGAGCAGAAAGGGAAACTACCTTGTTACGCTGCAGTGTGAATTCAGTCTGTATCTTAAATGCACAGAGACCAGAAAG
Source organism: Fregata magnificens (assembly GCA_013389945.1). Classification (NCBI taxonomy): domain Eukaryota; kingdom Metazoa; phylum Chordata; class Aves; order Suliformes; family Fregatidae; genus Fregata; species Fregata magnificens. The sequence goes on from WAAD01016111.1 coordinate 324,060, forward strand.
ACCTGAATATTTGATACAAGCTCCCTGTCCAAAAAGGATATAGCAGAACTAAAAAAGTTACGACAGGTATCGTCCAAGACTGTTGGTGTGTGGACTAGCGTTCGTATGAAGGAAAACCAAATAGCTCATGTTTAGACTGTAGAAAAATGAAGGAGTTCATGATTTAGCGATACACTAAAAGCGAAAGGAGTCTTTTAGTCCTGAGTGATGGTGCTGGTTGTTGCAAAGTCGATTGGCAGCTTCACATAAGCCATTTGCTCAGCCCTGAGAACAGGGATCTCCAGGGATGGCTCAGGCAGGGATGGGGAGCAGCAAGGGAGGCTCCAGGCTACTGGAGAGGGGTGGTAAGTAGGGCCTGGGGGATAGCTGAGCTGGCTCTAAATGTCCTGGTAATGAGCTGACAGTCCTTGTGTGCGGTCTTGGCTCAGGCTTTCCAGCAGTAGCTGTGAACACGGCTTCAAGGCAGGAGGTGGGGGGGAGCCAGCAAGGAGACTGGGATGCTCTCCTGGGTACCTGTTTTGGAGATGCTGTGGCTGGGGCTCCACTGCAGATGTTATTTCCCCTAATTAGTCCCCACCCCGAGCCGGGCCCTTGGTTCAGGTCAGTGCCCCTTCCAGAGGAGCAGATCGGTGTGACGGCTGGCTCAGCGCGAAACATCCAGGAGGGTGCTCCTCACCTCGACGAGCCCCCCAGCCCACCCACGCTGGACCCTGCTAGAGGGACAGACGCTTCCACCTCTGCCTGGTGCCTGTGCCGGCTGGTCTGCAGGAGCTTGCCGGAGTCCAGTGTGGGATCCTGCTTGAATATTGAGAGAGGTGTTCCTCCTCCAGTAATGTTAGTAATACAGCTACCAGGGTCCCACAGCAGCACCGGGACTGCTGGTGCCTTTTGAGATCAGTGGTAGCGCTTTCTCCCAGGAGCAGTCTTGTTCTCTATCTGCTTTCCATGTGACTATATATATATATTTTTTTTTTAAAGAGTAATTTGAAAAATAATGATGGAAAATATTGAATTTCTGGGATGAACTTTAAATAGATTTAAACTTGGCCACTTTGTTTTTATACAACACTGATAGTAGCATCTTTTTCTCCTCTCGCGGCCCCACTGGCACAGCTAAAACACCAAAGGGAAGAAACAGTTCTTTGTTTGCTCCTTGTCCTACGTGGCAGGGGGCTATGTTTTATGTAATTCTTGGCTGGGTGCTTCAGAGCTGACAAAGCTTTCTTGTGTGTAAACGGCATTGTGTGCGAGGGCTGGTCGGGCCAGCGGGAGAACAGAGACCCAGAGCGCTCACAAATGAAGAGGCACAAACGGAGGTTAATTTCCGAAGGAAGGGGGAGTGATGGAGAAATGGAAATGGTTAGAGGTTTGTCACGGGTCACGCAAAACAGTATCTCTCAGCTCTTGGGGAAGCTGTCCCCAGTGGTCGGGGGAAAACGGGTCCTTGAGCAATGTCTGGGTAATGTCCAAAAAACGCTGCAGAGCCCTAAGCTGCTCTGTGCTGTTTATTCCTCTGCTGCTGTGTGGAAAGATGGCCCGGTCAGCCCCTGCTCTGTCACCATGGGCTCCACGGCTGAGCCACCGCCAGCGTTGCCCTCCTGGGACCAGTCTGGGGAAGTGGTGTGTCATTTGAGGCTGTCCATGCTGAAAACCCCCGAGTGAGGGTGTCTGCATTGTAGGAGGATTGCCTGTCCCTCTGTCTTCTCTGAAGTGCATGTTCTTCAGTTCCCAAATGGTCTCGAGTCAGTTTGTGACGATGCAGACAGTGTCTCTTGTTGTTGGTTTTATGGAACTAAAAGGGCTTGGCTTTTTTTTCCCCTTCCCAAAATGAATTAAAAAGCACATTAATACACTCCTGCTGGGCCATGCCAGTCATCATGGTGACGTTAACTGAAAATGGGGTTTTACGTGTATTCCTTGCTGTGGTTTACAGATATGTTCTGCCTATGTTGCTTTTTTGTTTTTTCTTTCAAGAAAGTCATTTAGCATTTACTGTGCTGTAGTTCCTTCCATCTCTAGATAAGCTAGATAGCGTGGAGATGCTGACCTCCACCAAAGTGATGTGTCTGGACTTTGTACTCCTGTAAAATGGAGTATTTCTTGAGGCAGGAAAAATAACCTGTCTTAGATTGTTAAAAATAAAAATACCCTAATAAATCCAGCGTGGATGGAGTTGTGTTGGCTGCATGTGTGCTGCTTCTTTAAAAGACTATTTTATTTCAAAATACACTGTGTGAAGTGACATTTGTTCCAAGATAAGTGAAAAAATGCCTTTTTTTGGTTGTGATGATGGAGGGAAATCATCGTACACCTCATGTTAGAATAAAAAAATCAAATTCCAGTCCACAGCTCTTGAGTGCTGGAGCCATGCCCTGTGCATATAACAGTTGATTGTAATGTGCTGTGGCATGATGGAAAGAGCTATACGATTACAATCTGGGTCTTGCATACATTAGCATAAGATGCAGCATTATTTGCTTGAAAGTTTGGTGAGGAGATGTATGGGTATAAAAGGAAAAGGAGTTGCACTGGAAAAACACCTACTAATATTTGGAATGGTTTTCAAATCTCCTAGAGATGTGAATACCGCTGTCATGGAGCTGCTGATAATGGCGTATGCACTGAAGACTTCCTGTGCCAGGAACATCATTGGGGTCATCCCTTACTTCCCCTACAGCAAACAGAGCAAAATGAGGAAGAGGGGCTCTATAGTCTGCAAGCTGCTGGCTTCGATGCTTGCCAAGGCAGGTGGGTGTCACAGGGAGCAGCAGCGTGGCAGGCTTGGACGCTGCAGTGCATTCGGCTGCTGGGCATCCCAGAGGGCGTCTGTCCTTCCGTTCTTCTCCGGTTCAATGTGGGGACGTGCTGCCAAGCCCTTGAGCCACTTTGGGGGAATTCATTTTCTTCAGCTTGATTTTATTTCTTTGTAACTTGCACCTGGGGAAGTGGCCTAGAAGTGTCATACTGAAATACAGTGTCAGCCTAGTGCTGTGACTTATCGCATGCCTGTTTCTCATTATGTCTTTGGAACTTTTTATGTTAACCTGTTTATGCTTATTTTATCACATGGCATAATAGTCTGAGTAATAGCTAAAATAATCTGGAAAATGGAGATATTCGAGGAACTCCAGCCATATGGGAGTCGTCTCAATGAATTGTTATCTTTTTTTTTTTTTTCCCCCTCTTAGGTTTAACACACATTATCACTATGGACCTTCACCAAAAGGAAATTCAAGGCTTCTTCAGCTTTCCAGTAGACAACCTGAGAGCATCCCCTTTCTTGCTTCAGTATATACAGGAAGAAGTGAGGTTACTCTAGTTCTATATATACATCAGCTTGTCTTAACTCGTCTTAATGTGATAGCAGCACTGGACCTCTGCTTATGCAGAGGTGGTGTTGTCAGGCTAGGTCAATCACTCTGTTAATGAATTCTTTCTTAGGGGTACCTATTGCATGCTTCTTAGGACAGTGGGAAAATGTTATATTGTATGATTGTACCTGGATAGAAATTGAACTCTTGACCATAAGCAGAAGATGAGCTTGCTCTCTGTAGAGTTAGTGCCATTTGAGAGATGGTATTTATGCTCCTGCCTCTAATCACCTTTTCAATCCTGTTAAACTGTCTCCCTTCGCCCTTTGTTCTGCGGTGGATGTCTGACTGCTCTGAATTATTGATAGACTTTGTCTTGGGCTGAGCGTAGGAATGCTGAGCACAGCAGGGCTGGGGGCAGGGCATGGAGGTTTTATTTTCCATGTGCAAAAGATGATGATTTATGCCCACATGGTGAGAGCAAGGCTTCCGCGTACGGGGAGAGCGGGCCATGGGTTCAGACCTTCCCGAGCAGACAGAATTAGCTGCAGCCAGTCCACGTAGCATAGGTTAAACACAGTGAGCGTTCCCACCTTTGCCCGTTTTGAACGCAAGGCCAACGCCTGCTCTGCACAGGCACTGGGGCTTCGCATGCTGGTGAGAGCCAAGGTTTGATACCTCTGGCCCCCAGGGCCCATCACTATACCTTCCCCTTCCTTCCCTGCGTGCGGTGCCCTGTGTCTCGGGCAGCTGCGCTCAGAACAGCAGACTAGGCCATAACTCGTGGGCACCAGCAGGGAAGGCACAGAGCTGCAGTTGTGTGCAGAGTAGGACCTGCAGTATTGGCTGTACTAAACTTATTTGTGTTGCATTTGGGGCAGAATACGCAAATACTGGTGTTGAAAATGAGTGCAATTGCCTGTCTAGTTTCTTGCCACAGAATGAGGATTTGGGTCTGGGAAAAGAGAGTGGGCAAGATTATTCAGCCGTGTATCAAATCAGTTACTCGCTAGTGAGAAGGTCTTTACTTAAATAACTTTTTATCACATCCAGATTCCAGATTACAGAAACGCAGTTATTGTAGCCAAATCTCCTGATGCTGCTAAAAGGTAAATGGATGCTTTACTGGCTGGTTAAAAGTAACTTGGAAAAGATGTGGGCTAATGGGAAACACACTGGGAAAAATATGGGAAATATACCACGAAAAATATGGGAGGGTCACAAATGGATCAGCAGTCTGGTCCATAAGTCCTTTGTGGCTGGAAACGCGATAGACGTCTGTAGTGGTGCGGATGGGCAGCTGAATTTTGCAGTCCCAACCCTGTGGGAGTAAACTCTGGAGGTCTCTGCTGCTGCAGAACTGGGTGGTTTCCCTGGGGCCAGGATCAGACTTGCTGCATGAGTTTCAGCAGTGCCTGACCACCTCAGAAAGCATTTAGCATATGGAGGAGCACCAGGAGGCCCCTGTGGTGGAGCCAAGGTGTAGAGTGGGCTTTGGGATATTAAGGAGGAATGAAAAGTTGCTTCTCCCAGTGAAGTCTCTTGCTGGGGAGCAGCCACAGAGGTGCAGCCTTTGCTTGCCCTGTTGGGCCTGGGAGAGGCTTGCTGCACTGGGCTGTGAAGTTGCATCAGCCCAACATCTTCCTGACATGCTGTGGTTGTCCTGCAGGGCTCAGTCTTACGCTGAGAGACTACGGCTGGGACTAGCGGTGATCCACGGAGAGGCTCAGTGTACAGAGCAGGACATGGATGATGGACGTCACTCCCCTCCGATGGTCAAAAATGCAACTGTGCATCCTGGTCTGGAGCTGCCGTGTAAGATTAAGCTTCTCTGCTTACCTTTGGGCAAAAAAAGAGAAAAGTTTGGTGGGAAATCGCTGTTGGTTTAGCTGTGTAGGTGTAACCAACCTACTGGCAGTTGGACCAGTGGAGTTTTTCTCATGGAAAAAAGGTTGATATCGGCGAGTTGTAGGAGGAGGTACAGGGGAACGTTTTTATTTAACTCTTTCTGGCCATGCAGAGCGTCAGTATTGTTCTCCTTGGCTGTGCCCCCTCAACAGTGTCAGACTGACAAACCTCTGATAAAGGTGGTGCTTTTACAGCGCTCAGCAACAAAAGTCATTGAGCTAATGAAACTGAAAAGAAATGGAAAAGTGTAGCTAACATGGGAACAGCCACTGAGACAGGCTGCTGTCCCCAATGTGGAGGGGAGGGCTGGCCTTTGTCTTCCCCCTCCTGCTGCAGCCATTGTTACTGCTGGAGATTTTCTTCATCTTGGCAGCCAGGTGATCATGTTCCAGTGTCTGTTTTGACAAGGCTTTGAGGTTTGTGTGGCTAGGGTGAATAGGTTCTCTGAGAGCATTGCTGAGCTTCTTCCTGTGCTCTTGCCATCAATTGATAAGCTGCTGATTTGGGAGCACAGAGCGAAGGAAAAAGGAGGAAACCTGTGTTCTAGGAAATGCTGTCCTCTTAGGATTGCTTGTATTCCTGCAACAGCAGTAGTCACGTAACAACAGTACAATCAAAGCCTAGCTCCCTCTTGGGAGGATTTTAGCTTTCTAGGTAGATGGTGGTAGGACAGAAATTGCGTGCAGTGAATGTGGCTGAGAAGTGACCGTGGGAAAGGATGCGTGCTGCTGTGTGTGGTAAGGAGCTATCCACCATGCAGCCAAACTTAATTATACTGGCAGTGGCTAGGGCTACTGATAAGCATCTCCTCTCGTCTTCTGAAGTTTAGGGAGGACACCCAACTAGTTTGTGGGCAGGTCGCGGAGGGGAGACAAGTAAGACTGAAGGCATTTTACATTACCCCAGTCATCGCTCACCATAATACAACCAGTTAAACAGTGCTTATGTTGCTGGTGAAACTCCTTTTGGGCCTTGGGGGACAGGTGGGGTTTGGCAGTGAAGTCTGGGACTTCGTCTTGATTGTCCCCCTTCTGACAAGGGGATTTTTTCATGCCCTTCCAGCAAAACAGGAATTTGCATGGTTGCTCTTGGCCTTTTCCTTCCCCTCCTACTCTGAAGAGGATCCTGTCCTCCAAAATATCACTAGCTGACATTTGTCTGCTACCGGGGCATTGATGGGACTGTATTTTTGTTTCCAACCATGTCACTTTAAGGAAGCTCAACTGTGGGAGCTTGTGCTGCTGGAGAGCCCTGTAAATGGTAGCTCGTACAGAAATGTGCCTTTGCCGGTTCGGTTATGATTCCAGTGGAAAATTGTTTTCGGTCCTCAGCTATCCAAACACAAACTAATTTGCTGTATATCACCACTTTCTTATTTTTACCTCCTGCAGAAACTCAGCACTTGACTAATGTCCCTACATTCCTGCATGCCTAAGGCACGAATGTAAAACAGTAAAGCTGTGGCTTGGTAGCTGTCTGTCGGCAAGATGTGGGGTGGATTATGGGGCAAACTTGTCCAAAAATCTCAGTAGAAAGTTTTCTAATCTGATAGATACTTGATTTTGAGTGAGCTGGGCCCTGTTACTGGAGGTGCAGAATACTGAGGTAATATCTGTCTAAAAGCAGTCTGTAAGTTTCTAGTGCATCCTGGTTTTGTCACAGCCCCCGCCATGGAGCTGCGCTCTGCCAGACAGAGGTGAAAATGCAGCTAGGGTTAGGAATGGCAATGCTGGGAGAGTCTGTACTTACTCTCTCTGCTACGCATCCTTTCTTGTCCAATTCAGGCATTTGAAAAGTGTCTGCCCACCTCAAGTGGCACATCAAACAAAACCCTTGATCAGCTCTTCCTGCCGTGTGTGCCATCACTAGCAATCCCAGTGGTGTAAGGTCTGGTGGCAGAGTGAAGCGGGGTTCAGCTATGTCCCTGTAGTGTTGTTTGTGAAAGGTAGGACGCGTGCTACTCACCCAGAGCTTTAGGCTTCCTTACACCAAAACTGGCCAGAAGAACCTCCGGTTGTCAAAACAGAACCAGTCTCCAGGTCTGCCTAGCTCAGCTACCACAAACCTGGGTCTGGGCAGTTAGAAGGTGGGGGTATTCCTGGAGGGTGGCTGAGACGAACTGTGGAGCATCCTGCTCTGGGCTACAACCAGGTGGGTGTGGAGCGTCCTATCCTCCCTCTCTAGACTCCGCAGTTCAGGGTCCCCAGCGGTTGTGTAACAGCCCCGAGAGAGGCAAAACCCACGTCTGGGAGCAGCCCCAGAGCCCTACAGCAATGACGTATGCTTTATGCCATTCTTCATGGGCTTCCTGGTGAATTGGCTGGGCTCCTGCGCCCTGGCATGCACCTTTTCTCCCTATTCTAGTAGAGATCATGTGCCTTTAATTAACGAGTGTTATGCAGTGTAATAGCTTATTTATTGTCCTGAGAGTGTAGCCTGATGTGATACTCTGATTTGGTGTCATATAGAGCCGTGACAGAAAAATGCCAAAGGTGCTTCCAGTTGCACTTCTTGAAGTGCTGCGCTAAAGCGGCAGCAACAGCTCACGTCACTCAAAACCCAGAAATCAGAGCCTTTGAGACAGGGTGTCACTCCGAGGTTATTCTCTTTGATTGTGTGTTCTTTGTGTCTCAAAGCTTGCAGCTGGCTTGGGGCTGTGCTTTAACAAATGCTTGTGGACTCCTTGCATGTTTCCTCGTCCTTAAGAAAAGGAGTGGAGCACCATCTGTTAAATCATTTCAGTGGCTTTGAAGTTCAGTACTTTATATAGATAGCTAACAGTCGTCTTCAAACCCAGAGCCCAGCAAACTGCCATGAAGGAAGAGAGTTTGATTGAAAAACTGGAGTGACCGTAGGTCTGTTCCTACTTCCCTACCTCCGCCTCTTTCCTGTGTTTAGGCTGGGCGCAGGGCTGTTATCTGTCCTTCCGGGTCTCTCTCTTCACAAAACAGTTTGTTCTTGAGCAGCCTTTTGCTCATAGACTCTGTTGTAAATGCAGCATTATTTTTCTTGGTGATCATCACTTTAATGCACACTGTCAGCTTCAAACAGAATTTGTTTTAGCATTTCTTAGCCCATTTTTGACCACTTAATTAAAGCAATGGGTTTATGCGCCTGGGAATGCTGTTTGTTCGTGCCAGTGATAATCTCGCCTTTAACATGTGGTACTTTGGCGTATATTACTCACATCAGAATGAAAGTGCAGGTTAGAGTGTTTGGCTAATGAACTTATTTCCCCACCACCCCTCAGTGTTCTTTTATATTCTTGTTTCATAAAAATGGTGGTTGGTTTGGTTTTTTCCTCTTTTCTTTCGTTCTTTCCCCCAGAAGCTATGGATCCCACAAGCATCTTTTCTGACTCTCCAGGAAAAAAACCCAGCAGCTCTTTTAACCTAAACTCGTACGTAATCCAAGGGGTTACGCCACGCAGAAGTACAGCTGTGGCTTACTTCTGTTGCCGTCTTTTTGTCTACATACAAATAGAGGTTTTGTGTCTGGGAGGAAAATGTTCTTTATTATTTGAATCATTTTTTCAAGCCACCTTCTCATAGCAGTTCTGACTTGCACATCTTGATATGTCCAAAGATTTTGAAGAAAAAGAAACGGACTGCAGTAACCCTTGCATAAGCTCTCATCACATTGGAGCAGTTCTCTTGAGATTTGATGTGGTTGTGGGTAGATCTTTGGCTTGCAATTTTTTTTCTTTTCTTTGCAGAGAAAATTGAACAAGAAAAAGGGAGAACATCTCTTTAGGATCCGGGTAGGTCGACATGTTGCCTACCATACTTTAAAAATAAAGCAAAATTGAAATACAGCATTTAAAAACAAAGAGATGCGAAGCACTGCTGATGTTGCTAGCTGCTGTGTTAGCCTTTAAGCATAGCAAGGAATGTGTCTGCTTCCTTTATGGAATAGAAGGATACTGATTTGGTGAAACTTCATGTGTTTGTGAGTAAAATAGTGCTGAATTTCAGCTCCCTAGGCCTGTTCACCATTTGCTTAGAAAAGAGTTTTCCCTAGCCTGGCTGTTGTAAACAGCAGTGGTACTTGTCTGTGGATGCACATGGAGGATGGGATGGCAGCCAGATGTAATCCTTTTGGTATTTCACAGTTCCCACCAGAAGTTCTGTTGCTGTCCAAACTAGATAATAAACTAATAACTAATCTAAGCAGGTAGGTAGTGCCTGTAATTGAAATTTATGGTCTGCTTATCTCTTGTGACGCTTAATCCTAGTTCATTACAAGTGCTCTTCCTTCTCATAAGAATATTTTCCCTTCAGGATTTAGACGTGGCTTTGCATTTGATAGGAGACTCAGAAATGGGAGGCTGGGGAATCTGTGCTCCAAAGAGCAATTAACTCAAGTCCAAGGTAGCTGTGACTCTAACTGCAAAACCTAGCAATGAGTAATGTAACTTCGGTCCAAACAGAACTATTGGACACCTTTGATACAGTTTTGGTAGGCTTACAGAAAACCAGTCTGTGGAGTAGGTCGTGTATATGAAGAAGGGATCTACATATGAATCTTCGGAGCCGTGGTCCTTATAATTGCTTTCATTGCATCCCTCAGTCTGACTCACTCACCCAGCTGTGCTTGCACTTGAAGCATTCCCAGGCACTGATGAGTTGTGGGAATAGTACTGGATCAGCCCGCTGTGCAGGATGGGGAGTTTTGTGTATGACTTTTTTGGCCCAGGAGGGCAGAAATCAATATTCAGACAGGCTTTTTGATGGACCATGGCTTGTGTTCCCATGCTGCTCAAGTATTATACTGAAGTAGGTTATCTTAAAGGAGAAAAATCTTGCTATCTAGGGTGTCCAAAACTCCTCGGCACTTGAGAAGCCTCTGTGGCTAGAATCCTGGCTCAGGCAAGACCTGAGCTTGTGAAGAGGAGGGGTACAAAGTGCCTCAGTAGGACACTTTGCTGCAATCCACGTAGAGAGCATAAAATTGGGAGGGGGGGTGTGTGCAGGTGGGCCAGGCAAGCATTACAAAATGCTGGATGTTCCTCTTTGCTTCAGTGGTTGGATCAGCCCAGATTATCACCTAATGACACGTGCATGCCCACCACCGTGTCCTTTCCGTGCTGGGAGTTTTTGTACTGTATTCACTGTATAAACCAGCACTCTCTGGCAAGTGAGAGGTTTGGCTTATAGACAGCAAGTCCCTGGTGAGTATCAGAGGCTGATTGCTGTTTGGTGCCAGTCTGAATGAAGGGCGGTGTTACATCTGGACACTCAGTGCATCCTAGTTTGTGTATCTGTTATTTTTTTTGTACTGCACTGGAAGTTTTTCAGGATAAAGGATAAAGCTCATTACACATGTAGTTTTTGCATGAACCATGTCAGTGCAAAAGTAGAGTCAGGAGGGAGTGGAACCTTATTTCCTGGTACATCTCTTCACCATGTGACAGATAGCACAGCTCATCAATGTGTCCTTTTGCTTCCAATTGCTGGTTGCACTGAGCTTGTAGAACTGAGTTTGAACTGGATTTTGTCCTGTTCTTTCCATTAATCCACTTAACAACAACAACAAAAAAATCAGCAAATTTGCTTCTGCAAACTTCCTTAAGCTTCCTTTGCCTGAGCAGGTATTAAGGTCCTTACGCCCTCTGAAAGAGCCTTGTGTGTTTGGTGATATGAGAGAAAGCAAGCAAGCTGCAGTGCGAGTCTTAAATCCTTCAGATGAATTAGTGAGTCCAACAGGTGAAAAATTGTACCTTGTAAAGCATCTGCCCTTTGAGAGGCGTTGCTCGGAGAAGCCCATTTGTTGTTCCCAATCATGAGATACCCCTTGTTTCAAGTCCTGTTCTGGAGCACAAAGAAAGTCACTGACATTTCCCATAAACTAGGTGCTCCTCTGTAGCTCTCCTTGCACAGGGGTCTGTCAGATATTTGGATTTGCTTACCGTCTCTGAGGTCAGTACGAGGTTCCCACAGAAACTGAGAGTTTCATCTTTATGCAGCAGTGCTCTTCATTTAAGGAGGAAAATGATGGTTAAACCAGTGGTTACCCACTTTGGTGGGTGTCAGGACAATACAAAGCACATGTCTGTATCTGTGCACCAGTATAAGACGCAGTTAAGGGCTGCGCCTCTTGTGTGGTGGAGCTGTTGCGGTTTGACTCAAGGCTAACTGACCTGGGCTTTTTTTTCTTCTTCTTTAGTGATGATGGCCAAGGAGAAACCGCCAATAACTGTGGTTGGAGACGTTGGAGGAAGAATTGCCATCATTGTGGTATGAGTGTGATGGAGAGGCGGGGGGTGTGGCTTCCTCCCAGCATCTTTTCTTGAGCTGCTTTATCCCAGAGGGTAGGAGGGACTGCTGGTGTAAGAGTGGGAATGTGATTGTTACCACTCTTCTCCAGTTTTGCTGGTGGCTTTGGTTATTTCAACTTTCTGTTGAAAACACTTCGTACTTGAGTGCTTTAAGCCCTGAAATCTCCTTGTTCCCTTGAATCTACAAATGTCAGATGTCTACAAATACTCAACAAATCCAGGACGTGCAGAGAAATCTCCTGAAGTGTTTAAAAAAAAAAAAAAAAACCAACCAACCAAACAAAAAAACTTGCTGAGCTTCTCATACTTGCTGTGCCATGCTGCAGTGTAAGTAATCAACATGCGGCTACTATCACCATGAAAAAAAATACCTTGCTGAAGATAAGCTCTGTTTGTATATGTGCACGTGCAGGGGCTAAATTGTTTCCAAGGCACAATATTTGTTTTGCACACTAGCAAAAGGGTCTGTAAATTAGGGAAATGCCGTTCACAGATTTAAGTCGTGCACGTGGCTGTCCTTGCATCTCAACAGCAGCTGAAGTAGCCAGGGGTTATTTTTTTCACCTGTGTGCATGGCCAAAGCTGCAGTACCTTGCAGATCCACCTCTGCCCTGCAGGCATGGTAAACTTCTGGGTTTGATGTTATTTCTGTTTCTTCTCAGGATGACATCATCGATGATGTGGAAAGCTTTGTAGCTGCTGCAGAGATCCTGAAAGAGCGTGGAGCCTACAAGATTTTTGTGATGGCTACTCATGGGCTCCTGTCAGCAGATGCCCCCCGTCTCATAGAGGAATCCTCCATTGATGAGGTGCGTCTGCTTTTTGGACTGCGGAGGAAGGGCTGGCTCCGGTGGCTGGGTTGATTTAAGGCACCAAAACCCACAAACTGATGTTCTTCCCCTGCCACATAGCTCATGTCTGAAATGACTGGTTTCATCAGATGCTTTCAGTTAGCTGGTTTTTCATCAAAAAAAGAAAAAAGTGTGTGTGATTAATACTTGTTGAGCTCAGTTCTGCTTCTCTGTGTATGTTTTCTCCCAATGCACAGATATTAGTCATCCCTGCCCAGCACTTCCCTTCCCGCAGCTGGGTGCATGTGACTGCTTTCTCACTGTACAGACCTTCTACCTGTCCCTCTCCCCCAGCTGATGACGGGCTGTTGGGTACATTAAGAGGATAAGATTTCAAACCTCACCCTTAGTAACAAACGTGTCAGATCCTGCGATCTACGTGGACCCGTCAGCCTGTGTGGAGGTGGCTGTTGTAGAGTGCTGGCTATGCCAGTCCCCTCAACAAATTGACTGTCATGTGGGGGAGACCATTTATTTTAATCTTTTTTTTTTTTTTCCTAACATACAAGGATTTCTCCCCCTGAACTGTGAAACAGCAGGTACACGCCACTCATGGAGTTAATCTAGGGTAGCTGTTCAGTGAGAGTGAGCGTATCAGCAGCACAACTAATGGTCTTTTCTTTCTGGCACTCCGTAGGTGGTAGTAACCAACACAGTTCCTCACGAGGTACAGAAGCTGCAGTGCCCCAAGATAAAGACTGTGGATATCAGTTTGATTCTCTCTGAAGCCATCCGACGAATCCACAATGGCGAGTCCATGGCCTATCTCTTTCGCAACATCACTGTCGATGACTAGACCTGGCACTGCCCCTGTCCTGGCTTCCACAAGAGAAGGAAATATGCATGAAAAGGCAATACCATAAATTATAGGCATAACACAACTGTTTATTCTTGTAGGAGCATGAAGGTTTTCAGGGTCTTGAGCCATGAGATCTAATAGAAAAAATCAACCTGACCAGCACTTTACAGGTGAATAGAAGAGGCCACTGGCAATGGGGAGGATTACTTCTTAATTAAGAGAGATGGAGAAATGAGGTGGTGTTGAATTTTTAAGTTCCTTTATTTTTTTTTTTTTAGTGCGTTATCTCATGCCCTGTAGGGAGGGAAAGAAAAGCAAAAAAGAAGTAGCTGTCAGCTTATGAGAAGGGAATAGAGACCACTCATTGCTGCGTGTGGGCAGCAAGAGGAGACAGCCTTTGGGTTTCTGTTTCTGACTGTGACTCTCCTGAGAGCGCAGAAGGGAGTGTTTCATTCAGGCAGCTGGGCAGGACTGCTTGCTGCTGGCAGAGCTGATCAGCAGAGCAGCTCCTTGCCAATATAGTGGCCTCTCATCTCTTGCACAGCATAGCAAGGACTTTCATCAAAACTAAGTTAGCGGAACATGCAGAAAGGGCAGCTTAGGGCAACCCATTCGCAGGACTGCTCGCATCCTTGTGCTGGGGTGCTGGGAACAAGCTCGCGTGTGTCTCCCAGCAGGGCAAGGGGTGCTAGTTAATGCGCTGGCCTTTTCATTTTGCGAGCCTTGGATCATTATTGTTCTTCAGTGGCAAGTCACATGAGGGTCTAGGGCCTCACTTGAACGCTTGTCTGCACTGCAGAACCAGGCGCAATTTCTGGCGTTGCCTGGGGCTGATGAGTTGCGGCAGTCTCGTGGGGAAGAGGAGTTGGAACAATATCTGCCTCTAACGCAGCTGTGCTCTCCAAAACACTAACACTGAACCTGCAATAAAAAGCATAGGATTTTTCATTTCTGGTGCTTCCTGTGAACCCTGTACCCTCTAAACAGCTGTGGTGTCTGTACCGTGGGGCTGTTGCTGTAAACAGGCTCACTTGGCAGCTTGCAGCCTTCTTGCACGGGGAAGTAGGACTCACTGCTTGCTCCTTTCTGGAGTGACACTAATCCTTGGCTGGAGGGGACACTTGAGAAAGCCGCACAAGGTGCTTGTGAAGGGCTTTGTCTCCAGGATGGTATAAGAATAAATTCCCAAACTGTGATCTTCCCCCTTGCTGAGGCTGGCAAACACGCTCCAGTAAAACCTCTACCACTTTCTAGCCTGGTGATGTGAGGAACAAATCCTGCTTGGAGGCAGTTGCTTCAAAAGAGCACTGCTGATGATGGGCTGTCTCTAGCAGGCAGTTGTTTTGTTTTGCTTATCCTTCAATTTCTGCCTACATCTTTCTCTTCCACTCCAGCATCTAAAATGTGCACAGTGCCAAGGGGCAGGCAGTGACTCTGTGAGCAGGACAAGCCTCGAACACCAGGCAAACAAGCATGCCTTGGCATGGGGGATTTCGTCTTGCAGAATAGCGTCCTGTCTCGTAGCCAGTGAGGGTACACAAAAGCCCAGAGCGCTTGGGTCATCTCCACTATCCAGCACGGATTAAACTTCCAAGCCAAATCCCACGAGGGCTGTGCAGGGCTGGATGAGGTCTTAAGGCTGTCGATGGTTTTCCTGCATTTTCGAAGTACAACGAACAAATCATAGCTGTACTCTCTGACCACAGCACAGCTCCTCGGCCTGGTGGAGTACTGTGCTGTAAGTATTATTGAACAGATTGACTGAAGTGTATGAAGTCCTTGCAGATGTCTGTGTTCCCCCTTCTTCTGAGCCAGTACTGGTGCATGCTCTTCATACTGGAAGCCAGTGTTAAAAATGTAAGGAGTATTGCTCTTCTCTCCCCTTCAAACTGCTTGTCAGACCTGCCAGAAGCAAGGTCAGGGCTTCTGGAGTGCCGCTGCCCCATTCAGGCTTGCTTTTACTGGGCTGTATTTGGGTAGAAACCATGGAACCGTGGCACTGGTGAGCAGAAGGTTGTACTGGGTCCCCTGGGTCGTACTCAGGACCACAGCCCGAGTTATCCTCAGGCTTCACTTCAAACCTTATTCTGACTAGAAGCCAAAAGCAGTTGGCTAAACTGAAGCCAGGAGATGTTCGTGTCTCAAAATCCTTAACTGCTTTAGGAAAACTGGTACCCGGTATTCACTGGGCCCCCCGGGGTTACAGGGAGATGGTGGGTTGGGGCCAGTGTACGCTAGGGCACAGCATCTGCCCAACCTGAGCCAGCCTGGACCTCAGTTGCCATCGCATCAGCATTGAACCTCAGCATTTTCCCTTCTGCCCCAAGATTCCCCCCTGCTGTTGCGGTACCCCTGTGCTATTTTCCCCGCCGGTCCTGAGTGTTGTCTAGAGAGGTTGACCAGTCCCTGGGTGTAGCTTTAGAGCTCCTGAGCCCGCAGCTCTGCCAGTTACGGGAGGTAAGGCTTAGGATCCCTCGTAAGAAGGTTAGCTTCTTGCCTCAGTGCATCTTGTTCCCATCTCTTAATCTCTCTACTCCCTCTTTGAATTCAATCCTCCCAGCTTGAAAAAGAAAAATACACACGCAGAGCAGATCTACGTGCTTTGGTTTTAATGCCTGAAAACAGATAATCTCCTGTCGTTTAAAAGCAAGGCGTCTGTTCTGTTTTCTGCTTGCCCACCCTCATCCTTTCTTGGAAATTGTCGTGGCGTGCCTCGCCGACGGAGGGAGATGTCAGTGCCCTGACTGCGTGATGGTCGGACCTGGGGGTTTGTAAGGGAAAAGAAGTTCTTGTTGATTATTTTTGTAAGTACTTGTCTGATTCAAGGATTTTTCCTGATGTTTGAATGCTTCCTAGGGCTGTCTGGAAGTTTGTGTTTATTTGCCTTTCTTCTTCCCTGCTTACACGGGTCTTTGCTTTGGAGCGAGACGCTGGAAATCTGCATGTTGCTGCTGTCAGCAGCAGCCTTGACCATTCCCACGCCTAAGGGAGAGGGTAAAATCTGTCATGCTTTTGATACCTCAACAAAAAAAAGAATAAATTGGGGCGCTTCCTTGCAGGGACTCGTCTCCTCCGGGCGGTTTCCCACCGGACCGGGCTCCGTGACCGGCAGGCGCCGTCGGCCCACGCGTGGCTTGGTCCTCGGCAGGGACCTGCGAGGGCGCTGCCTCTCCCTGGGCGCGGGCGGCGTGACGCTGCTTCAAAATATTGGACGTCACCGGTTGCGTTTTAAGGGATTAAAGTGGAAAAGGCTTCGGGAATCCTCGGCATTTTCCGTGCCCGCGGGCGTCCCGGGGGCGGGGCGTCGCCTAGCAACGGGAGACGCTACTCTATCCCCCCCGCACCCGTCAACACGGGTACGTGGGCAGCGGGCTCGGCCAATGGACGGCGAGGAGCGGCGGGTGGGGGCCAATGAGGAAAGGGGAGGGGCGGGCTCAGGGAA
>WAAD01016111.1:340975-351865 GCA_013389945.1 Fregata magnificens
GGCCGCCCGGGCAGGGCCCGCTGCAGGGGTCGGCGAGCGGCCCCCAGGTCGCCTCCGCGGCCGCCGACGTGGGGCAGATGAAGAAGAAGATCGAAGCGAATGAGAGCGGCGTCTCCAAGGTAGAGGGTCTCGCCGGTCCCCTGGGTGCTCCCCCGCGAGATGCCCCCTCCTCCGGGGTCCGCGCCGCCGTTGCGCTGACCTTAGACCAAGGTCCGGTTTAAGCCCGAGCTCGTGGTGGCGCGTGGGGCTTCGCCGCGGGAAAGGGAGGGAGTTTTGGGGAGGACGAGCTGGGGCTGAAATGCTGCTCCGGCTCCTCTGGGTCCTCCCCACGTTGCCATCAGCAAGTCGTAGTGGGTCCGATACAGCACCTGGTGCCCTCGGCTGTGGGCTCAGCACCCCCGGAGGTCCGGCCCCACCACCCGCTCCATCCCTCCCTTCCCTGCTCCCGACCTACAGCCAGGTCCCACGGCCGCTCCTCGGGCAGCCGAGAGGCTCCATCAGCACCTCGTGGGCCTCATCTCCCACCACAAATCCCCTTGGCTCACCCAAGGGCTAAACCCAGCGCTGGCGGGGAGCGGAGAGGGGCCTCATCCTGCACGGCGCTGAGCCGTTCACGGCCACACCTTGCCCGAGCATCGCCAGTGGGAGGAAATAAGCTCAGGTTCAAGGAAACAGCCAACTTCAGCGCTGCAGGGCCGGATCCTGCCGGGGCTGGGACACTTCGGGAGAAGGCAGCGGGGAGGGTTTCACCGGGCAGCTGAGCAGGGAGCGCTCGCACTCCTCGGGACAGGCCCCCGCTTCACTCCTGGCTTCGTTAGCGGCGGCTGCCGCTGCCCTCCCGGGCCAGGCTGCGGCTGAGCGGGTGGCAGCGGCTCTTTGCCCTTTGGATCCGCTTCAGTGGTCTTGCTCGGAGCCTGGCGCGGGCAGGCAGGGCTGGATCTGTCCCTGCTGACTCGGGTTGTGCAACGGGCCCCCCCCCGGGGCAGGGGTGGGGGTCTCTGGGGAGCTGCTGCCCTTTCTTGGCTGTTGAAGATGTGACGAGTGGTAAGTGCTGCCCGCAGTGCTGGGCGCTGCCCCTCCGCTCTGTGCAGACCACAGCAGGGTAAAGGTCCCGGTCCCCAGGGACCCTCCCCTGGGGCTCACCCCCGCCACCCCCCTCTCCCAGGCCATGGCTCTCTCCCAGGACCTCCTCGAGGAGATCGGCGGGATGAAGGCAGCGCAGTCCCGCATGGGAGAGGACATCCGGACGATCCAGGAGGCGCTTGGCTTGGTGAGCTGCCGCCGGTGCCCCCGGGAGGGAGCTGAGCCCTTGCCCCCCTCCCTGCCCCTCACCGCGTCGCCCTGCTGCCCCTGCCCTGCGGCCCTGGGTGTCACCCAGCGTGAAGGGCACCAGGAGGGAAGAGTGGGAAGGGTGTCCCAAGGGGGGGAGCGGGGGAGCTCAGCACACCCCACCTGGAGCCCCCCACTCTCTGCCTGCCAGCGCTGCCTGGGGAGGGCACGAGCAGGCACTGCTGCTTGCAGTCAGGCTGGTGCTAGAGGTAACTGCGTGCATCAACCAAAGTGATGCTAAAGAATTTCTTTTTAACTAAACAGCCATAAAAATGAAACGTGGGTGCTGGGAAGGAGGGGAGACAAAGATCTACCCGTGCAATACAGCCACAGTCCCCAGGCACAGCCCTGCCCAGCATCCCTCTGTCTTGTGCCCAAGTTAATTTGCGGATGCTCCTTTTAAATCCCGCTGCCGCATCCGGACTGCCGTCCCTCTCCTCACCCTGCTCCAGGGGAACCTCCAGGATGCTGCTGGCCGACTGCCGGGCCTCCGCGACCAGACAACGTTGGACAGTGATGTGGTACGGCCGCAAGCACACCTGGATCCTGCACGGGGACAGGAGGCGGAAGCGTCTCCGGCTCCCCTGGGGGGTCCAGTGCACCCGGTCCCTCCACGTCAGGGCATGGTCCCCAGCGGTGCTGGGCAACGATGCTGGGGGGGTCGGCGCTCCTGTGGGTCCCACCCCCCCCGCCTATGTGGCCCGGGCTGACCCCTTGATCCCTTCCTTCCCCAGAAAAGGCTGAAGGAAAGGCTGAGCCTCTACCCGGCCCCGGAGGAGGTGAGCAACATGGTGCGCTGGGAGGTGCTGGAGGATTGCCTGGTGGGCAGCAAAGCAGGAGGAGGAGGAGGAGGAGGAGGAGGAGGCCGAGGTCTGTCAGTGGTGAGTGCTGGGGCGTCCTGGCTGCAGGAGCGGGACCCAGCGGGACCGCGGTCCCCAGCACCTCCAGCCGCTGCATGCCCCGGGGCCTCTGCAGAGGTTTGCTCAGCACTTCTCTTCCCTGCGCATCCCGCTGGGAGGAAGGACCTGGCATAGGCAGAGCCAGGGCAGCTCCTCAGCAGGCCTAACAGGCAGACCTCCTCCATCGTCTGTGCCGTTGACAGCCCACAACAGCCCCTCCGTGGGGCAAGCGAGCACCCAAAACCCTCGGGGTGACCGCACAACCCCATGTCCTTGCTTGACGTTGGGCAGGACCACAGCTTCCTGCCCTCCCGGTCTCTCTGGGGCTGGTGGGTGGGAGCAGGGGACAGCAGAGGGATGTTTTGGGGCAAACCCTGGCATTTTGCACCGTGAGATGGTTTCCAAATCCTGCCTGGGGCTGCTGCTCCTGAAACACAGGCGCAGCCCATTGGGCTGGGAAGATGGTCTGGTCCAGCAGGCCTGGAGTACTGAATCTCGTTGCTAGAGGAAAAAATGCCTTGCCGTTGTATCAGGTGGCATCAGTAGGGTGTTTGCTGATCCCCTGGATCGGCTGCTAAAACGACTCCGCAGGCACGGAGGCGACCAAAGGGCTAAGGGGGCTGGGGAGGGGCTGGGCGGCTGTGGCTGCGGGAGCTCGGGGGGTCTCCGTGGGGTGGGCAGTCTGCCTTTGGGCTCTCGTGGGGTACTTGACTTTGGCTCCGTGAAGCGGGGAGTTTGGGGACAGGGGCTGGGGATGAGGTGGGGGGGCCCTGGGTCTGCCCTTGCTGCTGCACTTCTGCCCATAAACCTGCTCCCCTTTGCCTCCTCTTCCCAGGAGGGCAGTGGGGGCCAGTCTGCCCCCACCGAGCCCCCCACTTCGGATGTGGACACCCCACATGGGTCAAGCTCAGCGATGGGGCTGAAGGGACCAGGGACACAGACTGCACCCAGGACCAGCAACGGGACTCCAGGGACACAGCCTGGCTCCCTGGGGATGCAAGCAGGGATGCAGAGAGCACCAGTGACCCCTGAGAAGTGGGCAGGCACACCCTCAGATCGGACGGGGACTTCTGATGCCAGTGCCACCACCCCAGGAACGCAGCCAGGGTGGCCTGCCACCAAGACCACCACCCCAGGGACACAGCCAGGATCCTCCGGCACCAAGACCACCACCCCAGGGATGCAGCCAGGATCCCCCGGCACCAAGACCACCACCCCAGGGACACAGCCAGGATCCCCCGGCACCCAAACCACCACCCCAGGGATGCAGCCAGGATCCCCCGACAGCCAGACCACGACCCTAGTGATGCAGCCAGGATCCCCTGGCACCCAAACCACCACGCCAGGGATGCAGCCAGGATCCCCCGACAGCCAGACCACGACCCTAGGGATGCAGCCAGGATCCCCCGGCACCCAAACCACCACCCCAGGGATGCAGCCAGGATCCCCTGGCACCCAAACCACTACCCCAGGGATGCAGCCAGGATCCCCTGGCACCCAGACCACCATCCTGGGAATGCAGTCAGGGACCCCCAGCACCCAGACCACCATCCTGGGAATGCAGCCAGCACCTCCAGGGACCCAAGGAGGAGGAGCAGGGATTCAGCCAAGCCCCTCCCGCACGGAGCCGAGCCTTCCCGGTGCTGAGAAAGTCCCTGCTGAAGCTACCCCTGGTGCTCTGGGGACACAGATGGATGCCACAAGCCCCAAGGAGAGAGGCAAGGCTTTGCCCAGCATAGAGCTTGCCCAGGCAGGCCACCCGGCAGCGGGGACCCTCTCACCGACAGCCCAGGGGTTCGAGATCCTCCTCGACGCTGATCCCAGGGCCAAGTCCCCTTCGCAAGAGCCGGTGGGGCTCTGGGGGTCCTTGGCCTCCAGCAGTGCCTCCAGCCGCTATGCAGAGACGGTGGAGGCTCTCCACCAGATCGGGCAGCTCGGCCACCTCTATGCTGCCCTGAAGGAGCAGGTGGCCCAGCTGGAAACCACCAAATCGGACCACGCCGAGCTTGAGAAGCTGCGCCTGCTCTTCCCGGAGGCAGGTGGGAGCCCTGGGGAGGCTGGTGGGGGGGTGTTTGGCATGGAGACACCCTGGGTCGGGGGCTCATCGCACCAGGAGCCTGGCCCCAAGGGCGAGACCCCCTCACCAACAGCATGTCCCCTTGGACCATGTCCCTCTAGACCAGGAGAGCACTACCAGCATCCTGGCCGACCTCCGGGGCCAGGTGTCCTCCCTGCAGGGCCTGGCCAGCGACCTGCAGGGTGAGAAGGAGAAGGTGAGCCAGCGGTGGTCCCCGAGGGGACTGCGGTGATGCCGGGGGGGTTTGGGCAGGGAGGGGGCTGCCGAAGGGTCCCCATGCTGGGATGACACAGGGGGCCATGCCCTGACTGTGCTGCCGCCACTGTTCCCAGATCAGGCAGCTGGAGGATGCCCTTGGAAAGCTGGGGGTGGCTGGAGCCAACTGGAAAGCGGATGACAGCAACCAGGTCACCCTGCAACTGGGGTAAAAGGACGGGAGAGGGTTTTCTGCCCCGCGGGGCTGCAAGGGAGCCCGGGGGGCTGGGAGCATCCCGGTTTGGGGGCAAGGGACATCCCCTGAGCAGCCCCATGGAGGCTAAGCCTGCCCATGCCCCCCCTCTCGCTGACCAGGTCCACGCTGCAGGAGATAAAGCGGGAGCTGAAGGAGCTGGGAGAGCGGCAGGAGATGACCAAGGCCATGCTGGAGCAGTTGGTGACCAAGACGGCTGACCAGCTGCAGGAGCAGGTGAGGTCTGGGGGAGCGCTCCCACTGCCCGCCGGCTCGGTGGGGTGGTCCTGGCGGGGGTCCCAGCCGTGTCCCCTGGCTGGATGGGGCCATCGAGCCTCCACGGCACCCAGGCTTGTTGGCCGCATCCATCCCATCTCAGAGCCGATTCCTTCTTCCCTTCCTGCAGCTGGATGAGCTGAGGGCGATGGTGGAGAGCGCAGGGCAGGAGCAGGCAGAGGCGCAGGCAGCGTGCCCCGTCTGCAGCACAGACACCAGCATGCAGGTGGGGCAGCTCCTCCAGCGCTACGAGAAGCTCCAGGAGCTGGTGGACTCCTTCATGTCGCGGCAGGTGGTGGGCAAGGTGGTGAGGCAGCTGCCGGGGAGGAGCCAGGTAGGAAGATGCTGGCATGGGAGGCTTGGGAGAGGGTTGCGGGACTCCCCCCCGCAGCTGGTTGTGCTTCGCTGTAACATGGGGGAGCCCCTCGCTGCCCCCCAAATTGGCTTGTACAAATCAGCAGCATGGAAGGAAATGAAAGCCTTGATGCGCATGTCCTGCTGGCACTGACAGCCCACGGCCACTGGCCGAATAACCTGGGTCTGTCCCCATGGGGCAGCCAGCCCTGCCTTACACGGCACCCCCTTGTCGTCTTCCTCCCTGAAGCAGGATGAGGAGCTGCTGAAGCGCATCCAGGCCACTGTCGTGCAGGTGCAAGGGGACTACGAGAAGCTCAGCTCCGTCACAGGGAACCTCCTGGATGACCGTCACCAGAAGCAGAAGGATATTGAGGTAGGTGGCTGAAACCCCTGCGGGGTCAAAGCATCCTCCTGGCAGACCTCATGCTGGGACCACAAGGGATTTGTCCCCCTGCCAACCTGCTCGCAGCCCTGTGGAGGTTCAAAGTACCTTTCCCGAAGGTTTGGGGGGCAGGGGGGAGCGGGGGCTGTTTGGCTGGCCGGGAGGCAGCTCCGACCCTGCCGTGGTGTCATGGGGTGCTTTCTGTGTTGGAAGGCTCTGTTCCAGTCCCTGGAGAGGCTGGAGAAGGAGAAAGCAGACAAGGAGGACCTGGTGCTGGGAATCGATGTGGTATGGCCTCGAGGGGCCCCGGTGGCAGCCAAGGCGGTTCTGGGCAGGGTGACAAATGCCCCTTGTCCCCTGGGGGCTTGGTGGCAGAACTGGCCTGGGGGAGAGAGGATTTCCAGACAGGCTGCGGGTTCCTCATCAGGTCCCTCTGTCTCCCCCTGGGTCCCTTCAGCTGGTGGGACCAACCTCACAGGGGTGACGGGGCAAGCGGGGCCACGTAGCCACTTCTTCCTCTCCTCCTGACGTGAGCTGGCCCTGCCCATCGTACCTCTATCCTTTCCCCACTGCTCTCCTGCCTTTCCCTGTTGCTAGAAAGCGGACAAAACCGCCCTGGCCGGCAAAGTCAGTCGCACCCAGTTTGACGCAAGCATGGAGCGGTTGAATGAGATGATCCAGGAGATGCTGAGCCGGGTGACGGGCCAGGAGCAGGGCTGGCACCAGGTCCAGCGACAGCTCAGTGAAGAGATGGACTCCAAGGTGAGGGGTGGCTCGTCCCCGCCGCACAAAACCGGCACCTTCGGGCTTGGCAGCCTAAGGCAGCACCCCTCCGAGGGTCCCCCCTCCCAGCTTTTCCCCGGGGACCGCGATGTCCCATCCCGGGGCAGCTGGCTGAGGGTGTGTGCCCGTCCACAGCTGGACCGCCTGGAGCTGGGGCCGTTCCGGCAGCAGCTGGAGGAGCACTGGAAGAGCATCCTAGAGCAGCTCAAGGAGAAGGCGCCGCAGACAGAGGCTGACGATGCGGCTGGGATTAAGAAGTGAGTGCAATGGGGACGGCAATGGCTTCGGGGACAGCACTCGCCCCGTTCCCTCCAGCTATCCCGGCCGGTGCCCACGTGGTACCCTGGCATGGGACCAATTTAGCCAGCAAATGGTGGGGATGCTAACGAAGTGGCTATGCCTTCTCCTCCCACCAGCAGCCACCACCAGCAGCAGGTTCCCGACGTTAGAGGGGGCACGAGGAGGGGGCACCTGCGGGATGGAGCCCTCCTGAACCAAAACTGGGGTGCGGGGTGCAAAGGCTTTCTGGGGCGAGGGTGGGGGACGGCGGCTCGTCCCCCCGGGCAGGGGTGCGACGTGGGGCGCCGCGGAGCTGGGTTGTGACCTGCCTTCCTGGCAAGGCACAGGGGGCGGTAATTAGCGCTGACGAAGCGATGAAACCGGTGCGAGGGCTGGTTCAGATGGCAGGTGTGGGCGCAGGCGCCCTTCACCTCGCATCCCTGCCTGCCTTGGGCAGCCGCAGGCAGCTGCCGGGTTTCGGAGATGCCGTCGAAGCCGAGGCTAATGTGTCCGGGTCCTCGGGGCAGCTGTGACAAAGCTCATCCTAAAAACTGTGGGAATTCTGTATCCCCCAGGCCCAGCATTTGCTCCCAGGCTGGGAGCGTTCCACCCCAGCAAGAGGTAGAGGAAACCCCCTGGTTTATCCCTGCCAGCCCCAGCACCCCAGTTCCTAAAGGACTGGGGTGCCGTGGGGGCCCATGGGGACAGTTCCCACGGTGGTGGTGGTTTTTGGGCGCTTGCTTCTGTGGATTCTCTGGTGCCTAATACAAGGTGGAGCTTTTTCCCAGGTGGGAGCCCACAACCAACCACTCTCCCCCATCGTACCCCCTTTATTTTGTAACCAGCCAGCGGGCTGAGACCTTGCTGGGGTGGTGGGAGATAAACCGGGCTCAAAACCCCACTCTCCCCCCCCACAAACACTGTAACTCACTACAGCAAAGCGCCCAGCACCCTGCTGCTGCCCGCGAGCTGCCTGCATGCAGGCAGGGCTGTGTCCCCCCTCCCAGGAGCTCACCCAGCCCTTTTCTCCCCCCCAGGCAGCTGCTGGCCCATTTCCACTGCATGTCCTGCGACCGGCCCCTCAGCATGCTGGTGCCTGGCCCGTGAGTAGCACCTGGCACCGGTGCATCGGGGGGGGCCGCGTGGGTGGGACGGGGGGAGATGGGTGCTGGCGGTGCCTCACTGTGCCAGGCACGGCGGTTAGGGTGTCTGCCTGGGGGGTCCAACCCTGCTGAGCCCCCTCCACAGCCCTGCCCGTCAGCAGGGGGACGGGGACCCCTCCCTGGGGGGCAGCGGGCAGGGGGTGCCATGGGGTTACAAGCCTGTGGGTTTTGGGGCACTGCCCCGAGCCGGGGTGGGTCGTTTCTCCCCTGTCACCCACCCGCGGCTGCTGCCCTTCCCAGGCACATCGTGGCCATCCCGTCCATGCCACCGCTGCCCCCCCGCCTCGCCGGGCACCCCCATACCATCTTCGAGCTGGAGCAAACACAGCAGCACAGCCACAGGTAGGGGACACGGGGACCCATACCCGGCCCCTGGGGTGCAGGGTGGCCCTGCCCCAGCAAGGGAGAGCTCTTCTCCGGGTGGGGGTGGAGGGGTCCAGGGGGGCCTGGGCAGGGCAGGGGAGCAGAGATGTGCCGTGGCGGGCCAGCTGTGCTTGCCCCAGGTCTGTGGGGTTTTACGGCCCTTCCCGTGCTGCCCCGTCTAGCCCAGGTCTCTGTCTCAATGGCACTGAAGCCACATGTGATGAGTTGTGTCTGGTCTCAGCCTGACCTCAGGCTTGGTGGGGAGTCAGGTGCCTCCTGTGAAACGAGTCGCCGAAATCAAGCACTGCAGTTGAGCCAGCCCAGCTCCTGTCTCCTGGTGTCCCTTGCGTAGGGTGCAGGGACCTGCCGTGGCCATGACCAGTTCACCGGCGCTGTGGGGAGAGAGCAGATCCAGCATGGTTGGATGGGTGTGGGTCTCCTGCAGCAATCGGAGGGGAGCCAGGAGGGACATACCCCACGGGGAAGCACCCCCCTGGCCCCCTCCCTGGCATAGTAGAGTGCAGCACGGGGTGCCACCGTGCCAGGCGCTGAGCATCCCCGTGCCCCATCCCACAGGGAGCAGGTGGCCGAATGCGGGTACCCCAGCGTGCCGCGGCGCTGCGGGGGCCGGCACACCCTCACCCACCCGCTGCAGCGCTGCCCGCGCCTCCAGCCCGGCGCCCCGCGGCCGCTCCAGCCCCCCACCCTGNCCTCAGTTTCCCCAGGGAGAGTTGGGTGTGGGAGGGTTGCTTGGGGATGCTGAATTTGGCTCCGTGTTTCAGCCAGCCCGCTCTCTCCTTCCCAGCACGACGAGATGGAGCTGTTGGGCCAGGACGGCCACATCTACAGGGGCCGGCGGGACGGGCAGCTGCCTGTGCTCGTGGGCAAGGAGGGTACTGCCAGGGCAGGTCTGGGGGGGATCCAGTGGGTGTGAAGGGGACAGCGGGGTGGGCAGGGTGCCCGCGGGGTGCCAGGTTTTCCCCCACCCGTGTTCCCCCTGGCTCCCCCCACCCCAGCTCCCGCTGGTGTCTCCTGCCAGGCTTCCCAAGGGAGAAGCCCAAGCTCTCCCCAAGGCAGTGGGACACCCGGGACACCGGCCGCCTGCTCTCGCGGCCCCAGAGCACCGGATCCTCACCCAGCCAGCCAGGTATGGCCCTGTCAGGGCGCTGGGGGGGGAGAGGGCACCCTGCTGTCTGCCGGTGGGTGGGGGCGAGCAGGGGTCTGTGCCCACAGCTGGGCAGGGTGGGAAGGGGGTCTGGGGTCGGGGATGGGATGGGGAGGGGGGGAAGCAGGATGGAGGGGGAGGACTGGCAGATGGAGCAACCGGTCCCCATGTTGGAGCTGGAGCGAGGTGGGGGGATGTGGGGGGGTGGTCCTCGCCAGTGTGGGACAACAGCCTGTCTGCTTCAGGGTGGGGTTCAGGACCCCTTTTCTGGGTGGCTCCGGCCAGGCGGGTGCCCCTGCTGCCTGCCCCGTGGGCTGCAGGGGGGCTAACCCCTGCCCCTCGCTCCCAGGCACCGCCGCCTCGCCGGAGCACAGGCCAGCCTCGTCCCACGGCCACCTCTCCTGGGCACCGGGGTTCCTCCCACCCCTCCAGCCCCCGCGGGATGGATCCAGCGCCCCAGCAGCCGGGCAGGACTGGGGGTCCCCGGCCGAACCCCCATCACCCCAGCCACCAAGCAGGCGAGCAAGCGGCTCCAGCCAGCAGCAATAAAGGGCGATGGGCAGCCAAGCGCCTGCGTGGTCTGAGTGGGGTGGCCCTGGGTTGGGATTTTCCCATCATGCATAAGGCGGGATCGGCAGCATCCCTCGTCCTGTGGCCATGCGTCTCCGGAGGAGCTGACCCCGGGCCAACCCCCTCCCAGGGTCTGTGCTGGCCCCGTGCTGCCGCGCTCCCCTTGACACCCCCCGGCCTCCACAAGCCCCGTCTGGCCCCGACGGCCCTGCCGGGGGAGCTTGTGGCCCCAAAGGGGGTCTGGAGGAGTCGGGCAGTGTAGCAGGAGGACAGTTGCTGCTGAAGGTGGTGGGAAACGGGGATCCCAGCAGGAAGAGCAGCAGCAGGACACAGCTCAATGCCAAAAGCAAATCCCACCCCAAGCCCACTGGTTTGCTATCGCTTATCCCGAGGGATGAGCATCACCAAGCTGGCTTCCTTATCTCCTAGTGGAGACCCCCCCGCCCTTTGTCACCCCCTTGTCCCCCTTCCAACACTGCCATCGATGGAAAGCGGAAGGCACCGATCCCGCTGCTGCCCGGCTTGGGGCAGCTGATGCTTCCCACCTCTGGAGCAAAGCACCATAACTCCTTCTCTACCCCCAGTCTTGGGGGACATGTTCCCCCCCCCCTTTCCTTTATGCTTTCATGGCTTGGGGCTGCTTTTCCCCAGTCCCCTTCTCCCACCCATCCTCTTGCTGTCAGAGGGGAGAAAGCCCCACTCTGCGCTGAGACCCAGCACAAGTTGTGTCACAAGTGGTGAGGTACCGGGCAGGGAAACCGCAGTCCCTGGAAGCAGCGTGGGGGGGACCTGGGGGTGT
>WAAD01016111.1:363019-384186 GCA_013389945.1 Fregata magnificens
GCGTCCCGGTGCCGCCGCTGGGCCGGGGGGGGAGCGAGCGGTGCGGGCGCCGGGCACGACCTTGCTCCGGTCGGGGATGCCCCTGCGCACCCCAAAGCAAACCCTGACCGCACGCAGCTGGGGGGGGCACCCTAAAAAATATAGGCTTGGTGCTGGGCACCCTGGCTCCGTGCGGCAGGGACGGGGTCGCCCCTGGTCCTCCCGCGGGGTGCCCCCTCCCCGGGTGCCCCTCCGCCAGCCAAACCCGGCTCCCAAACTTGGCCGAGTTGATGCGACTTTAATGATATTATTATTATTTGTGCCCTGGTCTGCGGCGCCGGGCTGGGAAGGCTGGAGCTCTTTTTATAGCCGGTGGCTCCGGTGCCGCCTGCTCGGGAAAAGCCCGGGTTTAAATTCCCGGGAGGATGAGGGAGGCTGGGGTGGGAGGGATCGGAGGGGGTCCCTCCTTCCCGGGGCCCTGCCCCACAGCAGCACCCCGGCCTCTGCCGTGGGGAGACTTCGCCTTCCCCAGCCCCTCGCCCTGCCGGGGGGCTCGGCGGTGATGTCCCCCCCGCTCCCGAAGCCGGCCTTGCCTCAAACCTTGTGCGTGACCTTGGAAAATCCGTCCCTCCCCTCCGTGCCTCGGTTTTCCCTGCAAAGGGCCGGGCTGAGCCGGCTGTCCGGGGGGGTGGCGGTGGGGAGAGGTGATGGAGTCCGGCCCTCGGGTGGGCAGCGCTTCGGAGCCCCCAAAATACCGATACCAGCGGATCGTGCCCGGCAGCACCGTGCGTGTCCGCGGGGATTGCCACAGGATCCTTGCGACACTGAATATTATTAATAGGTAACTATTTTGGTAGTTAATAGGATAAGGTAAACACTTGGATCGTTAGCGCTGTGACAAATTACTTGCTAATTACAAATAAAGATCTCCTTAGGAAGAATTACAGCCAACACAAACCCTACTCTTGTCCTGAAAAGCTGTGCTTGGCTTTTTTTTTTTTTTTTTTTTAATTTTAATCTAGAATGGGTCGAACAGCTGGCTGGCACATCTGCGGTGGCGGGGGTTAACTGGGGCGCTGCGAGGTGGAGGCGCCGATCCTCGGCAGCCTGTCCTCCCACCCCCTTTTACGGGGTTTCAAGGCCTTTGTCACCTTGATGCCAGCTGAAGCTGGACCACCCCATCTGTGGGTTTGCTCTCTGCAGGGGCAGCGGCTCCGTGCATTAAGGGGTTTTGTCTTGGGACTGCTTCTTATTTAGGGGCTCTTGAAATATACGGGCACGAAGGGGTGGAGGGTGCCAGTCCTGTGCCCTGCTCTGGGGGAGCAAGGGCACCCAGCTGAGCGCTTCCAAACTCAGCTGGCAGAGGACACCAGGCTGATGCTTAACTCCGACTTTCAGGGAGAAAGCGCGGCTTTCAGGTGTGCTCGGCTGGGCTGGTCCCACCGATGGGGCCTGGGCAGAGCTGGGGGGGGACGGTCCCGGTGCTGCCGGGGGTCCTCGGGCAGAGGGGCAGGAGGTGCCCAGGTGACATGGCCATCTGCACTGGGATGGTGGCAGGCTGGTGCCTGTGGGAGATTATGGCTGGTTTGCTTTTAATCTGAGAGGGGATTTGCCTTCAGCGCTCCCAGCAGCAGAGAGGGAGGCAGGGGAGGACGTGCCGGGCAGCAGAGCTGATTCCTCCGTGGCGGCAGCACGTCTCTCCCCTCGAATGCTGCCTGGAAACAGCCACCAGCTTTGGAAACGTGGCCCTGGGGGAGTCTCACAGGACCCCAGGGCATTTCCCTGTCTCTGCAGACATGGCTTTGGCTGTTTGGCTGCAGGCTTGCTTGGGATGGCCAGTGCAGCCCGTGGGAATAGGGCAGCTGTGTCTTGTCCCAATCAAGCGTCTCCCCATACTGGGGGTCCCATCCCCTCTGGGCAGGGTGCAAACGGGACGAGTTAAGCCAATATTTTGAAGCAAAGGCTGGGATTTACTTCAGTGGCTCTAATCTTGTGCTGGCAAAGGTGATGGGAGGGAGAGCAAGCAGGGGCTGTTTTATGGAGCCTGCCACCTGGCTAGCGGGATGGCTATTGGGGCAAGTCCCCGGCTTTCAGCCCCCATCCATGGCTGAGGCCGGCACCGAGCTCCCCCCCAGGCACATGGGAAGGGGGACCGTGAGCAGGGCCCTGGCTGGGAACAGGCGTGAAGGGGTTAACCAGCCAGTGACACCCCAGTCCTGGGGAGCACAACCCCAGGGTGGTGGCACTGCCATGGCACAGGGAGCAGTGCCGTGGCTGGGGTTTGGCTTTGCTTGCAGCCGCCGCAGGCTCTGGCTGCCTGCTTTAGAGCGCTGAATTAAATAAGCCGCAGCGTGCCAGCTCCCTGGGCGGCGATGGGTCGCCCTGGGGCAGAAGCACCTGGCGCCTTTTAACCTGCCCGGGCTTCACCCAGGCGGTGCTGTGCCCATCGCAGCAACCTGTGCTGGCACCCGATGCTGCAGGGTGTCCCTGTGCCAGCACCGTGCCATGGTCACCCGGCTGGGATGACCGCAGGCTGTGCAAAACCTGGCGCTTCCCTCGCCAGGAGCGTGCGGATGGGCCGAAAATGAGCTTTTCTACTTTAGCTGCTTTGGAGAGCCGGGCTGTGACCCTGCCAAAACATCTGGGCTCTGACGTTTGAGAGCCAGGGGTTGCGTTACCAGGGCCGAGCCAGGCCCCAGCAGGGCAGCGATGGCTCGGGGGACAACGCGTGACGTGTGCCACCATGTGCCAGAGCCACGGCCACAGCACGCACCGGGGTCTGTGCCCACGGGGTCCTCGCCGGTCTCGGGGCATCCCACCGGCCCTGGGTAAGGTGTCATCCCTGGTGCTCGTGGAGAAAAGGGGTCGATGACGTCATCGGCGCTGGCTGGTGCCGGATACATCCTGCGTGACAGTGCCAGCGGGTGCACAGCACACACTTTGTTTGCCAGGAACACCAGGAAATTTTTATTTACTCCTCCTTTCCAGCAGCCGCTCTGTTCAGCCCTTCTTGCACGCTCACCGGGCCTCTGAAGTTTAAGATCTCATTAAAGCCTGGCTTTCCCTCGGCGATGTGACCGTCCTTGACGGGCTTTCCTTCCCCAGGGGCAGGCATCGGTTAAGGCATTATAATTAGCCGATAATAAGGAGGCTGTGGCTGGGAAGGTGCTTCCTTCCTTTGCTGCCCAGCCGTGCCCACAGGGTCACTGGCACCCAGCGGTGCTCCTGCCGATGCCACGGGCTTTCCCGTGCCGGTGCTTCCCTGGCAGAGCCCAGCATGACTCGAGGCTTGTGTTCAATGGCAAGGTTTTTGGAGGACCTTCGCTGGGGAGGGAGCACGGGGCTGGTGCAGTCTGCTGCAAAGGGGAAGCTGAAGCCCCTGGGCCTTGCATGGGGTGCGCTGGGAGCCCGCAGCACCGAAGGGTGCTCCCAACCCCCAGCAGGGAGACTGGGTGACAGCAGCATGGTCCTCGCCTCCTCTGCCCATCCTATGGGAGCCCCCAGCACCCACCAAACCACAGCTGGGGCCATCGCAGAGAGCCTGTGCTCCATTTTCCAGCTTTCCCCCAGCGCTGGGGAAGCTTTTCTGCAGGTTTAAATAACATCTTTTTTCCCATCTCCTGCTCTCGCCCCAAGTCGGTGCCAGGAAAAGCGTCGGATGGCCCGGTCCTCCCCCGGCCGTGCCGCTGCAGGCAGCTCCGAAGGCACTTTGCTCTTGGTTTTTGTTTTTCGGGTTTGTTTGGTTGTTTTTTTTTTTTTTTTCTTCACGTTGGCCGCGTCCTTCCCGGGAGAGCTGCTTATAAATTATGTACGTGGAAAATGGAACCAGAAAGCAGCAGGCATCAATAATTGATGGTCGACGTTTCCTAACAGGCGCGCTGCATCCGGGCATCCCTGTGCCACGGGGCTTCGGGTGAAGCTGCGCGGCCCCGCTCATCCCTCCTGCCCCGGCGTCAGATCCCCTCTCCCCCTCCCCTTGGGCTTTGGGCTCGGTTTTGGCTTTTAAATGCAGTATTAAGGCCTGATCCAGACCTGGGCAGTTGCTGCATCTGCTGGAAGCCAACTGCAACCTCTGACTTGAGTCCCCACAAGCAGAGCTGCAGCTCAGGCTCCTTTGATTCTGTGGGCCCCAAAGTTTTAGTTTCGGGGTGTCCCCAGGGGGGCTGTGGATGGCTCTGTGCTGTCAGTTTGGGGTTTTTGCAAGCCGGACCCCGTCCCCGTGGCTGGTGGGACACAGGACGCTGTGTCCGTCCTCCATCCGTTGCTTCGCCTGACTCCAGGTGCTTCTGCTCACCCCTCACCATCCCTGTTTGACTCCCCCTTTCCCTTCCTTTTCCCACCTCTGAGAAGAAGTCCTGCCCTGGCCAGATCCTGTGCCGTGGCATGCTCTCCCCAGGCAGCTGCAGCCTGGATCTCATGGATGAGGAGCAGGCACCAGTCGGCTCCTCGCTGGGCTGGGAGGAAAATCTCTCTTCTAGTTCGAAGTGCCTGACCTGGGGGCTGCTCCCCGCTCAGGGGACGGGACACGCTGGTGTGTCGGCTCCATGCTTTACCCTGCGAGGGAGGAAGGGATACCAGTCGTTGCCTGGCGTTCATTGGGGTAATGTGGAGTGCTTTGCAGGGGGGTTGCTGACCTCCTGGCGGGTCTACAGCCCCCCCAAAATCCTCCCTCCTGCAAGTGAGCTCTTCCTTGGGAAGGCTGCAGGCTGAGAACTGGCAGAACTCAGTTCAGTTGTGCTTCGCCCACCTTCCCAGCAGCGGCCGCAGCAAACCCGAGCAGGTGCCTGGCTGCGGATGTGCTGCCTCGAATGGCACACGAGGTCTGCGACGCCGGGCTTTGGGCAGGAGGAACCCAGCCCGTTTCGAGGGCTGCGTGCCTGGCCTGTGCTGCCCCTTCCCGGCAGCATCTGTGGGGGTGTAGGAGCCAGCCCGGCTCCCCCGGGGCTCCCAGGCTTTGGGAGATGTGGTGCTCTGGCAGGACAGGCTGTGACTGCTGCCTCCCCAAACAGGAGATAAATTAGCTGGTGTTTACGCAAAGGATTAGCGCTGCTCTCCTGCTCTGCCGCCCCAGGAGCCATCTCCCCTTCCTGCTCACGGACCAGGATTCGGCTGCCCCTGCCAGCGCGGGAATGGTTGAAGGTTGGGGTGACCTTGGGTGGCTTAGGCTGGGCTGGGGCTCGCAGGGATTTCCTGGGCAGGGAAAGGGGAGCAGGCACTGCGCTCAGGGGGGGAGACAGCTCCAGGGTGCAAATCTGCTCCTGTTAAATCCCGCTGGACGGAGCAGTCCCCGAGCCGGGCACTGCCGTGGGGCTGGACCCTTGCACCAGCCTCTCTCCATCCCGGCTCTCTCTGCCAGGCTTCGGCCGTCGTGGCAGCTGGGCAGGGACAGGACTGCTGGCAGCGGGGGGATGCAGGCAGGGAGAGGGGCGGACAGGACAGGCAGGCAGCAGGCGGTCAGGAAGGGTCGCTTCTTGGCCAGCTCCCCCTTCGCCTCTGCCTGCTTGCAGGCTGGCAGTGCGTGAGCTCAACCCGAAAGGCTCCCAGTGAGGCGACCTTGGGGACAAAGCCACCTCTGAGCCATCGATTCGGTGGCTTCGTGCCGCTCCATTGCCTGGTTGAAGCCCCGTCCTCCCCCTCCCAGCTCAGGCGGTCTCTGTATTTTCTTTCCAGGGAGCTACTTTGCCAACCACTTCATCATGGGCGGCGAGAAGTTCGACTCCACGCACCCCGAGGGTTACCTCTTTGGCGAGAACAGCGACCTCAACTTCCTGGGGAACCGGCCCGTGGTGGTGGGCACCGGGGGGCGCGGGGCTGGGGGGGGACGTGGGGCCTGGGTGTGCCCCTTCCCAAAATGGTGGTGACTGTGTGTGTCATGGGTGTGCAAGGTATAAGGCTGCTGGCTGTCACCCCCCAAGGGCAGAGCCACCCAAGCATACGTTGGGGGGGCGGGTGGTGGGGGAGTGGATTCTCTGATGTCTAATATAAAAGTTGGCTACTTGCTGCAGCCTGTCCTCCATCAGGGACTAACCTGGGTCTCCTCTCAGCCTGTCTGCCCACGTCCACGCGCGCCACAGCAACATAACGTTATTGGTATGTCTCTCACCTCACTGCCAAACCTGAGTTGCCATGGGTGAATAGGTTTGCAAGTGGCTGGGAACAGACCGGGCGGTTGTGAGACCTCTACCTTTGGATGCCGCTCCGTGCAGTACCCGGGCTGCGGGTCATCAGACCTGCACGTATTTTCCAACTCATGAGGGCTGCTTGCACGCAAAAACCCACCAGCTTAAAAACATCAGCTGGTGAAGAAGACAGTGAGGGGTGATGGGCTGCTTTAGCCCAACTCCTTCTTTCTCGCTCCCTCTCCGAGAGCTGCTTTTCCTCTTGCCTTTCCCAGCCCAGCCGGGAGCCATCTCCCAGCCTAGATGGCACATGGTGGGGGATACACTGGGAGCGGCGCTGGTGTGGTGCGGGGTAGAGTAGCTTGGACAGGAGCAGGTGAAAGTGTTCCCCAGGCTCTAGCAAAAAAGGGAAATAAAAAAAAGGGGGAAGGGTGGTGGGGGCTGTGGGCAGCACTGATGGGTTTTGCGGTGCTGGGTGCTGCCAGCTCCAGCTGGTCCCAGGGCACGGGGAAACCCGGCTGCAGGGGAGGTCCCTGGACCCCACGGTCCTGGAGGTGTTTTTTCTGCTCACTGCCTTTGGAAAGGAAAGAAATGAGAGTGGGGCTGTCCCCACGGAGGGTTTCAGCTGTGGGGGTAACATCCCCCACTCCTCCGGGTGCATCTCAGTGGGGCGGCTCACCAGCATCAGCCGGAGCAGTGAGGGAGTCAAGTATCAAAAAAAAATTCTAGG
Source organism: Fregata magnificens (assembly GCA_013389945.1). Classification (NCBI taxonomy): domain Eukaryota; kingdom Metazoa; phylum Chordata; class Aves; order Suliformes; family Fregatidae; genus Fregata; species Fregata magnificens. The sequence continues at coordinate 369,848 of WAAD01016111.1, forward strand.
TGAGGAATTAAGAGGCACCAAAGCTTTTCTCTTGAGTCGGGCTAAGCTTGCCTGGTGCCAACAGCCCTGCTCTCGAACGCTGCCTGCTCTGTGCTGGGGCTGGCGAGGCTGCTGCCATCCCAGTTTGTGTTTCCTCCTTGAAATCGGCTTCGGCAGTGTTTTGGCAGCATCGTACGGTCCTTCAGCGGGGAAGCGCCCGGCCCTGGGCTGTGCCAGAGCAGGGATCCTGGCAGAGTCAAGGGCAGGAGCACCCCCCCCAAAACCTGTGAGCGTTGGGTGGCAAAGGCAGCGCCTTTCTCTCCATCCTCTGCACTTCCCCAGAAAATGAAAAGTCAGCACTCGGGTCTTCTCTCTGGCAGCGAGTGCTGAGAAAACCTCTTGATTACAGTAAAAGCCTCTAAACTGCCCAGCAAGAAGTTCCCGAGGCAGACGCCCCGGCAGCAGCAGCAGCGGGGAAGGTAAAGGAACAGCTTGGAAACAGCAGAAAGAATTAATATAGCATTGCAAACTAAATTGCATTGCTCCGGCTTAATTACCGCTGGCCCTGGGCTGCAGAGCTGTGACCAAAGTCTCGTCTCCCGGGAAGCGGGGGGCGTTTTGGGGCTGGGCTTTTGGGTTGGGCCGGTTTGGGGGCTCAGGGAAGGGTTGGGGAGGATCCGTGTTGTTTCTGGCCCAAGCCTGTGTCCAGGTATCATTTGGGCATCTCTGATGCCGCCTCCGAGACCTGTCCTGATGCTTCCTGGCTCCGATGCTTTTGCCTTCTGGCCTGCTGTGAGAGCCCTGGCTGGGCTGGAAATATTGGAGATGGCCAATGCTTTCTGGTGGGGGATTTATTTTGGGTTCCTTGGGTGTCGAGGGCCAGGAGGTCTTGGAAAATCTGTCCCAAGTCCTCTCTCAGCTGAGCACGTTGGCTGAGCTATTAACAGTGCTGCTGCCGCGGGGGTGCGCAGAGCACCCAGAGGCTGTGCAGACTCTCCCCTCCACGGATACGGGATAATCTGGATTTTCCAGCTCGGGACTGGTTCCCAAGGGGCTGGGAAGGGCGTTGCAGGTTTAAGTAGCTGCCACCATGCTGGGACACCTCTGCGGGGCCGAGGAGCAGAGAAGCTGCTTGTGGCACCCGGAGAGCGTGGGGCGTTCCAGGGAAGCTGGGGACTGTTGAAATGTGCCGCTGGGTTTCCCTGCCCACGCGAACCAGCCTGGGTCTGCTTGTAGAAAAACCCCAAGAAAGATTTTTGAGGGTGTGTTTTTTGCTTTAACAGAAGCCAGCCTGGACCAAATGTCGCTATAGATGCATGGATGGTGTTTTTAAATGGGTAACGGTTGCAGTGAGGGGTTTTTTCTGTTGTTTTTCAGCTTGATTTAAATTGAGGAGATGCAAAAAGTCCTTTAAACAGCCCCCTTCTGATGTGCAAATCTGGCTTGCAAAATTTCATTCAAAAAAAACCCAACCCCCCCCAAAAAAGAGCCCACACGTGGGTGTGAAAGAGCCCAACGGCGACGGCAAAGTGGTTTCTGCAGCAAGAAATTTGCCTGCGGCGCTTCCCCATCCTTCCCAGCCCAACGGCCCTCGCGGGGCTGCGTCCGGGGCACCCAGCTGCCTGCTTCCTCCTCCATCGCCCACCCCTGGGGGCTGTGGCGGGAGGGAGCTTGCACCCATGGGCGGTCTCCCTGCCAGGGCGAGCTCTGCTGCTTACTGTCGGCTGGTTTGGGTACGGCTTGGCTGGGCAGGGTGCAAATGAGCAAGATTGGATTGCTTCATTAATTTGAATAGCAGAGGACGTATCGAGACATGGCATGGCATGTCGTGACATGGCTCGGCTCCAGCTTGGAGGCCTTTTCTCACTTGCTCCCTTCCAGCTGCAACGGATGATTCTGCAGGTGCCCGTTTAGTGCTCATGACTCATTAAAAAGCTCATTAATGCCAGATTAATGACTCAGCTGCCCTTTTCCCCTCCTGGAGGGGAGGGAGAGGGGGGTGGCAATTCCAAGGTGCCATGGATTCCTTTTCAAAGCGCCCCGTGCCATCGTCTGCGCTGGGTCCAGCCCAGGCTTTAACCTGCCTTTTGATGTCACCCATGGGACCGGAGCTGCGGGGTGGTGGGACACGGTGGGTGATGCCCGGCTGGTGGAGGAGGGATGGGGCAGACCTCTGCTTGTGCCGCCTGGTCCTGCGAGCTGCCTGTCCCATCCCATCCCGCTGAGCCCTGCGTGTGTCCCCAGCCAGGGCGGTTGTGCGGCCACATCTGTCCTGCTCTGCAGGACTTTGGGGACAGGGAAGGTAACGATGGCTTTCCCACGCGAGGGCGCCAGGGACATGGGAAACGGGTACCTGGCTCCCTGCAGGGCATCCCCAAGTGCCATCTGCAGTTGGTCTTGTCCCCCTCGGTATCGGGGTGCAGCGGGACCCTCGCTGTCCCTGAGCTCCGCTCCGGGCTAGGGGCAGCGTGGGGGGACGGAGGGACCCAGGCAGCCTGGCCTGGTTACTTATTCCCTCTCCCAAGGCAGCAACTGAGCCCTTTGGCTCTTGCGAGCATCTGCCATCCACGATGGCACCTGATGCCCCCCTGGCTCTGGCTGTCCCCTGGCATGCGGTGACAGCTCGCCAACGAGCCGGGCATTAATTCTGGCGTAAGCCTCTGTCTCTCCAACATGTGTTTGTGTCGTCCCCCCGGGGGGAGCTGATCCCTTCCTGGGGCTCAGCCTACCTGGGAGATGGAGAGGGGGGAGGTGGGTCCTGCATCCCTTCCCCAGTGCCCTCGGTCTCCCTTGGGTGGCTGCAGTGCCAAGGAGAGGGTGTCCCCCGGCTGCCACAGTGTCCCCTCTCCCCAGCAAGCCCTGTAGCCCCTGTGCAGGTGGACAGGAAGGACCAGGAAGGACAAGGTCACCTTGGAGGATGGCACGACACCTCTCCCTCGTAGCGCTGCTGCCTGCCTGGTCCTGCCTGGCCGCCCCGTTGGCTCCCCACTCCGGGCACGGGGCTGGCAGAGGCCCCACCACCCACATCCCATCCATCCTCGGGAGAAAACAGGGACACTTGTGTCTGTTCTCTGGCTGACGGGTGGGGAGAGAGCTTCGCCCTCCCCTTGCCCAGCCTCATCCAGCAGCCGCCTGCCTGCCCTGTGCCCTGCGTCCCCCCCCACCCTCCAGCCAAAGGGACAAGGAACAGCCACTCTCTGCCTGTGTCCCCGTCCCGTCCCCCCCGTGAAACTGTCCCCTGCAAGGGGTTTTGGGCTTGCTCTTTGCAGGGGGGATGCCCCCGTTGTCACGCTGCCTGGTACCTAAGTGCCAGCGGGAGCTGCAGGTGCTCAGCACCCATCAGGATGCGCAGGCCACCCTGGGTCCCTGCATACAGGATGTCGGGTCGGGGCTGGGTCACTGGGGGGTCTGGGGACAAGGTCTGCGGCCGCTGTAACCGCCCCACGTGCGTCTGCCTTCACCGGTGTCTCTCTCGTCCTAGTTCCCTTACGCTGCTCCACCTCCTCAGGAACCTGTGAAGACCCTCAGGAGCTTAATCAACATCCGCAAGGACACCCTGCGCCTGGTCAAGTGAGTCCTGTTGGGGGCAAGACGGGGCCAGGCACCACATGGCCATGAGGCACGGGGAGGGAAGGGTCCGGCTGGATGCTCCCAGGGGATGCTGAGCATGGGGATGCTCTTATCTCGGCATGGGCGGATAGAGGGGACGAGCCATTGCTGTACAAATGTGCCGCTTCCCCTCCCGGCACGGGTGAGCTTCCCACATGCGGGCACTGGCTCCGCAGCGGGATTAAAGGAGCTTAGTGCTGCCTTTGAAGTGCTTTGCTTTTTCTTCCTCCCCGACCTTCCAAAAGCTTTGTTGGAGGGAGACTGGGGATTGCAGCCAGGCTGGGAGATACGGGATTACGGCTGAAATCTGCCTGCGGCGCCTCCCAGTCTGCAGGCTTGACCTTGGGCGTGCTGAGCCCTCCTGGCGTGCCTCGGTTTCCCCTGATGGAGGGGGCAGCCCTTTTTGGGGCCATCGGTGCCAAGGGGAACCTCGCACTGGGGAGCCATCTCTGCTGGTGGGACAATCCTGGGGCACCCCGAGCCCTCCCCGAGGGGGGCCCATCTCCCGGACCCTCTGTGCTCACCAGGTGCTCGGAGGAGGTGAAGACCCTGGGGGAAGAAGTCAGCAAAGCCAAGGTGCACTACAACGTGGAGTTCGCCTTCGACACAGACGCCCGCGTGGCCATAACCATCTACTACCAGGCGAGCGAGGAGTTTCACAACGGGGTGGTGAGGTGAGGAGCCCCAGCCTGGCGTGTCCCAGCCCCCCCAGCCTGGCCTGTGTCCCCCTGGCCAGGGTGGGGGGCTCTGCTGATGGAGATGGAGCTTCTCCCCGGAGCATCTCCCCTCCTCGGGGCAGGAGGCAGCTGCCGGTGGTGTTGAGGCTGGAAGGGGAGTTCCTCGCCTCCCCCGGGTGCCACCACCAGGTCCCTGCCAGCCCCCACCTACCTTCCCTGTCCCATTCTGCTCCCTCTTGTTACCTCCAGGTCAGAGCTGAGACCAGGAGAAGCCATTGCCCCTCCTGGTCCCCACCAGGTTGGCTGTGGGGTTGCCCCTGTCCCCTCCTGTCCCATGTTGGCTGCCCTGGGGTTATTTTAGCCCCGTGGATTATTTTAGTGCTTTTTAGGATTGCTTGCCTCAGCCCCAAGAGGCACCCAGGAGAGGGGAGGAGTGACCCCCCTCTCTCCCATCTTCCCGCCATCCTCGTGAGCCAGGAGACCGGGAGGAGCACGGGGACACCTGCGGTGCCCCTGACTCTGTCCTCTCTCCATGGGACAGCTACATCCCCAGGGACAACAGCCTGCAGTCGGAGACGGTGCACTACAAGCGGGGGGTGTGCCAGCAGTTCTGTGTGCCCTCCCACACCGTCGACCCCTCCGAGTGGAGCGAGGAGGAGGTGGGTCCCACTGGACGGCGGCATCGACCGCGGGGTTGGGTACGGTTACAGATGCGGGATGAAGCCTCCATCGCTGCTCCATCTCGCCAAGCCTCTCCTCCTGTTTCTCTCCAGCTGGGCTTCGACCTGGACCGGGAGGTGTACCCCATGGTGGTGCACGCGGTGGTGGATGAAGGAGAGGGTGAGGAGGGGGTTCCTTGCTGGGTTGGGCTTGCCCAGTTGCTGGCACCACGGTGCCAGCCCTTGCACCGACCGGGCAGAGCCTCCTGCTTCTCCTTGCTGCCACCGTGGCCCGGTCCCCTGAGCCCTGCCTGTCCCTTTGTGTCTTGCAGAGCACACCGGGCACTGCCACGTGCTGCTGGCCACCTTTGAGAAGGTAAGTGCCAAGCTGGGGCTGTCCTCCCCCCTCCTACCCCCTCGCCCACTGGGTGCAAGAGCCTGGAGAAACCCCACGGGGCTCAGGATGGTGCTGCTGGGCTGGGGCTGCTCCTGAAACTCTGGGAATATCCCCCAAGTCCTTGATTTTAAGCACCCACTTTTGAGGCATTTGGTCTCAACTCCATCTTCCTCACTCCTACAAGTCTCCAGCCTTGCAATATGTGTGACATCCCACACCTGCCTCGTACCGGGGTGTCGGGGAAAAAACAGAATTGCTGCAAAATGGGCTGGTTGGGAGTGAGGTGGGAGCAGCAACAGCTACGGGGTGGGTGGGTGCTCGAGCACAGTGGTCCCTGGGGTGCTCAGCCCTGGTGCCCACCCGTGTGCTCTCCTCCCTCCAGCACAGCGACGGCACCTTCTGCGTGAAGCCCCTCAAGCAGAAGCAAGTGGTGAGTGTCCGGGCGTCCCCACGGGCGGTGGCAGCTACCGCCCTGCACACTCCTGGGGGGGAAGGCAGCAAGGGGCTTTTGGGGAGCAGCAAACCCCTGCGTGGGCAGCAGCCTGTCCCTGCGCTGCTCCTGCCTCCCGGGGAGCTTGGGGACCACTGGCAATGTCAAGTGCATTGATGCAAAGAGAAACCACGGACGTTGGGGTGAGGAGGGCTGGCCCGAGGAGGGGGCCGGGAGCCGCGGCGGCTCGGGGGCTGTGCCTCCGCTCCTCACCCCTTCCCTGCGGGGCTGCAGGTGGATGGTGTGAGCTACCTCCTGCAGGAGATCTACGGCATCGAGAACAAGTACAACACGCAGGACTCTAAGGTATGCGCCTCCGTCCCGCAACCTCCATCCCGCAGCCTGCATCCTGTGGGTCCTCTCTCGTCCCCTCTCCCATTCCCCTAGCACAGGTCCAGCAGCTAAAACACATACGGGGCAAGAGTTTGCAGCATGACGTGGAGCTGCCTGGGGCGGTACAGGTGTTTTGTGTTGGCATCGAAGCTGCTGGAATTAGAAAGCTGAAGGATTGAGCCTTTTTCCCCCATCCTTTGTGGTTCCTTGGGAGTGTGGTGGCTGGATCTTGCTGGCTTAGGAGGACACCATGGGGCTCGAAGTGTGGGACGTGTCTCCCCCTCTGAGATAGATATATATTTTTTTTTTTTTAAATATATATGTATATTTATATATATATATATGTGTAGAAGTTGGGGTGAAGGATGCATCCCTCCGTGGGGCGCCTGATGGCTCCAGCCCCATCTCCGAGCCTCCAGGAGGGGAGGGATGAGGTCCCAGAGCTGTATTTCAAAAGCAGGCAGCCCAAGTACACAGGCAGGACCCCGCAGCAAGCTCTTGGGTCACCCAGCCGGTATTTTAGGGCACCCAGCCTCGTGGTGTGCAGGCTGGGGACCCCGAGGCTGAGCAGCTCCCATTTCTCCCGTGGGGCAGGTGGCCGAGGACGAGGTGAGTGATAACAGTGCTGAGTGCGTCGTCTGCCTCTCGGATGTCCGCGACACCCTCATCCTGCCCTGCCGCCACCTCTGCCTCTGCAACACCTGCGCTGACACCCTGCGCTACCAGGCCAACAACTGCCCCATCTGCAGGCTGCGTAAGGGCCGGGGGGGCTGGCGTCTCTTGGGGGGGGGGTGGTTGGCATCTGCAGGGGGGGCTGGCATCCCTGGGAGGGGGCTGGCATCTCCCATCCTCGGGTTTTGGGGTCCCTCCAGCCCCGCATGCAGTGATGCCATGCGGGGATCCCCCTCCTGGGAAACGGGGTGGCATTTTGGGGGGGTCTCCTTTCAGCACCTGGTTTTCACCCCACCCTTCGTCCTCGCTGCCACAGCTTTCCGAGCCTTGCTTCAAATCCGAGCCATGAGGAAAAAGCTGGGTCCCCTCTCGCCCACCAGCTTCAACCCCATCATCGCCTCACAGACCTCCGACTCCGAGGAGCACTCGGTCAGTGCCCGGCCGAGCCCGGCCCAGCCGGTGCTGGAGCCAGGGAGGGCTGGGGATGCACGTGCTTCCCGGGGCCAGGGTTTATTTATTTAATGCAAATTGATCTTGCAAAAAATGCAAGGTTGACATTGCAAAAAAAGGGCTTTCTGTTGGGTGGAAAGACCACGTATTTGGGGCTTTCATTTGTGCAGGGAGTCTGTTCTCTGGGTTTTGGTTTCTCCATGGGGCATCTCGATCCCGCTGGGAGCGGGAGGGGCGGGGGGGCAGCAAAACAGCCCAGGGGGGACCTTCACCCCATCTCCCCTCTCTCCCCAGTCCTCGGAGAACATCCCCCCAGGCTACGAGGTGGTGTCGCTGCTGGAGGCCCTCAACGGGCCGCTGACGCCCTCGCCGGCTGCCCTGCCGCTGCGCGCGCTGGGGGACCNTGCGGGCCCTCTCGCCCCTTGAGCGCCTCCCCGACTGCGGCCCCCCAGGGCTCAAGCTGAAGAAGAGCCTCTCCAAGTGAGTACCGGGGTGGGTGCGGGGGTCCAGGGGGGCTCAGGGTGGTCTGGGGGCTGCAGATGGGGGTGAAGCCCTCTCCTTTGCCCTCCCCCCCGCACAGGTCCGTCTCGCAGAACTCCTCCATCCTGCCCGAAGAGGAAGACGAGAAGTCATGCACCGAGTCGGAGCTGAGGATCTCCAGGAGGAGATCCCCTGCCCGGCGTGAGGAGGTGAGCACCCTCCGAAACATGCTGGTGACAAGCTGAGGCACTGGGGGGGGGGCAGGTTTGGGGGTGGTTTGGGACCAGAGGGTCAGGCTGAGGTTTGCCCCTCCTGGCTCTTCCTCTGTCCATAAGGATGCCCGGGAGAGACGGATCTATCCCTGCCAAATATCCCCATCCCGTCCTCCCCATGTGCTCTTCTTCCAGGAATGCGGTGCAACGCCGGAGAGCGAAAACCTCACCCTGTCGTCGTCGGGAGCCATCGACCAGTCCTCGTGCACCGGGACCCCCCTCTCCTCCACCATCTCCTCCCCAGAAGGTACGGCACAGCAGGGCTCGCGGGTGTTGGCAAGGCAGGAGAGTGGGATGGTGGTCTTGGGTCTGTCCCGCTGCGGGGGGACATGGAGGGGCCCCTTCCTACTCTGCCATGGACATTGCATGAAGCCCTGGGGTGTCACCTCTGCTTCATCACCCATAGACCTGAAGATGGGGAGCACGGGGGCACTGATCGCCCCTGCTTCATCAGCCCATAGACCCGGAGACGGGGGGCTGTGAGTCCCCGGGACCTGATGCTGGCAGCTTTCCACCCATCACACCTCTGTGGCATGCAGTGGGTCCTTGCTCCGTGCCCTGCTCCTCCTCATTAGCCCCATTTTTAATTAGCTGGTGCTGTGCCGCGATTCGTGCCAGTGTGCTGGGGGGGTCCGGCGGCCCCACTCAGCCCCCGCTCTCCTCCAGAGCCCGTCAGCAGCAGCCTGGCTCAGTCCGTCATGTCCATGGCCTCCTCCCAGAGCCAGCATTCCCAGCTCAGCACCGACACTGTGTCCTCCATGTCCGGCTCCTACATTGCTCCAGGCACGGAGGAGGAGGAAGAGGAGGGGGACATGCTCCCCTCGCCTGCGGCCGCCAGCGCCACAGCCTCTGACGGAGAGGTAGGCGCTGGGGGCTTTGTTGATGGCACCCATCACCCCCAGGTTCAAGAACTTCCCCATGGGATGTAACTTCTCCTCCAAACCCACTGGCACCAGACTCTGGGGTTTTTTCCTTCCATCTTTCCCACCTTCTTCCCACAGTCAACGCCTGTGGAGTCCCCGGATATAAACTTCGTCAGCATCTCAGCTGAGGAGCGCGATGCCGAGGTAAGCGTAACCACCCCGCGCGGGGCTGGGAGTCGCGGTGCCACCCGGCACGGCGGGGGGACCTCGGTTGTGCCTGGCTCTGGATGCCTGCGGAGGGGGAAGCCAGGCGGCCGGCACCGCGTCCCCCAAGGGCTGGGATGGGGAAGGGGCTGCCCTGGGGACGGATGGGGTGGTGGGGCTGTCCCCCATCCGGGCTCATCTTCCTGGTCCACGGGCACCGCCCAGGGCCAGTGATGTTCCCCCCAAGTGACCCGGGGACAGCCCCTGGCGTGGTGCTGGGACACCGCTAACACTTGCTGCCTCACGCCTGTGCCGCAGGGCAACGACGTGCTGGAGGACGAGGACGCCTCTCCCACGCAGGAAGACGGTAAAAGGCCCTGGGTCATTGTTGTTGTCCCCCTGCTTCTGGTTCGGTGTCACCAGTGGGCAGCCGAGCGAGTGGCAGATGCCGTGCCATCTCCAGCTCCCCTGCCTGCTGGCTGCCATCGGGGAGAGCCCTGGGTGCCTCCGTGGGCACTGGGGCTGGGAAAGCATCCATCACAGCGGGGCCACCCACGGGTGGGTTGAACACCAGTGAGTCGGGGGAAGCCAGCTGGCCGTGGGGACCCCGGCGAACGCGGTGTGGGGCACAGAGCAGGCAACGGCTGGCGCGCAGGATCCAACGGCGTTTCCAACAGGCCAAGTGGGAAAGAGGCTTCTCCGTGTTTTTCCCCTGACCAAGAAGGTCTTTCCTTGCATCTCTGAAAGTCTCCCCCTTAGGGACCCCTGTCTGCGCTGGTTCCCATAGGAAGGGGCTGCAAAACTGTTCCCTTTGGGATGCTTTCCTAACTTTTTTTGGCCTGTCCTCAACGTGCTTTTGCAAGCCAGCACACGCGCATTGAGGGCTCCTCTCGCCTCCTCCCATGCACTCAAATAGTCAAGGAAAGGCATGGTCACTCCTGTCCCATTGGCCACCAGCCACCTTGGATTTCTTTTGGGGATAGGGAGGCCCCCAGTGTGCCCCCTCCCATGCTTGCAAGTCTCTGGTTAGCAAAAATATACCAAAACTGTTCCCCTGTCCAACCTGGACGCTCAGCCAAGCTGGAAAGCAGGAACACCCATCCCCAAAACGTGGCCTCTGCCCTGCGGGGAGGCTCTTGCTGATGGGGACACTCAAATATGACACCTGGGGAGCAACTGGTGGCTGTGGTGGACATCCACAGGCATCCCAACAACTCCGGGAGCAGGACAGCCTTTCTCCTTAGGACACGGCCCTGTGCCTGTTCTCAGCGGGGCTGCTGACTTACTTGGGAACATCCCTCCTGAGGTTTAGTCGCCTGCATCTGATGGATGCAGGTAACAGCTTGGGGGCTGATCTCTTGTACAGGTGATGCCAAGAAGCAGAGTTACTTCCCTCAGCCCCGAGAGCTTCCATGCCCCCTGCAAAGCTTGGCTACGGCTTCTTTTGCCCCATGCATCCAGTTGCTGCCTCCTCCCGGCATCCCCGCGGCTCTCGTGCACGCGCTGATGGTGCCAGAGAGGCTCTGGCAGGAGGTGACGGGTGCCACCACGGCCCAGCTCTACCAACCGGGGACCGCTCGCCGTGCCATGGGAAGGTTTGGTTGAACCCCAGGCAGGCGGTGTGGGAGCAGGTTCACGCGTGCTCGTGCCCATCGCTGCATCGTCGCTGTTTTGCTGCCCTCCGATGCGGCCGGTGCAAGGAAAGGAGCAGCTCGGACTGTGCCTACGTGCGTTATTGTCCGCTCTTCACCCACTCCCACCTAGATGCATCATTTTTATCTATTGTTTTTGAAAGAGGGTGGGGAGGGGAGAGGAAAAGACCCAGGAATCCCACACCCCACCACTAAAAAGGCAACGGCAAGCCCCAGCGCCGAGCCGCGGCGTTAACTGCCTTAACTCCCTTCCAGGCCCGAGGACAGGCGCTTTCCTCGGTCTGAGGTGTGACAATAACAATGACTTGGGCATCGCACACGTGAAAGCGCTGGACAATAAACTGTGCTCTGAGGCCTGCTTACCTGGTGAGTGGCCGTCTGCTGAACATGAACTTGGGGTGGGGGGGACAGTTCGATTCTTCCCTGCATCACCCCAGCCCTTTGCATCCATCCCTCCTCTGCCACCACCGTTGCCATCGTACCCCCCGCCATCCCCATCCCTGCCATCCCCATCCCCACCACCACCATCCCCACCAGGTTGTCCTCACTTCACCCCACCACCCGTCCCACCATGGGGCTGAGCACCAGGCACGTCACCACCCAGCAGCTATAGGTCAGGGTGACCTGTCCCCACTGGGGTGTCCCTGGGGCGTCACAGACTTGCTTTGCTGGGAGGTTTTGCCCCTTGGCCAGGGGGCTGCTGGCACCCTGGGGGGCACCAGCCCTCCCCGTGAAGGCAGTTGCGTGGCACGACAGTAGCCTGGTCCAGACTCGTGGTGGGTGCAGCACGATTTTGGGTCAGGACATGAGCCGCAGCCGCTCCAGGCTTGCCACAGGGGCTGCCTGCCTCCCCCTCCTCTTCCTCCAGGGCCAGGGAGATTGGGCACATCAGGTCTAGCTGTCCTTCTGCAGAGCCCCAAAGTTCATCCCTCTTTCCCATTTCTTCATGCTTTCTCTCCCATCCTCCTTCCACCTTTCTCCTGTTTCCTCTCACGCTCTCTCCATCCCTTTTTTCTCTTCTTCCTCCCTCCCAGGCTCCTCCGTCCGCGTGAAAGTTCATGTTCACTCTGTGCCAACACGGTTTTCTCAACCCACGCTTGTGTCCCCTCCCTGCCCAGAGTTGCCCAAAGGTGACAAATGTATTGGTGACCCCTGGTCCCTGTGCGGGCTGAGGGGGCAGCGGGCTGGGAACCCTGCCCAGCACAGCGGGCTCCTCTCCATCAGCCTGGGGGGTGGGGAAACAGGAGGGGAAAAAGCCAAGATGAAGCCCTCGGAGGGTCCAGGTCTGCGTCAATACATTTGTAGTCAAGACGAAAGCAACTCTGCCCCTGCCTTGCCCCCTTCGGCTAAATTTGTGGCAGGTCCCAGACCCGCAGCCAGTGCTGGAGAGCCGAGAGGGTGGGTGAAACCAGCCCAGCCGCCCCAGGAGGGGAAAGTAATTTCTTTCCCCCTTCTCCTCCAGGAAAGCTTCTTCTCCCGCTGCCTCGCCTGATCCTGGCGGTTTCTGCACTGGAGAAACTCATCTGAGGCTCTTGGGGAGGAACAGGCGCCTGCCACAAATGCCCCGTGTCCCCTCCATCACCCTCTGGCAGCAGCTGGCTGAGCCCTGCCAGTCCGGCGGGGCTGGGGCAGGGGCTGGGGGTGTCCCAGCAGCCCCCCTGTCTTTACTGGGGGTCCTGGCAAAGCATCCCCCGGCCGTGGCACCCGCCAAAGTCATCCCTGCCTGTGTCCCCCTTGGTTGTGCCATGGGGAGGATGAGGAAGCGGGGGCTTTGCAGCCCAAATGCCCCTAGCATGGGGCCAAATTCTTGCTCTGCTGCAAGGACTGTGATGGCTTCATCCCCCTCCTGGGTGGGGTGCAGAATCTGGCCCCTGGGCCGAGCCCAGCCAAGGATGTGCTCTCCATCCTTTGGCCACCGTGTCTGTCCATGCGTCCGGCGGCTGCACTGCTTGGAGCCCTCGGCAGGGAGCCGCACTGCTGCCCGCATGAGAGGGGCGATCCGGCCTCAGCATTTGCTGGGAAAAGCTGGGGGCTGCCACTCACGCCAGGGGCAGAGGAGGTGCAGAGCGGGGGCTTCGGGGCTGCCCGTGGTCCCCTGGGGATGCCAGAGGGGCTGGAGGGAATAACTCCAGGGATGCTGAGCTCTGCCCTAAAGGGGCTGGAGGAGGATTGCCCTGGGATGCCCCAGGGTGCTGGAAAGAGCTTGGCGGGGGGGGCATTCACCCGCAGGGCTGTAACAGCCGGTTGGTCATTTCCTGGTTGCAATCGGTGTTTTGCAACGTTGGTTTTGTTCGTTAGACTCAAGGCAGCTCCTTCCTTCCCCGGCCCCGTCTGCTCCCCGTCAGCAGCCACCCACTATCGGGACTCGGCCGCTTTGTGCCGGAGACAGCTTGAGGCACGATTTAATACTGGTGGTGCTGGATTGTAATTGCAGGGTTGGTTTGCATGCACTGGAAAAGTCCTTTTTGGCAGAGGTTTCTTGCAGGTTTGGATGTAATCGCATCCACGGGGCTGGCAAGAACAAGGGCAGACTTTTACTTTGCGGCCAAGTGCTGTTTTCATGAAAGTTTAAAAGCAAATCACCTTGACCAGAGATGATGATAATGATATTATTATTTATTATTCTTCCCCCAATTTCTCTTGTGGGGAGGTTTTGCCATGATCAGAGCCGTGGGTTGGTTTTTGCCCTCTCTGTAATGGCTGAAGGTGCGGGACGTGGTTCCTCAAAGCGGAAAGCTCATCCTCAGCGCTGTTGTGAAATCTCTGCAGATTTCAGTCTGGTGGGAAAAGGCTTTGGGAGGAGTTGAAAGGCCACATCCCAGGGATTTTAGGACACAACGTTTAAATAATACCCGCAGACTCGTGTCCTCAAGTGGATGCCACAGAGCCCCGGGGTGTGCAGCGGGTTGCAGGGGCTGTCCCCGGGGCTCAGAGCATCCTCTGGCCACGGCCACAGCCTCTGCCAGGGACGGGGCGGCAGAAACAGCGTTGGGGAGAAAAACTGGGGGAAGGTGCCTGCCGAAGAGGCAGGTGGCAAGGTGGGGAGGGTTGGGGAGCTGCTGCGTCGGAGGCGGCAGATGACCTGAAATCCCCTGAGGGCTCTTCCTGGTTTAAACCCGCGGATGATCTGAGCTGTAAGCGATATCGCAGTGGGCCAGGCACGCCGGTTGGGTTTCGCCGCGATGCTCTTTGGGAGCCGGTCTGCGCAGGGCAGGTCTGACGGCTGCTAATGGCGGGGGGGGGGGGCTCCTCTTGCAGCCCAAGGGGAGAAGAGGCGGGTGGGCGTGCGGCCAGGTCCCCGCTGTGGGGCCGGACTGTGTCCTGCTGCCCCCAGCCCTGCTCCTCGGCAGCCTCCCAAGGGCGCACTGAGCTGAGCTGGGTCTCTGCACTGGAGCACTGCAGTGACTTATGCAATATCAAGGTCTTAATGGGATTTCGGTGTGCGTGTGTATAGGTGTGTGTGTATGCGTGGTCCTGTTTAATTCTCCATTCCCTCCGGGATCCGCAGACTTAGCATGCCTTGCTCTCCAGCCTGAGCTTGCCATGAAAAGCCAGTCGAAATGGCAGCTGTCACCTCTCATAAATCAGCAGCCAGTGGGTTT
>WAAD01016111.1:390285-408703 GCA_013389945.1 Fregata magnificens
CCCCCGACTGTTGACCACGGCATCATTCAAACAGCGGAACCCCCGGCCCCAGCGCAGCCGGTGCTGGGCTCCTCGCTGCCGGCCGGCCTCGAGGGCTCTCTGATCGCCCAAAAACACGGGATTTCGGGTTTACAGCCCAGCAGCGAAGCCAGACGCCACATCCCCAGCCTGGGAATAACCGAAGCCTGAATCCGCCGGCTCGCTCTGAGTGAGGGTGTGCTTGGGGTGGGTCCGCCCCCCCCCCGGGTTGTTTTAGGGGTGCCAGGTGAAGGGAGAAGCAGAAATAGCGTGAAACTGAGGGAAGTTGGTAGCGGGAGGGGAACTTTAAGATATTTTGTCGAGGTGTCGGATCCTGAGATTTTGTCCTGCTAGTGGCGGGTGGGAGAAACATCCTCGCTTTGTGGGACGGCAGGGCTGGATTTTGGTTGTTTGAGGGGTTTTTTGTTGTTTGTTTTTTTTTTTTAATTTCTTTCTTTGGCCGAAGGCTTGCTGGGCAGCACCGGCCCTCCGGGGTTTGGGGGAATTTCCCCGAGGTTCAGGGCTGCTCAAGCACCCCGGGGGAGAAGTTGCAGCTCCGGTGCGCAGCACCCTGGGGATGGGTCTCGCCCAGCGGCACCGGGAGTACCCAGGCCCAGCCCTGCCCGGGTGCCGGAGAGCGGCTGCGCCTCAGGAAGCCTCAACCCTCTCCCTGTTGTTATTGCAGGATCTGCCCCGTCCCCTCCCTCCCCTTCACGTGCACCCCGTGAATGCAAGAGCCACCGAAGCCCGGAGGCATGGCTGAGGGGTGGCTGAGCTGCCTGCAGGCAGGAAAGGACAGAGGGCAGGAGGGCAGCATGGGGGACTCGGACGACCTGGACGACAGTCTGACCAGCCTCATGTGGCTGCAGGACTTCTCAATCATCAACGCCAGCATGGGCAAGTCCTCCTGCTGCCCTAGTGGCCCAGACCCCCATGACTGTCACAGGATCCCCAGCTTTGCCGCCCCATGCTCGCCCCTGGCCGCCGACCCGGCGTGCATGGGCATGCCCCACACTCCCTGCAAGCCCATCTCCTCCTCCACCTCAAGGACGGCGCACCACGCCATGGCCGTGCACCCTCAGCTCGCGGAGGACATCGACTACAAGACAAACCCACGCATCAAGCCGCCCTACTCCTACGCCACCCTTATCTGCATGGCGATGGAAGCCAGCAAGAAGCCCAAAATCACCCTCTCCGCCATCTACAAGTGGATTACTGACAACTTCTGCTACTTCCGACACGCCGATCCCACCTGGCAGGTAGGAGATTTGGAGACTTCTTGCCTTGTCCCCCTCTCCCCGCAGGGCTGGGGAGGGCTTTCCACAGCCTCCGCCGTGCAAGGCAAGGTCCCGTGGGGATGCTGGATCCCACTGGGAGTAGAGCGGCACCGGCAGCTGGTGGGGAAGGGCTGTAATGGGAAAGAGCTTGAGTGTGCCAAAATGCCACGGCCACGAGGGCGGCGGAGGGAAGGAGCCATTACGGGGGAGAGCCCAGGGCCATTTTGGGAGCAGGGAGGTGCCCGTTGGGCTGCTGGTCCCTGCGGCTCCTCTTAGCTCAGGGGCAAAGGCGTCTCTGTCCTTGGCTCCACCTTTCTGGAGCTCTTGTGGGGCCCTGAGTCCCTCGGGGCTGAACACACGTGAAATCGCCAGGTCGAGTATCTCTGGGTGCTGAGGACCAGGCATAGGAGAGGGATGGAGAGGACCCCCAGGGAGATGCTGCTTGTTGGACATATCCCTCGTTGGGGAGGTTCAGAGCAGAACTGCTGCTGCTTTCCGAGCAGGGCAGAGGGCAGGTCTCCTGTCCCCTTGGACAGGCAAAGGAGGCTCCATCGCTGTGACGAGCTGGTGAGGCCTCAGAGGGAAGCCCAAGAGAGGTCAAATACGGCTGCTGTCCCCAGCTAGCACGAGCGTGTCCCCAGGGGGTAGGGGACAGCCCCCAAGCTCACTGGCTTTGGGGACAGCCTGAAGCACAGGGGCTTTTCCCAGCCACCTTGGCTCACTGCCATCCTCCGTCACACGAGGGGACCTCTGGCACGTGAGGCTTTCTAGGATGTGGCAGGGCAGGAGGGACCTGGGTGGCTTGTCTCTCTGCTCGGGTTATTCCCAGCCCAAATCCGCAGTATGCCAGCGATCCCGGCAGTGGTGCTCACCCAGGCAGGGCTGGGCAAAACCGCTGCAAACCCCCTGCCCGGCTGTTGCCCACCTTCTCCCTGAGCAGGTGGGTCTCCAGCGGCTCTTGAAGCCTATCACAGGGAAGGGAACCCACTGGTCCCTCTCCAGGGCCACCTGGGTCCTCTAGCCTCCCCTGTGCTGGGGGGACCTACGGGAGCGATTTGGGAGGAGGAGCTGTGTGCCAGCGTGTTGACTTTCTCCTGCAAACTCACGGCTGGATAATCACCACGTTTTTAATTAAATTTGTTTATTAAAAAAAGAAAGAAGGTTTTCAATCCCTCTCCGCAGAGATGCAGGGGGTTCACAGGATTGTTGCAGGCAGGAATGATAAATATGTTAACCGGCCGGGTAATAACGGAGGGCAGCCCAGGCTGAATGAAGTTTGGGATGGGGAGGGGAGATGGGGAGCAGAGAATTCAGCTTGCAAGTCTCTGACCCTTGTAAAATTTCATTAAACTGTAAATTTGGAGTTACCACAGCCTGGATTGTTTGCAAGGATATCTGTGTTCCTGCTGGTTCATTCTTCTTTTTTCCTCCTTTCTGGGTTTTTTTTCCTCCTTTCTGGTTTTTCGAGGCTGTGTTCTCATCCCCTATCCCGATTCCCGTACATGAAGACAGCCTGGAAAGGTCATGCCACCCATACTCTGGGGGGAGATGGATATATTCCTGTGGGAGCTGAGTGCTTTGGAGAGGAGCCAACACACCCAAGGAGCTTCAGCCCAGAGGAGGGTTTTGTTCTGTGTGTGTGTGCGTGTGCGTGTTTTTCAACAGCTCTAAGCATTCAAGCCTTGTTTTTCCTATTCGGCACTACAGATTATGGATGAATAAGCATAAAGATATCCAGGCAACATTAAAAAAAAAAAACCCTCTACCATATCCAATCTCTTAATACAGTCTTGGCTTTGTGGAGTCCAACGCTGGGTTATTTACCCAATAACTGAGTTTCCTTTCTGATTATTCACATCACTCCAGGCACATTCAGGGTTTCAGAACAGCTCAACGGGAGCAGAAACTCCTCTTTTTCTTTTTTTCCCCTTCCCCCCCGCCCCCCCCCCAGCTCATTTGAGCAGTGGCTGATGAAGATGCAGTGATTTCACACCGAGCTTCCCCAGGCCAGGAGGCACCTCTGGGGACACACAGGGCTGCGGTGGAACAGCCCACATGTCTCTCTGGTTTTGCCCACCTGGTTTGTGTCAGCCTGGCCACGGGCAGGCATGGTGCCTATTTTTTGGCCAAATACTTTCCCCTCAACACAAGCAACAGGCGCAGATGAACTGGGGGATGCAAGGAGAGCCCTGATGATGCCATCCCCCACAGTGCTGCCATGTGTTGCCACTTGTAATGGGGCCATGGCCACATCGGTGTAAAGACCCTCCTCTTTCTTCCTCCTTAGCCATGAAGGAGGACCTGACCTCCTCCAGCTTAGCTCCATGCCCAGAGCAAGTCTGGCCGGTTTCTCCCAGTGCTCTGCACGATCCAAGACCCCATGGCCCCAATATACAGCCAAGGAGAGTTGCCTGAAAGCTTCCCGTTGGTTGGCAAGTCCTAGCTTGAGCCCCTTGGCTCCTGCCACCTCTGGCTGGATTAGACAGGAGGCAAGGAAATTCTGCTGGTGACTCGGGGCAGGGGAGTTTCTGCTGGGCGTGTAGCTCGGGATGCCTTGACGTTGCCATTTCTGCTTTCTTTTTCCAAAAGGTCCTTGCTGAAAAAGTTCTTTTTCACCAGCCTCCCCATGCCGGTAAGTGCCATGGCAGCAGACAAGCATTCAGCCTTGTTTTTTTTTTTCTTTCTTGGGTCTAGAACTCCATCCGGCACAACCTCTCCTTGAACAAGTGCTTCATCAAGGTGCCCCGGGAGAAGGGCGAGCCAGGGAAAGGCGGGTTTTGGAAGCTTGACCCCCAATACGCCGACCGGCTCAAGAACGGTACCTTCAAAAAGCGGAGGATGCCCCCAGTGCAGATCCACCCGGCGTTCACCAAAAGAGCCCAGCAAGAAGCATGGTGCGTTGCCAGCCCGGCCACTTCGGCTTGCACCTCCAATAACGTCCTCAACGTTAACATGGAGTCACAGCAGCTGCTGAAAGAGTTTGAAGAAGTCACCGGTGACCAGAACTGGAATCCAGCAGATGGCAAAGCAGGGCACAAGCGCAAGCAGCCCCTGCCCAAGCGAACGGCCAAGGTGTCTCGCCTTTCCAACTCTGCCTTGCTGACCCAGGAAGAGCAGACTGAGCTGGGATCGCTGAAAGGTGACTTTGACTGGGAGGCCATCTTCGACACCAACCTGAATGGAGACTTCTCCACTTTTGGGGACCTGGAGCTCACGCCTCCAATCAGCCCCATAACACGCGACGTGCACTTGACGGTACACGGGCACCACGTCGAATGTCCCCAGGGGCAGGAGCAGGTCCTCACCGAATCCAACCAGAACAACCTGGACTTTGATGAAACCTTCATGGCCACTTCTTTCCTGCAGCACCCCTGGGATGAAGGGACAAATGATTACCTCTCCAACTCCGTCAACGTGGAGCAGTTGTTTGAACTCAGCGACGCCTCTTTGCCAGCAGACGTGAGCGACTGGAGCAGTCTGGCATCCCTCTTATAAGAGGCCAGTCACCACTCAAAGCCCGTACAGACTTTAGTAGGATGCTCCCCCAATGCTGCTGGGACTTACAAGGCACAAGATTTTCTAGAGACAGAGACATCCACAGTGACTTTTACCAGCTTCATCGTAAGATTATTCACAGAAACACTGGGGGGAGAAAAAATACCAACACCATAGGAACTGCTTGATATATCTTTAAAGGACACATCAGAAGTCTCTCTAGTCCATGAGTTTCCTCAAGAGAAGACATATAACACTACTTATTTTTTTACTTTTAAAGGAAGAAATGTGAATTATCATATTTTTTTCCCATGGAAATGGACACGGCGTATGTTCCTTCAGGGCTAAAGGAGAGCACCTGCTAAATCCCATCCAAGACATGAGATTCCTGGTGGCTTAGGACTCGATAGACTAAGTGCAATTTCCTCACCCCTTCGTCTGTCTGTTTCTCTCTCTTTCCTTTTTCTGTCTAGGGTAGTGGGTAAGTATAGTGTGATAATTAGCTAGCAAGCAAATAGAGGTCCCTTCTGGATTCTCTGAGTTCAACCTCCCTCCTGACTTGTGCCTAGAGAAGAAGAAAATGTTTATAAATTCAGCAAGTCTGCCTCTTTAGATGTTTTTATATAATCTATTATATATTATATATTCAAAGAAACCTATATTTTTAGCACTAGAATTTCTTAATAGTGGGGGGATAGGGGAAATGCAGTTTGGGAGTTGTTTTATATTTTCACTGTTTAAAGGCTTGTGTTCGTTGTTCTGTAAACCAAGGCCACGCGAGGGAGGATTCCTGCAGCAGCAGCAACAGGTTTTGTTAAGGATCCAGGAATTGACTCCGGCAGGAGAGGAGCAGCGGGGACCAGGGCGCTCCCAGAACTGGCTTTCATATTTTTTGTACCCAAAATCCTCGCTGCAGTTGCCGGAGGGTCTAGACCACCATAAACCCTCTCTGTTGTTCACCAGCTGACATAGCCCCTCTCTGTTTTTTTGGTCCAAGACTGTTGCTCTCCACTTCTTTTGCTCATCCATCAGGCTCTGAGTGGCTGCCAGGGCAATGCAGGACCCCGATTAAGGATGCGCTTTTGGGGGAGCTGTAAGGAAAACACTGTGGCATGGCCATCAGCTGGTGGCGATGGGGTCACTCCACATCGAATGCTCCCAGGTGGGACTGAGGAGGAAAGAAATCCACGTTCAGGCTCCATCCAGGAGCTCAGGCCAAAGACTGTGCGTGGAACGGGCTCTGGGGACGGCGGCAGAAATGAAGTCCCATCCAGCCGGGAGCAGCTCATCCGCCAGGATCGACACAAACTGAAGCTTTGGCACTTTGGCTCGGTGTGCAGCAAGAGAGTGGCACGGTCTCTGCAAAGTAGCTCAGAAACATTTCAGGAGCGGAGCCAAACTCTGCCGAAACTTGACTTGAAGCTCTCAAGAACTGGATTCTTCGCCTCTCCTTCGCTGTAGGTTATTAGAGGTAGAGTAGCCATTAGGTAGGAGTAAGTAGAAGCTGTAGTTACAGTGGTGTGTCTTAGACTTGCCGGAAAATGGAAGATTGTAAAGAGTTTCTTTTTTGGTTACAAAAGCACTTAGGATCTTTAATGTGAGCAATATAATTTAGCAAGAGTATAGCTGTAGTGTAAGAATCAATAAACAAGCCTTAAAAAAAATATAAATTACCCTTGGAGTAATTTGCACCCAAATTTGGGGAGAGGGTTGGAGCTGTGGAGGTGGGAGCGCAAGTCCCTCATCCCCCCAGTAAAGCATGGGGCAGGCTGAGAACCAACATCTTTAGCTCATGCAAGCAGCAGAGCTGGGGCTGGGGCCGCTGCTTTGCCCAGGTGCCAGCGTCTGAAGTCCCCTGGGATGCCACCGCATCCGGTGTCCCGGAGCTGGGGAGCGAGGGCCATGTCTCTTGCGGGCTTTGGGGGTCGGTGTAGATGTTTGTATCTGTATTGGCGATGCTTCTTTTTATTTGTTGGTTTTGTTACATTTTCCCGTTTTGGGGCCTCTATACTGATGCTGAAGAACTGCAGAGATATGTGTGCAATTTAACATTTTTCATGGAAAGTTATTTACAAATTAAAAAAAAAAGAAAGAAAAAAAAAATGGAGAAGAAAAAACCCTTTTGCCTCCTTGTTTCCCTCCAGCACTGCCTGGCTCTGTCTGACCCTCTCCCCTGGAGGTAGGGGACATCTCACCAGCCCAGCCCTGGTTGTACACCCAGCCCCGGTACATGGGTGCTATCACCCCCTCCGTGGCAGCACGTCAATTCCCCGCTGGGAAACTGAGGCACAAACCACCACCTGCGTGGCAATGATTACACACCGCCTGTGCGGCACAAGGGTGGCCATGCCCAGTGTCCTGAGTCCTGGGAGCTGCTCCCAACCCCGGCAGCACCCTTCCCTGCCCCTGCAGGGAGCTGCTGGGGGTGACATGGTGTGAGTGCCTGGGACTATCCCTCTGCTTGTGCCATGTTCCCACCTGGCACTGCAGATGCCCTGAGAAACACAAGTGGCTTCGGAGCCCTCCTGGGTACAGGGTGGCGAGAGGAGCTGCGCAGAAGCCGCAGGAATAGCTGAGCCCTCGCGAGGCCAATTACGTCAAGGAGCAGTTGGGCTCTGCCAAGGCGGGGAAGAAAAGCAGCGTCCGCTCAGCTGCCAGCCCAGCCGGCGTGGGAAGGGCAGGGGGGTGGTGGGTCTGGGGGCGACAGGTTCGGGGGGCCCCACGGGGAGGGCAGGTGGGCTCAGGGATGCAGGGCTGGGTGCGAGGCTGGCCAGGGCCAGGCTGTGGGTACCTCTCTGTGCCCACAGCTGTGGGGCAGTGCTGCCACTTGGGATGGTGGGAGGAGGGGGTGGGAAGGGGACTCTGGAAAAGGGTGGTCTGGCCTCCGCTTGGTGGCTGTCCAGCCCCCCCGTCACGTCTGAACATCTCCAGGAACAGAGATCCCCCTCCAGACCCTGCCTGGGGCTTGTCCAGCTTGGTGCTTCAGATGGACCCACTCCAGTATGTCCCATCCCTCTTGCACTGGGGGGACAGCCCTTCCCGTCTCCCCAGCACATGAGAAGCACCCTATCACCTCCCCAGTGATCTGCTGGATCCCATCGGCACCAGGGACTACAAGTCAGCCCCAGGGCTGCCCGTTTGCTCTGCAGCAGTCACAGCTGCTCCCAATCCAGCCAATCTCAACCCAAAGTAAGGGCTGGGCTCACTGCAGGGGCTGGCTTTGGCTTGTGTGTGCCCTGTGCTGGGAGGGCAGGATGTGGCCCTTGGGATGAGGTAGGGTTATCCCTGTGGGGGACAGCTTTGATGTGTCTGGGGGGAGGGGAATTTTTGGAGGCAGATCTGGGCTCTCCTTTCAGCTTGGGGATATTGGGGATCATGAACCCCAAAAGGCAACAAGGAATTCCCTGTCCTGGCTTCTCCTCTTCTCAGCTCCCTGTTGGTAGCACTGGGGGAGCTGCTCTCCGCTTCCCCCTGGTAGCCGTGGCACTGGCAAGGCTGCAAAAAGCTGGCAGCCCCCTTGTCCCTCGGTCCACTTATTTATTGTGTTTTGCCAGGCACATCCGTGTAGTTTCTGTTTTTAAAGCCCCTGGAAAGAGGAGTGCCCAGCACCCCCACCCTGCCAGGGGACTGAAAAAAACCGACCTTGCCAGGAAAAAATATTCCAGCCTGCTGGAGCCAGTCGAGGGTTTTAAAGTGAGAAAGGGTGAATATAAAGGAGGCACCAGGCGAGGCCTGAAACAACCTCGTTTTGTTCAGCTTCTGAAAGCAACAAAACCAACTTGGACGTCAATTTTTTTTTTTTTTTCAACGGGGTGGTTTGGGGGGGGGGGGTATTTTTTAAGCAGCAGCCAGGAGGTGCACAACTGGGGGTGCTATGGGGTGGGAGCATCGCTTCCCCCGGGCGCGGAGGCAGGCAGGACGCCGCGCTGCTGCCCGCACAAAGCCCGTGCGTGCGTGGGGCGAAGCACGGTGCCAGCAGGGAGGTCGGGACCCGGCAGTGCCCGGCCTGCCCGGGCTTGCCGGTGGCAGCGGGTTGCAGCCTGCGGTTGGGGCTGGTCCAGCCCAGCGGGCTGCCCCGGCTCGCCCAGCACTGGGGTGGTGATGGGTGATAGGTTGGGGACCCCTGGGCTGGTGCAGGGAAAGCATCGTGCAGTGAAAACCCAGACCACTGCGGCCCAGCGGGCTGCGTCTTGGGGCATCCCACCACTGGCACCCACCAAAGCGGGTCTGGGAAGCAGCCGGCTCCAAAAACTCCCTGCAAACTCAGCCTTCGCAGCCCCAGCCAGGTCCTTCCCCAGCCGGTTATTAAGCACATGGCAATTATTCTTTTATTATTTATTTCTGCTATTCCCCCAGCCGTCCCCTCATCCATCATCCCTCCCTGATGGGCAAACATTGACACCTCAAACCAATCTCCCGTTCACAGAGGGGGGAGAAAATATACACATAAGCCCTTCTTTTCTCTGCTTTTCTTGCCGTGTCTTTCTTTCCCCTCCATTGAGTGCGGGGCTGGCACGGAGCCATTCTGGCAACAGCCGGCTTTCACTTGCTAATCATCCTAAATATTGAAAATCAACGCCTACAATAAACAGCTCAAAGATTGGGGCCATCTCTGCTCTGTTTGGAAATGCTAATCTCGCTGCCTTTTGTTTTCCTTGTGTGGATTTGGTGCTGTGCGTTTGGAGGAGGTCACAGCTCATGGGTTCTCCCTCCACCCTCAGATTTTTCTTTTTTTTTTTTTTTTTTTTTTAAATTATTCCCCCCACCAATCGTGAAAAATTCAGCCCATTTTAACATCCCAGGCTGGGACGGCCGGAGCGGTGGGGGTGAGAAGGGGGAGACAGGATGGAGGAGGGTAGGGAATGGACTCGCTTTGCATAGCAATGAATGAACCTCCAAAGTTCGGGAAAACACAGGTTCCCAAACGTGCATCCAGGAGTTGACGTGGGTGAGAAATCTCACGGGAACCGCGGCTGGGCTGGGAGCTCTGGCCCCGGGTACAGCAGGTCCCTGGGGGGGGACGAGGATGGCATCGGGGCACCCCGGCCCCCAGCCCTGCGATGAGGGGCAGAGCTTGGGGACGGCTCAGGGACTCCCTGCCCCTGCGACACCGATTTTTGGAGGATTTTATACCCGAGGGGGTGGCGGTGCCATAGCAAACCCCAGACAGGCTGTGACGGGCCCCAGGGCTGGACCCCGATGTCTTTGCCTGCAAGGACGAGGCTGGATGCAAACACCTTTCTGCAGGGTTGCAGGGGCTCTGGGAAAGGCGGCTCTGAAAACAGAGAGGGGGCAAAGCCCCTTTTCTGCTTTTCCAGCTCCAACCTTGCACTGCTAGCAGAGCCCGGTGCGACCTGTGGCATTCCCACAGCTTGGGTGGCTTACAGCATCCTGATGGGGAAACTGAGGCAGGGCAAGGCGGTGGTCTGATGTGGACCAGAACCGGATTATCTGGGCAGCGCTTTCAGAGCATGCCTGCACCCTCGTGTTTTCGGCCATGTTTTTTGGCCGTGCACGGGGGGTCCACCCTCTGGCACCAGAGAGCCCATCCGGCAAAGGTCCCTGCCTCCCTCTGCGCCCCAGGCAGCCCCGGGACGGGTCAGTGGGCCATTGCCAGCGGCAGTTCCCGGCGGTGCGGCCAACACAATGCACCGGCAGGCCGGGGCTTGCCCTGCGGCGGGGGGAGCGCCGGCGGCCGCTTGCCCGAGCCACAATGCAATGGCCCCTGCGTAAATGCCATCACGAGGAGACGCTCGGCATGCTGCCCCTTCCTCATCCTCCTCCCCGCCATCCCCCTGATGCGTGCCCAGGTAGGGGGCTGCAGCCTCGCAGGGCTCCTGCTCCTCCAGCCCAGCCCATGCCACAGAAAGTGGCCTCTGTGGGCAGGGGGGGATGCATCCAGCCCTCGCCGTGGAGGGGCTGAGCCGCTGGAGCAGTGCCAACGTCGCCTCCTTCTTTGGGAAACCACATCATGCCAAGGTCGAAACTTGGCTGGTTTGCAAACAAGCACCGGGGCCATGGGGATTTCTTTACAAAGGGTGTTTTTTTCAGGTGATTTATTTCCAGGTTTAGAGCGTTAGGGCCATCCCATGTCCTGAGATTTTTTTTTCTCACTGCCATCAGGATGGTGAGAAACTCACTTTAGAAACCCGAAGCAAACACCCTCCTTTAGTGTCTGACTCCAGAGGATGGGCCTTAAACTCCCCAAAAAAGGTGCAAGCAGGGGTAGGCTGCGGGCTCTGCGCCCGGTGGACCCAGTTCACCCACGGGCGCTGCTGCGGGCAGAGCCAGGCAGCACAAGAGCGAGCAGGTGCATTTGGGGAACAGCCCAATTCAGGGCAATGTGGTCATAATCCCCAAATATCTGGGAGTTATGGATGGGGCCAGCCAGGCTGGGCAGCGTGGGGACATCAGGTGCGGATCCCCCGGGATGCTCCCATCCTGCATGTGGGGGCTGCTGGGCTGGAGGCTGGCGCGGGCAGCGGGAGGACTCGGGGGCATTACGAGCGGCGGGTGTTGACCTAGAAATCGCAAAGAATTTGGCCTGGCGTCGCACTGGCGGGCGGTGTGCCAGCCTGGCAGCCGAGGGAAGCGTGGCTCGGCTCCGAAACGGCGCTCCTTTTCCCCGTGCCCAGCTGGGAGAGACGACTGCCGTCTGCCCTGGGAGCTCAGTGAGCATTTTGAGCTCACCGGTGTCGAGGGGTGGGATGCCCATTGCTCCTAGCAGAGGCATTGCTGGCTGAGCATGAGCCAGGGATTTGTTTTTGCTCCTCTGGGAAGCGTGTGCTCCCACCCGGCATGGGGACGGTGCCGATTCCCAGCTGGGGAATGGGGAGAGCAGACCTGCAGGTGCTGGGGGGAGTAGTGCTCCATCCCAGCGGCTTTTCGTTATGAGACACATTAACAGGCAGGAATGTGCAAACATCCAAAGGTCGGAGCTGTGCAGTGGTAAGGCGGCTGCGGTGGCTCCAGCCGCCGGGAGTGCAGCAGGCGAAGGCAGGACCCCCGTGCCCCGCTGCGGGCAGAGAGGGATGGAGGAGGAGGGTCCCGTCTGCATGGGGCTTGTTGGACCTGCACCCCTTGGTGGACTCCGTGGCCCTGCCTGGCGGCTCCTCGCCAGCCCTGGGGGTCACCGAGCGCATTCCTGCCAGTGGGACGGAGCCAGCTGCAGCCCTGCACGGCCTCCCCATCCCTGTCACGTGGGGGGACGCGTGCCCAACACCGACCCGCATGGCAAACACCCCCCTTCCTTTCCCAGCAACGCGGCATAGAGAGAAAATGAGCATCGTCCCCAGCCTGGCCCCCAGCTCACGAAAGACGGTGCCCTGTAGTTCCTCTGTCCCCGGGACCGACACTCCCAGTGCATGCATACACATCCCACCCCATCCCCAACCCAGCTGGGAACCTCAGCTCCTCATCTAAGGAGGAGAGGAAGGGCTCAGCCATGTGCTGGGTGGCTCCGTGTTGGTCCCTGGTACATGCCAGCTCCTTGGTGGCCCAAGGGGCTTGGCTGGAGGAGGGGGTCTCTGCCCTGTTCCCCCCATTCCGGCGGAGTGCTAAGTAAACAGTGACGAGGGGAACCTCGTTAATCCTGGTCATTCATTTACAAAAAGCCATTTAGA
The DNA here is from genome assembly GCA_013389945.1 of Fregata magnificens. NCBI lineage: Eukaryota > Metazoa > Chordata > Aves > Suliformes > Fregatidae > Fregata > Fregata magnificens. Next base: position 402,698 of record WAAD01016111.1, read on the forward strand.
GCTGGCTATGCAGGCAGTTATCAGAGCACAGGGGAGGTTTTCCCAGCGGGACCTTAATTCCCTCCACAAATAAAGCCAGAGGGAGGGAGAGCACAACTTGTGTCTGCGATGGATGGGGGCTTGGGGGGACTTTTGGGGCCAGCCTTCGAGGGACTGATCCCCTCAAACCTCCTTCCTGCAAGGAGTGGCGGGTCATTGAGGTATTCCCTGTTACGCGATTGCTCAGGCGCTGTTTCAGTGCAACCGCTGCCATGCCGCATCTTTCCCTGGAGGAGCCGGGCTGGCGTGGTCCTTCCCAGTGCCACACGGGAAGGACTGGGAAGCTGCAGGAGCCCAAACACCAACCCTTGTCCCACATGGACCCGGTTTTCCGGGAGCACCATACATCCCTACGGCACGGCACGATCCTCTGGAGCCAGGTCAGGATCAAAGCAAAGCTGATGGGGCACGGAGACGTTACCAGGGAGGCAAAGTCCTTTGGTGGATTTGGTTCCCATCTCATCCCTTCAATTTCATGGGCACGGTAACAGCCAGGGCACGCGCCTGGGTGCGTCCCATGCCCTGTCTGTGCACCCTTGCTCCCTCTTTCAGGGGCTCTACCCTTTTAACCTCACCTGGAAGGGAAAACTGGGGACTTCTCAGCCAGTTCAGAGCTCCTGGGTTTTCTGGCTGAAGATTAATCTGGCTAAAGATTAATCGCCTTTTCTATCTGGCTGACCTAAGGGGAGACAGAATAGGCTGCGTCTGGGGAGGAGGCGAGGGCAGTGCCACCGGCGATGGTGTTCCCACGCGTTCTCGCAGCCCGGGGCACCGGCGGGTCACACCGCGGGGGCACGCAGCCCGGGACGGCCCTTCAGCCCATAATGAAAGTTTTGTAATTTTATGTTAATCCTGGCTCCTCCATACTCTGATCTCTCTCCTCTCCCACATCAAATGCAAAGCCCTTTTGGAGGCTCCTGGCTGTATTAATCTTGTTTCGCCCTCGCCGCCGCATGCTGCATGCCTCGCAGGCGGCTCCCGTGGCTCGGGGAGCGCCGCTGCCCTGTTGCGTCCCCACTGTCCCCTCCGTGCAGGAGCGGGATTAACCCCGCCAGTGGGAGGCAAGGGCAGGCATAATTCATTTTTTGCAATAAAATGACTATTTTTTGAGCAGGAACTGTTCCTGGGGTGAGCAGTACCAAGCCACAATGCAGGGGACAGAAAGTCCCCGCTTTGAGAGCTACTATTAATTGAATTTATCCGAATCTTGTCAAGATTACACCTTTTGTGCAATGACCTTCACCACCATAAAGGCGGCCAATAGAAATGTGGATTTGGGGGATATCTGGGTCTTTCCAGTGACTCGGAGCCAAGCCCTCAGCAGGCAAAGCAAACCCCTCTCTGCCTCAGTTTCCCCACCTGCAAATTGGATTGATTCTCTTTTCTGCAGCGTTTTGGGTGACCAACGCCCTGAACACCTCGTCCTCAGACAGAAGCGACTGTCACGTCCCTGCGAGCGGGAGCCACTTCCTCATGCCTGCGGTGGTGAAAACTCCCGTTGCTGAACAACGGGGCTGTGATGTTGTTTGAACCCCGTGGCCTTCAACACCCCAAAGGTGTCAGGCTCCGATCTGATCCCGTGTCTTGGGTTTCGGAGCACTAGATCCAGCTTTGCTTGGCAAATGCTGCAAAAGGGACTCGTTAGCTCTCTCGCTAGTGCACCGACGCCCCAGCTGAACATTGCACTGATAGGGATGAATGATAAGGATGCAATCCTTATTCAGCCGTGTTGGCTGCGTTTTCTGCCTTCTGTGCCCGTGCTGATAGCGAGCACATCCACCTGGATGAAAAATCCCTTCTCCGGGGGAGAAAAAGGGGCTTTTTCCCTCTGTTCCATCTCATGGAGGGGGAAGCAAAGGGCGACTCAGCATTCCTCCGCGGCCGCTGCTGAGTCACCACGTTTGCCTTTCATCCGCGGCGGGAGCTTCGGCGCGGAAAACAATTCCTCTCAGGCCTGCGGGGACCCTGCGGCTGGCGGTCTGCAGGGCGGGAAGAGCGGCGCAGCCGCGGCGGGGAGGTGGCAGGACCGGGATTCTCTTGGCGCTGCCATTCCGCCGGCTGCACCCACCGCTGGAGAAACAGCCAGCAATGAGCTGGGGGGCTATTTACAGCCTAGAGATCCCGGGTGTGCTTTGTGCCCTTTTGCACTGTATTTTAACACATGTTCAAACTGCAGCACTTCTACCCTTTCTTTTTCATTTTACCAGAAATAACCCCTGCTGCTTTGACTCTTTGCATTTGACCAGGAAGCCAGGTTTTTTTCTGCTGCCTCCTTGGATGTGGCGCTGCACCTCAAGTTTGCACAGACTCCGGCACGTTTTACATGATTTATTGGCAGACTGACTTTCTGTACATTTATTCACTCTTTACCACCCCACCTGGCAGCTGGGGCGTGGGCTGGATGCCTCTATCCCAGCTCCCTCTCTTTGCTCTGAGGGCTCAGTCATCCCATGAGAGGGTGAGGGAGCCTTTTCACTGGCTTTTCAGGAGATATACAGCACTGTTCAGGGGAGAACACACAATTGTTCCCCAGGCTCAGCAAGGGGAGATTTCCTTTTGGCCCTTGAATGAGGGGGGTGAGTGTTAGCAGAGAGAGCATGGATTGCTATAAAAAAAGGAGGTAGCTCTGCTGTACAGGGAAAAAAACCCTTCCCAATCACAGCAGCCCAGTGGGGAAAAGCACAAGAGGCGCTGGGCGCTGACCCTGGACAGGGATCTTCTCTCTTACACCCGTAGGACAAGATCCCCTCTAGCAGCTGTCCCCATAAAACATGGGCAGGCAGTCATGGCCGGGCAACGTCCCACGCAGAAAACACAGCGCCCTGGCTGCGCATTGCCCCTCGCAGCAGCCAGACCCCAGGCACAGCTGTTTGCAGCATGATAAGGTGGGTCATGAAACACGCTGAAGTTGTTGAACAAAAGAGACCCGTCAGGCTGTTTCAGCTCCTTTCCAGAGCCTGGGGTGGTTTGACAAGGGGAAGATGGATGGGAACATGCCGGTCCCTTCGCGCGGCAGGAGCTTTGCCTCAGAGGAGCATGAGACGGCGGGAGGCTGGGACCATACTGATAAAACCAGCTCCCTGCTCCAGGCTGGACATGGTTTATGAGGATGCAGAGCCCCGTAACTGCCCCGGCATGTGATAAACCCAGACATCCCCACCTATGCTGCAGGAGGGAGAAGATGGCAGCTTCCCTGTGGTGGCAGCCTTTCTATCTGGAAAACAGATGCAGGACAGGGGTAGAGTGACCTGCACTCCTGCAAATGCCTGCATTTCCCTAATTCATATTCAAATTTCTATCATTTCATTCCCCCGGGCCCAGACCCCTGTAATCTTCCTTCACACCTTGTTTCTCCCCCCCAGGTGGGAGGCAGAGTGGGCCGGGGCCTGGCCACCCCAGCAGCTTGGCCGGGGGAAGCTGGGTGGCTTTGGACCTCCCTCAGGACCCCGTGTCCTGTGGGAACGTCGCTGATATTGGGGTTGGAGGGGCTCGGCCAGGCCGTAGCGGGGATGGCTGGCTTGGGGAGCCAGGCCTGCCCTGACAGAAAGGGGATGCCCCACCGCGACCCGCCACACCACCTCCAACATGGCGGCGCAGGCTGCCCGGCCACTCCCAAACTGGCCGTCACGAAGGGCAGTGCGCATGCGCCTGTGCCCCTCGGGGACAACAGCGCATGCGCCTCACGGCCGGCGCCTTTCCGGCCCCTCCTTCAATGGAAGCCACTCTCTAGATGGCGGTGGGCGTTGCTGCGCATGCTCGGTGTGTCTTGCCGCTCCCAAGATGGCGCCGCGGCAGTGACGGGGCGGGGCGGAAGAGGGTGTCTGCAGTGGGACTGAACGGCGGAGCGCGGCCCCGGCGTCNGGAGACGGCGCTGGCAGCTGGGCTGGAGGTCCCCGCCGGGCCTGGTCACCCCGGTCCGGGCCTGGCAGCATCCCCAGGCCCCCTTCAGGGCCTCGGGCTCTGGCTTTCAGGGTCAAGGGGTATCTCTGCTCCCCGCTTCGGGCCTGGGGCCCCCCCTCATCGGGCCTGGTAGCTTCTGGGGGCTCTCCCTTCAGGTCCTCAGGTCCAGCCTGTGAGGCCAGCCCTTGCAGGCTGCTGTTCCCCCCCGTCTTTGGGCCTCGGTAGCTTGAAAACAGCCCTTGGTGGTTGCTTTGCGTTGGCCACTTGAGTTCACGGCCGTGTGTGGGATTTGGATGGTGCCCGTGGAACACCTGCGTTGTGCTGTGGCAGGGAAGCATGTGGTCTGAGTCAGTGTGCCTCTGTGGTAAAGGTGTTGGGTTTATATTGTGCTGTGACTTCAGTGTGCTGAGGCTCACGGTATNTTGCGTTGGCCACTTGAGTTCACGGCCGTGTGTGGGATTTGGATGGTGCCCGTGGAACACCTGCGTTGTGCTGTGGCAGGGAAGCATGTGGTCTGAGTCAGTGTGCCTCTGTGGTAAAGGTGTTGGGTTTATATTGTGCTGTGACTTCAGTGTGCTGAGGCTCACGGTATTGAAGGGAAACGAGTAATCCATAAAAACCTCACTCATTATGTTCTGTGTCTCTCACCTTGGGCCAATTGCCCTGATTTCTGTTAAGAGGTGGCATATTAAAATGTGGCCTCAGCATCAGACCAAATATGGTTTGCTGCAGTGTTTACCAGGACTTGTAAAAACCTACATGTAATGTTTAGTGACTTAAATGCTTAGTGTTTTTTCATCCTACTGACAGGAAGAAGAAACTCTGTCCTTTATCAAAGAGAGCCTTGAGAAGAGTGACCAGCTTACAAAGAACATGGTGAGGAGGTCCTTGAAGTTCAGCCCTAATGTTGGGCCTGGGTTTACTTTTTCTTAGGAGAATCTGTTTTCAAGGCTGTCATTGTGCCCATCTGAGGAATGCAGGGTAATGAACGGCTTGCTCTGCGTCTGAGTTTTACACTTCAGTGGCTGGGCAAAGGGGAAAACTGATAAATGGTTCAATCCTAAGCCTCTCTCCTGGGGAGATGAGGGCTCAAATGAGCTGTTGGCCTCATCTCTTTACAGTCTGTCCTCTCTCTCGGGAAGAGGTATTAATAGACCCCAGACTAGTTTGTGCAACAGCATCCTGTTGTTGCTTTATAAAGTCAAGTCTCATTTGGAGTTTTATTTTGGGAGTGTTCTGTTTAAGAGGTAGAAAGTATTTATTGTGCTCTAATTGCTCGTAAGCCCTCAGCTAGTATACTATGTCTAGTTTCAGGCTCAGTGCTTTAAGAAAGTTATAGAGGCACCGCCAGAGAAGTGTGGAAAAGAGAACATAGGAGTGAATCTTGAAAGAATTACATTTTGGCCTAGAAAATATGATCTTAAGGCACCCTTTATGAGGTTACTAAGGTTTTCCACCTTTCAGAAGCAATATCACAGTCCTTTTTAAAAAACGAGTGTCTATGAAGGTTCTCACTACACTGGTCCTGTGCCTTCATGTTGTGCGTCTCATGTTTGGGTCTTAGTGATATGGAGCAAAGTGCCTGCTGGTTTATGCTTTTGTTGCTCTTTTTACTGAGGGCACCTCCAGGCAGTTCCTGTGCATTTGTTTTCTGCTGTCAAATAAAATTTTGCTCCTCCTTAGTACTGTCTTGGAACATTATCTTCACGCNTGCCCTGACAGAAAGGGGATGCCCCACCGCGACCCGCCACACCACCTCCAACATGGCGGCGCAGGCTGCCCGGCCACTCCCAAACTGGCCGTCACGAAGGGCAGTGCGCATGCGCCTGTGCCCCTCGGGGACAACAGCGCATGCGCCTCACGGCCGGCGCCTTTCCGGCCCCTCCTTCAATGGAAGCCACTCTCTAGATGGCGGTGGGCGTTGCTGCGCATGCTCGGTGTGTCTTGCCGCTCCCAAGATGGCGCCGCGGCAGTGACGGGGCGGGGCGGAAGAGGGTGTCTGCAGTGGGACTGAACGGCGGAGCGCGGCCCCGGCGTCCCGCGGCAGGATGATCCCCACCGAGGAGG
>WAAD01016111.1:408724-444449 GCA_013389945.1 Fregata magnificens
AGGAGGTGTCGGCCCGCAGGAGGGAGATCGAGGGCAAGCTCAAGCAGGTGGGACGGGGCCAGGGACCTGCTGCGGGCCTGGGCCTGGGCCTGGGCCCGCGCCCGCAGCCCCAGCGCGTTGCTAAGGAGACGGCGCTGGCAGCTGGGCTGGAGGTCCCCGCCGGGCCTGGTCACCCCGGTCCGGGCCTGGCAGCATCCCCAGGCCCCCTTCAGGGCCTCGGGCTCTGGCTTTCAGGGTCAAGGGGTATCTCTGCTCCCCGCTTCGGGCCTGGGGCCCCCCCTCATCGGGCCTGGTAGCTTCTGGGGGCTCTCCCTTCAGGTCCTCAGGTCCAGCCTGTGAGGCCAGCCCTTGCAGGCTGCTGTTCCCCCCCGTCTTTGGGCCTCGGTAGCTTGAAAACAGCCCTTGGTGGTTGCTTTGCGTTGGCCACTTGAGTTCACGGCCGTGTGTGGGATTTGGATGGTGCCCGTGGAACACCTGCGTTGTGCTGTGGCAGGGAAGCATGTGGTCTGAGTCAGTGTGCCTCTGTGGTAAAGGTGTTGGGTTTATATTGTGCTGTGACTTCAGTGTGCTGAGGCTCACGGTATTGAAGGGAAACGAGTAATCCATAAAAACCTCACTCATTATGTTCTGTGTCTCTCACCTTGGGCCAATTGCCCTGATTTCTGTTAAGAGGTGGCATATTAAAATGTGGCCTCAGCATCAGACCAAATATGGTTTGCTGCAGTGTTTACCAGGACTTGTAAAAACCTACATGTAATGTTTAGTGACTTAAATGCTTAGTGTTTTTTCATCCTACTGACAGGAAGAAGAAACTCTGTCCTTTATCAAAGAGAGCCTTGAGAAGAGTGACCAGCTTACAAAGAACATGGTGAGGAGGTCCTTGAAGTTCAGCCCTAATGTTGGGCCTGGGTTTACTTTTTCTTAGGAGAATCTGTTTTCAAGGCTGTCATTGTGCCCATCTGAGGAATGCAGGGTAATGAACGGCTTGCTCTGCGTCTGAGTTTTACACTTCAGTGGCTGGGCAAAGGGGAAAACTGATAAATGGTTCAATCCTAAGCCTCTCTCCTGGGGAGATGAGGGCTCAAATGAGCTGTTGGCCTCATCTCTTTACAGTCTGTCCTCTCTCTCGGGAAGAGGTATTAATAGACCCCAGACTAGTTTGTGCAACAGCATCCTGTTGTTGCTTTATAAAGTCAAGTCTCATTTGGAGTTTTATTTTGGGAGTGTTCTGTTTAAGAGGTAGAAAGTATTTATTGTGCTCTAATTGCTCGTAAGCCCTCAGCTAGTATACTATGTCTAGTTTCAGGCTCAGTGCTTTAAGAAAGTTATAGAGGCACCGCCAGAGAAGTGTGGAAAAGAGAACATAGGAGTGAATCTTGAAAGAATTACATTTTGGCCTAGAAAATATGATCTTAAGGCACCCTTTATGAGGTTACTAAGGTTTTCCACCTTTCAGAAGCAATATCACAGTCCTTTTTAAAAAACGAGTGTCTATGAAGGTTCTCACTACACTGGTCCTGTGCCTTCATGTTGTGCGTCTCATGTTTGGGTCTTAGTGATATGGAGCAAAGTGCCTGCTGGTTTATGCTTTTGTTGCTCTTTTTACTGAGGGCACCTCCAGGCAGTTCCTGTGCATTTGTTTTCTGCTGTCAAATAAAATTTTGCTCCTCCTTAGTACTGTCTTGGAACATTATCTTCACGCTTTACAAACGTTTAATTCAAGACTGGACCATCTCTGTATGGCAGGTGATCTGTTTTGTGGTTATTAACAGAAATTGGGACATAGACGGATTAAACAGCCTGCCTAAGAAGCCATGGCAAATTAGTAGCAGAGCCCAAAAAGAGAAGCTGGGACCCGAAGGTGTCTGATTGCCCTGCTCTAACTACTACCCTGCTGTATGAATCCATGTGGAAGGATGTCCTCAGCTCTCTGTTTCTCTCTTGGTGTGTAGGTTTCTATCCTATCCTCCTTTGAAAGTCGTTTGATGAAGCTGGAGAACTCGATCATCCCTGTCCATAAACAGACAGAGAACCTGCAGCGCTTGCAGGAGAATGTGGAGAAGACTCTGTCCTGCTTGGATCACGTCATCAGTTACTACCATGTGGCTAAGGACACAGAGAAGATCATAAAGGAAGGGTGAGTTGAGCAGCTAGATCCTGCTGGGGAGCTTAATCCTATTGAACTTTTGGGATAGAGGTAGGGCAGCTGATTCCACACACTCATCATAATGTTCCCTGTACCCTTCTCACACTCTTTTCCCACCATCAGTCCACAGTAAAGCTGCCTAACTTGACCTTCAGCAGTCCCCAGAGGGCAAAGTCTGCTCAGACCCTGCACTGGTGTCTCTTCTAGGCTTTGCAGACATGCTGCCATATGAATCTCATGAGCATTGGTGGCTTCTCTTCTTTCCTCCGCCCTTTTCCCAAAGGTTCTTCCTGCCCTGTTGATGTTGTCGCTGCAACCAGGATGAATCAGAACTGTTCTGGAGCCTGCTTTCAGTCTCCGGAAGGGTGCTGTGATGGCCCTTCTCTGGGGTGGAATGTGCAGCTTCCTCTACCTTCCCATCAGGGCCTGACTGGGAGAGGAAGGCAAGGCTGAGAGTTGTGTGCTGCTCAATCATCAGTACTTCTGCACGTGCTGCGTGGATTGGGTATTCTGCTGTGGCATTGCGTGGAGGCAAAAGGGAATCCCATGATCTCCTTCTAGCTGAAGAAAAGGGAATTGAAAGTGTTGTTGTTATTTTTATTCTGAGTTTGGTCTGGTGCTTTCTTGATATCTTCTTTCTTTGCTTCTTGGGGCACTGCTTTTTATTTTTGGTTTTATTTTCAGCCCCACTGGGAGGCTGGAGGAATACTTGAATTGCATGGACAAAATCCAGAAGGCGGTGGAATACTTCCAGGACAACAATCCGGACAGCCCAGAGCTGAACCGTGTGGTAGGTCGTGGGTCTGGAACCTGGCATGGATGAGAGAGGGACAAACGTAGCCCTGCTGCTTGCCCATGTGCTGTTAGAGGCTGACGGGCTTGCTGCCTGCTGGAGAAGGTGTTTGGGCACAGCTGAAGAAACAATTGGTTTAGCTTCTGTTTAAGTCTGCACTCAGCAGCATTTCTGCTTGCGGCATTTTGCTCTCTCTATGCGTTGCGCCAGTAGGACTTCTGAAAGCATGTCTTGCACGTGTGGTGGAGTTGGTTGAACTTCCACCTGAGTAGCTCTCGTCAGTCCTTCAGCTGCTTGAGCAGAATGGGAGATCTGTTTAAATCCCACTTGAAGACTGAGCAACTCCCAAGCATTTTTTTTAATTTAATTTGCTTTAAAAGTCTCTTAGTTATAGGCGTTGTTAGAGTTTGAAGCATACAGTACTTGATAGTGGTTAGAAACGCTGCAGAAAGTACGTTCTTATGCAGAAATACTCGTGAGTGACTGATTCCAGAAGCTCTGTGCTGCTTCTGTCCTTCTGCTGTTTTGTGCCAGAAATCCCTCTTTGAGAGGGGCAAGGAGTCCCTGGAATCAGAGTTCCGCAGCTTGATGACGCGACACACCAAGCCGGTCCCACCTATCCTCATCCTGGACCTGATCAGCGGGGACGATGAAATGGAGACGCAGGAGGAGATGTCTCTGGAGCATCTCCCGGAGAGTGTCCTGCATGATATCATCCGCATTTCTGGCTGGCTGGTGGAAAATGGCAGGAATCAAGGTTGGTAGTGCTGCGTGGTGTTCCTTTGTAGTTCTGTATCAGGTGAGTGCTCTCCAACTACTTACCACATGTGGCTGAGACCAGAAGCAGGGTGTTGAGGGCTGTGTGCAGCACTGCACAGCTTGGCTTGTAGATCACACACCTTCAGCTATGAAGCCTCTGCTCAGGTGGTGCTGTGGCTAACAAACCATGAGTCACACTGCTGTGTGCTAGCAGCACTAGCAGAACTAGTGACTGCCTTAGCGGCACCTCTTAGGTGAGTAGTTCAGTCTCCTTTCAGCCACCTTAAGATCCTGCTTTTTTTACAGCGTTTGTAGTGAGACTGAAGTGATGGTTTGTCAGTTGAACAGAATGATCTCCTGGTGGATATGATGAGAGAAAGAGCTGTGTAAATAAAGCACAAATTACTTTAATGCATAGCCTGTCCTATAGCAGAAATCCGTTTAACTTGCATCTGTAATGCCTTGTGAAGGAGCTGCAACTATCTAGTGCTCAGGTATTACAAATGTGCAAGACGCTGGTCACTTATTCCCATTTGGGAACTATTTATGAACAAAACTTTTTGTATTAAATGTGACTGAGGGCAGGGGGAAAGCAGCACAGAAGACTTTCTTCAGTCAGTAGATGTCTCTTCTTTTCTGTTCTGCAGCATCAGAATCTGCCTACAGCTTTATACTCCTTTATTAACTTTTTCCTTTGGGAGTGAATGACTTTGTGCACTTGTTACAGGCAACCTGTCCTTTCACATACATATAGCTACTAGAATCATCCCCCACCTCAATGATTTACTTCTGAGTGGGGATTACTGTGCTTACCAAGTATGACGAACACCTTTCAAAGCTTCTTAAGAATTTTTCCGTGATCAAAGGCAACTCAAGCATATATAGCATATTTTGTTAGTCAGTTTGTATTCTGCTTTCAAATGATGAACACCTCATTTAGTTCCCGAGTGCCCTGAATCCCGAGAAGTGCGTAAAGTCTCTCACGCTAGAAACTGAGCACTTGAATTGACCATGTCTTGCACAAATGTCTCCCATCGGTTCCACAACTGAGGTGCTCTTGGTAGTGGTGCACAGACTTAATGTGTGTGGTGGGAGGGCTGGGGTGAATACTACAGGGGAAGGAAGACAAAGAAGAAGAAGTAGTTTTTGAAGAAAATAGGTGAAGCTCTGGGAGGGAAAAACACTTACTTGGGGTCCTGCATCAACACTAGTAAGTCCCCTTAGGGGCACAGAGTGTTTCAGGAAAGGTTTGGTTTACCATATAGTGTTCCCTGTTTGCTTATGATCTTGTTTCTCCCTTGTCTCCTTAGATTTCATGACTGTTTACTTCCAAATCCGCTCGGTCCAGCTTGACCGCTCCATCAAGGGGCTGAAAGACCATTTCCGTAAGAACAGCTCCTCCACGGGGGTGCCATATTCCCCTGCCATTCAGAACAAAAGGAAGGACACCCCCACCAAAAAGCCAATCAAGAGACCAGGTGAGTCCCTGAATTGGGGGATCACTGTACTGTGTATCCTCTTGCCTGGGTATCGAACACATATCTGCAGGTCTTCTCACTGCTGAGGTAGCCTCTGTGTCTAAAATGTGCTTTTAGGACAGGAGCAGGGGTGAGATTTCAGAGACAAGCACCTCTTCTCTGCCCTGGATTCAGCACTGAGATTACGGACGTTTTCTGTCTGTTTTTCAAGTCATCTGGTCTGTTGTCTGGGCGATGTAAGGGAGGAGAGGGTTCCTGTATACAGGGAGAGAAAAGGCCATTGCCTTAACAAAGGAGATAAGTAAAAAGAGACCTGAGAGGGCTATAAAAGGATACGATCTGAGAACACCTGTCCTCAGCCTTGGAATATGGCATATAGACTGTGCCACAGCAAAATAGAAAACTCAGATCTGATAAAACACATCACTTTAATCATTAGCTATGAATAAATTATTATTGTGCTAGAAAACCAAGCACTTGTCGGGAGTTGAGATGGGGACTAGGTAGGTGCCTACAGAAATGAGATCCAAAGTTGTCTGAATTTTGGAAGGGCTGTTAAAGCTTTTGCTTCGGCCTGTCTTTGGAAGAGCTGTGAATGTGGCTGGTGGGTTGTTCCACCTCTCCTCGTAATGGGGTTTTGCTGCATTTTCTGTAGCTGGTGAGGAAGGTCACTCCGCTGTACCGGAGCGCAGAGCTGGAGTTCCCGTCTCTGAAATGTGCCATCTAGTGGGAGCACGGCCAGAAGGAAGGCCAGCAAAAGCTAGCATGTACCTCCCACAGCAGCACACTGATGTTGTCCCTCTCTGTGTCATAGCACCCTGTTGTCTCCTCTGTAATAGTGATGAAAGTCAGAAAAGTTCATATGTCTGTGGGTTTACCTGGCCAATGCTCTCCCACCCTAATATTTTTTTTCCTGTGTTGTCCAAATACTCTTACTGGGTTCAGGAAAATAATAAGAAATGTGGGTAGGGACTGGAAATGGATGGGATGGGGAAAGGGAGGAAAAGAAATACCCATTTTAATTGTGTTGTGTTTATTTTTATAATCCTGATGTGAATGCAGTCCTCATCCCAGGTAATGTGCGTTTATGTGTGCGTGTGCTGGCCCTGGTGCTCGCTCTCTTCACTTCTGTGTGTGGAGAGGCTTTGCTGGGCCTCTTCTTGCTAAAGCAGAGGGTGTGCCTGGGATATTTGGAGAGGGAGGGCTGCCTGGGGAAGGCTGTGACATCCAGAGATCTGGTTGACATCCAGGTCTTTTAAAATCAATCTGCGCCATTGCTGCTGTGGCCCGGAGCTGTTCCTGAAAGCTGACGTGCGAGTTGCAGTTGGTGAATGCAGTCAGTCTGCGAAGTTCAGTGGATTTTCCCCTGTCAGCAGAGAACCACCTGACAAGGGGATGTCTCACCCCACACTTGGCTTTCCTCTGGACTTTGGCAGGTAGTTATTTGCATAAGAATTTGCCCCCAGTGTTGGGAGACCTGTAGAGGACAATATCTTCCTGGTAAGGAGAGCTAGCTATGCTGCAGATGGCAGAAAAACAGTGTTAAAATTGCTCCTAAGCATGATGGCAGTCATTTGTATTCAGCTCCTGAACAGTGGCTCCTGCCCAACAGCATAATTACAATAGGTAAAAATTATTTTTGTGTGGTTCAGTAGCTCACTACTGGAAAGATATCAGATGGGGATCTGTAGTTGAGCCATGAGGAACTCAGATTGCGGATGCTTCAGGTTTGGTCCACAGGTCTCAGTTATCATCTGATACTGAAAAGATCCCTGGGTTTTGATTGCTGTGAAGTCAGCATGGTCAGCAAATGCTTCTGAGCAGCTTGCCAAATAGTAACATCTCCCCTGTGCTCTAGGTAAATAATTAGAGATGAAGGAGATTTTTTTTCACAGGCAGATTAAAAAAAAACACTAGGATTTTTTTAATGAGTCTCAGATCTTGGATGCTCACATAGAGAGTACAGAAAGGAGCCCACACGTTTGAAAGCACAAGCATTTGTTCCCTACAAACAGGGCTCCTGCAGAATGAATGCATTTGGGCATCTGAAATTACTTGCCATGATGAATGTCTCGGCTGTAGATTTGCCAGGAGATTTTCATGTCTCTTTGCCCAGTTTAATTGGAGTTTGTGAGATGGGTCAGGTAGAAGGCACAGAGCACGGTCTGGATGCACTTACAGAGCTGACAGTGTATGAAGGAAAGAGTATTTCAAATGATCTATTGGGGTATTGTTAATCTCAAGAAAAAATAGTGGCTAATTTATCTCCAGTCTTCTGTGAACAAGGACAGAGAACCAGACTGTAGCTCTTGAAGGACAGGGGTGGTTAAACGTCATACACCAGCCATTTCTTATGACTGCTAAGTTGTACCTAAGTGAAATTAAAAATGGAGAAAAAAATAGTCTTTGAGCAGAGATTCACTGTTTTTTCTGCAGTTCCATCAGCTTTCAAGGACAGCTCTTGAGGTGGAGGTCTTACACCCTCTTCACACTGGCACAGTGGCCCTCTTCATAGCAATATTCATCTGGTGGTGTTTGATTCCCCTGGTTTTAGCCTTTGTTCAATTATGGACAAAGAAATTATTTTCTGTGCTATTGCTTCAGTAAGTAAAGTCAAGTTCTGCCAATTTGGGTTTCAGACAAGGGGGTTTTCTCACGGTTCCAACAAGCGAGTTGATTTCTTTAGTCCTTAAGGAAGAATATCCCAGTGCACACCCCAATGCACACTTTAACCTGTTGCAAGGGATAAATAACAAACTAAATCTGATGTGCTATAACTTGTTTACCCACAAAGCAAAGCGCAAGAGAGGCTACAGCTAAAGGGAAGGTGAGGTATTAGGGACAGGGTAACAAGGCAGNTGTTGTTTCGGAGGGTCTTCATCTCACTGTTACTGTTTTATTTGTTGGTGTACCCTGTACTGTCTCTTGTTGTTACAGCATGCAGTTGAAAATCTGACTGCTGGAGGTGCTTCTAAAGCAGAGCCGTCTCCTCTTAAATGAAACTTGCCAAGTCAAGTTGAACTGAGGAAGCAATCTGTGGGCGTTTTTTTTTGTGGGGGTTTTTTTTTTTTTTTTAGTAGTTTGCTGTTTGAAATGTCAGCAGTCTGTCTCAGAGGGCAAGTGTATTCAGATTCCCAAATCATCCTGCTGCAAACATATGCACATAAAATACTGCTTCTTTGTGATGCCTGTAGACCCGGTGCTCTTTTGTTGGCTTGAGAGCAGCAGGTAGCTCAGAAGCTCTGCGTTGCCAGGGAAGGATAGGGCCAGAAGATGCTGGTAGGGGCACCCAGCCTGGCTCCCTGCAAGCAAAAGCCAGAGAGCTTTAGCCAGTTTTATACAGGCTCCTTTAGCTGGTGCTTAAGAAAAGAGGATGTGTTGCCCTTCTGCTTGGTTAGAAAACTGCCTAATGGAAGAGAGAAACAAGAGAACAATGTGCAATTGGAAAGCTGTCCCTCATGTATGCCCAAAATCCACTTTATTTAAAAATTGGGCCACAGGAGCAAAAGTTTCAGGTGGGTTTTTTTGCTTTTGGGGGTTTTGGGGGCTCTCTTCAAGCTATAGGGGAGCCCTTTTCTAGCTTGCTTAATGCTCCAGTTTACCTAGCAGTGAGGTGCTACCTGAAGGCAGGCTGTGGAGTCTTTGTGTGGCAGAATAAAGAGCCTGTTCCTGCTTCCCGCTCCCATATTGATCACTGCCTAGCTTGAATATGATGTTTTCATTAGTAGCTGCAACGCAGTCCCATTTGGTTTGCGAGCTGCCTAATAGGGGAAAACAATCATGGAACAAAAGCATTTGGCTTCCACTAGAATCCATTAAAGCCTAATTACAGTGCTAAGTAAGAGGGATACAGCAGCACTGAAGTGATGCCCATGAACACTGAACACTCGTGTGTGTCAGCGTAAACACAGATAATTGTGCTTATGCAAATAAAACGCAGCAGAGGCGTTTCAGCTCTCATCTGAGAAGAAGCTGTCAGGGGTGGGCTGTGGAGATGTGCACTGCATACCTGTGAAGTGAGATCCTATTGACAGCAGCAGCAGTAGTACTGTCTGCTTGGTTTTCATACCAATTTACCCTCTTTTTTTTCTTTCCCCTCCCCCTGGATGCTTGAAAGTGGGAAAGATGAAAGAACTGGTAGAAGAACAGTACCTGGGTTGAGCTGCTCTGCATCAGCTGGGCCGTGGTAACAGCAGTAAGAGCGAGCTTAGTTCATATCTCCAGAGCTTGCTACAGCCCTGCTTCCTCAGAGGAACTTGCTGTTGTGCCGAAGCTCTTAAGGTTTCTGGATGTAGCTAAGAATAAAGTGGAAGTGTCGGGTGTGAAGAGCATTGGGAAGCTTGGAAGAAGAGGCATAGCCCTCTCATTGGATCATATGGCAGAAGCTAGGAGCAAATGCATCAGCACAGCAAGGGTGTAAGTCTTCCCACCTCCCTGATGTGGGTCTAGAGGAGAGAAGTTTCCTGCTAGAAGAATGTGTTTTATGGATATGATTTTTTTTTTTTCTTTACTAAGTGGTTGAGAACACTCTGAACTGGTAGAAGAAAATGTTGCCAGTGAAACAATACGCTTTAGGAACCATGTTCTGTTATTTAGTAAGTGCACCGGGTTAAGGCAGCTTGGTAATTCGGTGGTAACTTCCCTCCTGTTCTCCCCCATTAGAGATACGCTGTCTTGGGGGACTTGAGATTTCCTTCTTCCTGCCGTATATCCCTTTATGGGATGAAGCTGTCCTGCACCCCAGGGTGCTGTTCTGCAGCATTGTGTACTTGGGCTTCCCCTCAGGATAGCGGTCCTCAGCATTTGCAGCCAACACTTATATCCAGGCTGCACTGTGGCTTACAGTTACTGGTGGAAGTAGGGATTTTCTGCATGTTTGAAGTATTTATTGCTTTAAAGCGGAAGAACAATTCTTAATTTTGGCAGCAGCATTTTTATTTCTAAGATCCTTCTTCATTTACTCAGCCCAGTTCTGTTTCATCTGGGTCTCCTATAGA
Source organism: Fregata magnificens (assembly GCA_013389945.1). Lineage (NCBI taxonomy): Eukaryota > Metazoa > Chordata > Aves > Suliformes > Fregatidae > Fregata > Fregata magnificens. The sequence goes on from WAAD01016111.1 coordinate 418,898, forward strand.
AACTCCTTCTACCTTCCCAAAACTTTGTTCCCTGTTGTGCAGGCAACAGCAAAGCTCTGCTGTGAGAGGGTGTCCATGTGCTTGTGATAACTGTAGCTTGTTGCATGACGACTAACCTTTTAACGTGGAAACAGTGCTTAGTCTTCAGTTGTCACATTAATGCTTTGTTTTGTGCTTTCTAGCTGTATATCCAGCATTGGCTTTTGTTCAGTTCTGTCTGGTTTTTGTGTGTGTTAAGTATAAATCTTTTAACCCAGTGTTATTTTTTTTTCCATGGTTTTAATTGATTTGCAGTTCCTTAGAAGAGAAGTGTCTTGGGGATTAGGGTGACTTAATGCGAGTTAGACATGGGTGGGCAGCATCCATTATTCTATGATTCCTGTGATGGGAATTGCTGCTGCAGTTGCTCTCTCGAGCCCAGAGGTTGTCACCCTTTTATTGCTTCCTGTAATGCCAGAGATCGTTCCTTGTCTTGGCTGTGGGGCTCCTGATGGGTCTGTATTGAGCATGCTCAGAAAATACCCTTCGGAAAGGCACCTCTTTCTGCAGCTCTAACCAAGCGGCTGCGATTGTGGCTCTAGGGAGCAGGCAACGTGTTGCCGGACAGGAGTTGTCCATACTGCAAAGCCCTGCTTCTACAGCTGAGGAAAAGCAACAAACCTTGTATGCTTGGATGCAGAGTACCGGCTTAAATAAACTCATTACAGGGAAGGGTGCTTCGTTGCTTCCCTTCTCTGATGGTGTTTTCTCACCCAGCCATACCACCTCACCAAACTGACTTGAGCGCTCCCTGATTCTGTAACCCTGGCTGGAATTCATGCCCCCACCCTCAAAGCAGGGAAACAGTCTGGAAATGCCATTGTATCTACACACTTGGACATGAGTTTGGGATCCATGTTCCTGTACTGAGCATGCTCATTGGTGCCCAGCATCCTCTTGCTGGGCCCAGGTGACTTGCTGGTGGAGGGCTGGTGTTCTGGGTTTGTTTTCTTTCACTCATTTTCTAGGTCTTCTTGTCTCTTCTCTCTGGCTCTGGTGACAGGCACGATCCGTAAGGCTCAGAACCTTCTGAAACAGTACTCTCAGCATGGTCTAGATGGGAAAAAGGGGGCCTCTAACCTCATTCCTATGGAAGGTAATCACAGCTCTAGCTACTTCACCCTTGACTTTCTCTGTGTATCAGCCTTGCTTTTCCAGGTGGGGCTTCCATTAGCCTAGTGCTTGGTGGAAAGCATTGGATAGGTACAGCTATCCTTGGGGAACCAAGGAGATGCTGGAGGGCCAAATTATTTTTCTGAATTTAGTGTCTGAAGTCTCCGTAAACATGAGTACAGGTGGAGAGGAATGTAACCTTAAAGCAGTTGACCCACCATAGCCACCTGGCTAATGGAAGCTCTGCTCTGATGACATCTGCTTGTGGTGTTTCTGTTCTCTTTTTCTTTTTGCCTGGACTTTGAGACATTCAGTTTCCTAGTGACCTTTCCAAACCTGATGCTGAAGTGTCAGACCACAGCTAGGTCCGTGCATCATGCCTGGTTGTCTTCCATATTCTGATCTGTGCTCATAGAGGTTGTACCAGATAAGGGAGAAGAGGTCACTTGCTTCAAAGCATCTGTAAGACCTTTCTGCCTCCAGCTATGTATGCATCCAAAGTAGATCTCTTCAGCACCTACATTGTAGTCTACTAAATCCCAGATGGTGACTAACATCACTCATTTGGGGGGAAAAAAAAAAATTCTCGTGCTGAGCAGGAGATGGGCTTTGACTTTGGATTTGTAATGGTTGTGGGTACAGATTGGACTTCTGGTGCCTGCTATCCATTTCAGAACTTACGGCAGGAGGTTCGAGGGACACCTGTGGCCCAACAAATGACTTAACTCACACTTCTCATCAGGTTTCAAAGGGTTGCTACTGCTACATAGCCCAACAAAGGGATTTGGTCAGGTAGCGTTCCTGGGACTGTGTAGGGAAAAAAGTGTCCATCAGATCAAATAAGCCAAGCTTGAAGCGGCTTCCAGCCAGTGTGAGCATCCATGCTGTAACCACCCTGGATAAATTGCGCCTTCTGTTTGTGCTGGCTGACATCTCACTAGGTCATGAGCATGATTTACGAGTTAAACACCTTTCCGATACCCTGAGCGACAAGCATGGGCCGGCTGCTGGTAAGTACCATGTTGTCACTTCATAACAAGCTGGCTAACATCCCTTCTTTTCAGCATGTTTCACAGTAGTTTTGTAGCCAGTGGCTGCTCATCTATGTGGGCAGTCCTGGAGCATGGGCCTTCTCTGGCTAAGAAGCTCTGGCTCTTCTCAGTAGAATTCACTCCTACTAATCACACACACCCCAAGCCCTCAAACAGGGAACCCCAACTTTGTCCAACCAAAGACTGGTGGCCACCGTGCTGAGGGGCACTTTCCTATAGGTAGCTACTGGCTTGTTTGGTGCTGAAGTGAAGCAAACAGGAAAGGGATCACATGTGGCATGCAATACAGTGGGCCACTCTCCTCCATAGGTAGTTTGTAAAACCACATCACACTTGTGTGTCCCCTGCTGACCATAACTTTTAAAAGATCAACCTGAGGGACCTGTCAGTGTAGGGAATAATTGGTTCTTTCTCCATCAAAAGTTGCAGATGTTGCTGGGAGGAGAGCAGCAGCAGCCCATAGCTTAGAGAAGGCCTCTCTGTGTAATCTTACTGTCTTGTAGTGGTTACTACAGGGGTCTGAGTAATGCAGGATGGTGTGAGTCCGTTTGTGTCTGTCCTGACACATCCAGCTAGTGGTTGGCATGAGTTGGTGCGGGCCCTTGTATCATACCAGCACTTCTCGTGCCTACCACGTAGGTTGTTTGATGGATTTTTGTCTGAGACATTCATATGCTAGGGCTCAAATATTTGCATTTGTATGCAGTGTTGTGTGGCAGATAGCTCACCTAGCTGTGCTGATATTCCTGCTTTGTAGGATTTAAATGTTCATCTGCCTGTTTTTTATCTTCTGTTTCTGCCTGTGGGAAGAGGCTGCCTTCCAGGACAGCCTTGATTTCCCAGAAATGTTGATGCAGAATGGCAGTTCTTCATCTGCGTGACGGATGGAGATAAGGAATTCTAAAAATACAAGTAGAGATGTTGAATAATTCACCTCAGACCTTCCTGGGTTTAGTACTCTGTGTTCAAGCCCTTGATTAAATTTAGTCTGTATCCCAGAAGAGCTCCAAACTTGCCTTCTGTTATGAGGCCAGAAAGAGCTGGTGTCCTGACGTGCCTGTTTCCTGAACTGCAGATGACTTTGCATGCCTCCTGCAGGGTATGCATAGCTTCCCATGCACAAATCCAGGGGGCAGGTTTGGTGAGAAGGTGATTCTTGTTCTCGCACAAGGATGGGTGCAAAGCCAGAACTGCCTTTTCCAGAAGAACCTTGTGCTTCTTGTGTAAACCAAGGCCCTGGAGTGAGCAGAGCTGCTGGAAGCTCAGTGCAAATTTCATTCTCTCTTAAAGCCATCTTGCCCTTACAGGGAGGGATGACGTCTTTGACATCGAGATTGATGCGTACATTCATTGCGTTAGTGCCTTTGTCAAACTGGCCCAGAGCGAATACCAGCTCCTGACAGAAATCGTCCCAGAGCACCACCAGAAGAAGACCTTTGATTCTCTCATCCAGGTCGGTTGAGCCTCTCTGCTTGGCTTCTCCTGTAAAGGATACACACAAAGTCTCTTTCCCTTCCTCTTCATTGTGAGGGTGTGGATTCCACCACCACTTGTGGGTACCCAAGAGCACCACCACTGCTAGGGTTGTCCTCCAGGACCTGTTTAGGGAACCGGGGCCTGCGCAGACCCTGGAGAACGTGTGCCCAGAGTTGCTCACTGGGTACCACAAATGAGCCATCAGCTAAATTGGCATCATTAACGAGTATCCTGCATTGAGCTCTTTGTGCTGCCTGGGCAAAAGTCATGCTGCATCCTTCTGACTCTCTGGCTTTGTTGCAGGAGTCATTAGATAACTTGATCATGGAGGGGGATAACATTGTCTCAGCTGCCCGGAAAGCTATTATCCGACACGACTATTCGGCTGTGCTCACAATCTTCCCCATCCTTAAGCATCTTAAGCAGATGAAGCCAGAATTTGACCAGGTCTTGCAGGTAAGCATGATGGGATTGGAGAGGGTCCTGTGGCTTGGGTTGTCTGGAGAACTTTTTGAAAGGGATTATCACAGTGGCTTTGAACAAAGCCATGCTGCTTCTGTCCTCAAGCATGGACTGGAAGTGACACAAATGCAGCTTGCTCCTTTTTGTGATGGTGAACCAGCAACTAAGCATCTCTCAGCAGCAGTTCTTTTCAGTTCAAGTCATGACCTGGTGATGGACCACCTACATTATTCTGCTGTATACATGGCCTCTGAGGTGTTTCATCTCTGATACTGTTAAGCTTAGTTTAGACTGTGCTCACTGACCTCTGCGAGATGGGCTGCTCTGAGGAGAGCCTGGTTGGACCATGTCACAAGGTTCTCCAGGTATCAAATATGGCATCCAGGTTTAGCAAGGCTCCTTTCCATCTGCTTCCAGCTGGTGACTGTGATGCACCAACCTCCCGTATCGGGTACTGTGTAAGAGGAAACATGAGAGGTAGCAAGTCCTGGTCACTGTTAGGGTCATATCTTCCCTTTCTGGCTGGCAGAAGAATGCAGGATTTCACATGTTGTTGATGGTGCTGTAAATATTCCCCTGGCACATGGCGAACTGAGAATGAGATGCTGGGGTGGGGGATCAGGGATGGTAGGTGCTGAATGAAAGTTCAGATACTGTTTGTTTTCCTTCTCTGATCTGTTATGAAACTATTCCAGGGAACTGCAGCAGGCACTAAGAACAAACTGCCAGGGCTGATCACTTCCATGGAGACCACTGGTGCAAAGGCACTGGAAGAGTTTGCAGACAACATTAAGGTAGGATTCTCGTTACTGTTCTCTCTGGCAAGACCAGCAGGCTTGGAAGAGGGGTTTTCTGAGCAGAACCCCTAGTTTAGCTTTCAGCTTTCCATGAGACCACGTAGTTTCTGACTCTAAAGCGGGAGCTTGCTGGATCGCTTTGGATGGCTAGCTGCAAATACCAAATGCTTGGTGCTGATTTCAAATACAGGAGGCGTCTGCCTAAGACCCTTAGCAGGCATACTACAGATAATTCGACATGCGCTCCAGGGCCCTGCAGATATCAAGTCAATCTCAGAATTTAATCCTATTTAAAAAGAAAGGAAAATTGCTGACTTGAAAAGTTTTGGAGGACTCGTGTTAAACTGTCCCTGTGTAAGGTGGGCTTGGTGAATCCACTGCCTGATAGGTGAGCTGAACATTTGATGGTCACATGCTGAACAAAACCCTGTGGTTCTGAGCTGCCGGTGCATATGAGCTGTGGTTTCTGAGCACCAGGAGATGGCACTGCAAGAGCCAGGTCTGTGGATGTTGAGAGAGGCTGGATAAACAAGCGTACAGCTCACTTGCAGCAGCAGCTGTATTGTAGATGCCTTCAATTTCCTTACATGCTTACTTTATGTCTCTCTGTTCCCTTCTTAGAATGATCCGGACAAGGAATATAACATGCCAAAAGATGGGACAGTTCACGAACTCACCAGCAACGTATGTGATGATGATTTGAACCATCCTTTGTGAAAAACAGCTTCTGAAGAAGTTTTAAAAAGACCAGTAGGGAAATTTCTTAAGTTAAGCTGTCTTGGTATTAGAAGGGCAATTAACTGGCTTCCATGGAGAGGTTAGCTAGTTACCCTTGCTAAGCCATGATGTGACTGTGTGGGTAAAACCCAGCAACTCAAAGGAATGTAGTGATTTGTTTCTTGAAGGCTTTTAAGTGTGGGGGGATAAGTGGTCCTTCATGATCCTTAACAGCAGAGCATAGGAGACGCAATGTTGGTTGCTTATAACTTCCCTCCCTTGCTTCCAGGCCATCCTTTTCCTACAGCAATTGCTGGATTTCCAGGAGACGGCGGGTGCCATGCTGGCATCGCAAGGTACATACATGCATGGGGCTTGTTTGGGCATGCAGTTCCTTCCCCAAATTGTCTGGACATCTTCCCTAAAAAGATCAAACCTCAACATGCACTGTAAGCTTGTTCTCCTCCTGTCCTTCACCCTGTGGTTTATCTTGTCCTCCGATCTGCCGTGACCACGTAGTTGGTTATCTGGAGAACTCCAAGGGATGCAGAGAGTTTCCCCGCTGGCCTTCCACACTTGCTCCTGTGAGGTACTCCTGGGACGGTGTTTATTGCTGATGTGCTCTGTGGTATCAAGAGAGGGTGCCTTAGTCATTTAGCTTCAAATCTGACACTGGGCTGGTCTGCTGTGACTGTGCTGGAGTGAGGGTGGTTGGTCCAGCTGGGTTAGCTTTAGTTAGGTTGTGTGTTGATGAATTGCTGCCTTTCTCTGCCACATCCTCTGATCAGAGCATAACAGCAGCAGCAAGAATATTCTCCTCAGCATTCTAGCCATGGTCAAGCTAGGACTCCTGAGCTATTAGTGTGCCACGTGCCCTAACAGAGAGATAAGATTTAGCTCTGCTCTGCAGGATGCTAAAGAGACTAGTTCCAGAAAGAAATACGTAGATCAGAAGCTGAGAGCTGCTGTCTCATGTATCTATATGCTGCTGCATATCAGCTAGAGTGTGATTCTAGGCTCTGTGCAGAGCAGCAGCTCCCTGCTCTCTAGTGAGCCCTCAGCCTTGGCAGAGCTCATGCTTTCAAGTAGGTTGGAATAGAGCAGGCTGGAGAGGTGGAGGACTGGAGATTCAGGGGGTGCAGGGGCCTGAGGAGGCACAGGCCACTAGCTGGTGTTTGGAGAGGGTTAGGAGCCCATTAGGAGCAGGGCAAGGGGGAGGCTCGCAGCTGCCTCCAGGCTTTTGTCTGCAATTCCTGCTTGGAAAACTCCACTAGTTTTAAATTAACTCAGGCTAGGATGTCTCTGCTTCTTGCCACATCTCCTCTAGCCACTGCCTTGTGCCCTCTCCACTTGCAAGCTCAGTGTGCTCAGCTCAGAGCCTCCTAGGCCTTGACTCTCTCTCCTTGGCCAAAGAGGTGGTCTGAGGTTTGTTTTTTTTTTTTCTTGGAGAAACCAACTGTTTCCCATGGCCTTCCCTGAATGTTGATGTCAGCACTGTTGTTTCAAAGTCTTGACATGTTGTCATGCAGTAGAGATCTGTCATAGGAGCTGATTCAAAAGGTAGCATAGGCTTTTTTATTTTTTATGTTGGTCATATAACAAAATGTGACCATATCCATGACACACAAGCCATTTCCTTTTTAATTGTGGCTGGTTGTCCCATCAGGTATAGAGGGATCCTGCTGTGTAAAGACAGCTTGAGAAAAATGCCTCTTTGCAGTCTGTTCAATTATTAAAGCTTGAAGTCAGTGTAATTGTAACACATCTGGTAACTTGGGCTGACGTGTAGTACCTCAGAGCCATGCACGAGATGACCCACAATCCAAATATCCAAGTAAATCGTGTTCTCTCCACCTGCAGTCAGGCCTTAGGGACCCTCTGCTGCCAGATGCTCCCTGCTTTCTGCCAGTGTTGTTCTCATGCAGAAACAGCTCTGTCGCTTGCTCCAGAAGCTAGGCCTGGCCCAACACAGGGCACCCACGCAGGGCAGAGCTGCTCTCGTTTTGAGTGACGCTGGTTACTGAATGTTGATGAAGTTGTGGTCCCTGTCCGGCTGTGGACCTGACATCACCCTAGACCAAGCATGATCAGATCAGAGGTGATTATGTCAGTGGAGTTTAATGGGGGAGTTGCCTCTGTGAACAGACGCATCTGCTTTGGGATGGTTACTTGCCCCCAAGGGTGCCTCTCTAATGACAGCTTCCAGTTGCCAGCTCAGGTGTGGGTGTCTGGAGTTGGGTTAGATAACTCCCACAGTGGTCCCAAGTGGTGGGAAATACATGTGGTTTTTTTCCTGCGATGTTTGCCTCAAGTGATAGCAAAAGCAAAGTTGATCAGTTAAATGCAGTGATGCCAATCCCTTGCTCTTGCCCACTGAACGGCTCTAGGGCCCTGTATAGCCATGCAGGGATGCTAAAGTGCAGAGTGAGGGTGTGATGGCTTTGCTCAGGTTCTTGGGAAGGTTATATGGGCTATGCAGTTCATTTCAAGGACCAGTAAACTGCTGCTGGCATGAGGGGAAGCTTTCCTTTGCCTTGAAAGTGGGTTTGAACTAGTTTGGAATGAGGTGTCTTGCTAAATACGAACAACAACAATACAAACAATGTCTCTAGCAGGAGAAGGAGGTTCGACTCTGCCTTTCCTCTGTGATCTCCACTCTGTTTGTGGCCTCGGAGGGACTCCTGCCTGCTCTCCTGTGTAGCTGTCTGGCTGCTCTGTGTTAATATCTGCTTTGTTCTCAAAGGGATGGTGGTCTCTAACCTGTCTTTTTGCACTTTGCGTTTCTTTTTCTCTCTCCTCCCTCCCCTTTTCTCTCTGCCTTGCCTAATCTTTGTAGTTCTTGGGGACACATACAATATTCCTTTAGATCCCAGAGGTAAGCAGACTTACCCACACGTACCTGTTCATATTGCCTCGGACTCTGGTGATGTATGTTAATTCTTTATCCTCCAGGAGTGGTAAATAAATTAACACATAACTGAAAAGAGAAAAAGGGGAGGGTAAGTAACTCTTGCCAGTGGGCTGGAGAGAATAGGGAGGGCTTGTCACCAGCAGACAATGAGGGATGCCACATGAGCTGAAACAGGCTAAAGACACTCTCATGGCACTGAATCTCTTTGGCACGGGTAGCAGATTGGCCCAGCTGGTATCATGCTTTATCCCATGTGCGCTCGGCTCCTTATTGTCCAACTCCCAGCAACAGGAGCCTCGAGGCCTTTCCCATGGGGTGCTTATGAACTCGGACCACCCGAACTAGGCCTGGCTGCCAAACTCTCTGGTGGGGGGAGGAGGAGATAGCTACCCCACGTGTCCCATGGGACCCATGCCCACAAGCCCTTGAGGGCAGAAAGCCATCTCTTGTGCATAGACAGAGGAACATGTGCCAGCCCAGAGACATTGCTTGTAAGGGCAGGCTCCCATGCTGGCGCAGTCCCTTGTACAGAGCCAAGCAGGCCCTATCAGCAACCATGGGGATGGCTGAAACTTTCCAGAGCCCTTCTGCTTGTTTCAATTACTGTTGTGTGCCTGCTGTTAACAGCTCCAGATCATTTGTTCTCTGATTGCAAATTTCTAGTGCTTACAAACCCTTTTCAGGTGGTGGTGGAAGGATGGGGAGGATGTGTTTAATGACGTGACTTCTGAACAAGAGGGTGTCCTCTGAGCCCTAGAAAGGAGAGGTTTCTGCTGGGGTGCTCAACACTTGATGCAGTTACAAGGATTGCAGGGTGCAGAGCTCTTCCACCCTCACCCTGGATAAGCCACTGACAGTCGGCATTGAAGCAGGGAGCTAATATCACTGTCGACGGGAGCTCTGCACTAATTCCATAGCAACAGGGACGAGGCTTGTTTGAATAGAGGCAGGCTGACCACACATACCCCCCTTCTCCATGGCATGTTAACTGGCCTAAAATTCTTTGCTTTTCAGAGACCAGCTCTTCAGCTAGTAGTTACAGTTCAGAGTTCAGCAGGCGGCTGCTGAGCACCTACATCTGTGAGTATTCTGCACACCTTCCCATTTCTGCCCCACCAGCTGTCCTTCACTTAGCTCATTCTTGGGTGAAGAACACAGGCTGTGTCTCTTACTCCATGTGATCTTTCCATGTTTGAGCTGGAGTCTGATGGGAGGGATAGCAAAAAGGGTCAAACTGGGAGTTTCAGACTGTTATGGTTAGACAGGATAAAGCACAGTGGAGCAGCTCGCTGTGCTGCAGAGCTTTTGTCTTCAGTTGCCTTGAACCATTCTCACCCAGTGCTTTGCACCCTCAACCCCACAGAGGCTCCCAGCTCTGCAAAGGGGCTCTGTAAAATTTCAGTCCTGCATTTAACAGTAAGATAGTCAGATGAGTTCACAGTACTACTTTGTGATGATCTGTTACAATGGGAATCAGGTCCTTCGGCTTCTTTGAGATCTGAGCCTGTGTCATGGTCAGGCTGTGTCTGATCGCCCATGCTGGTCCTGGGACTTATTCTGAACACAGAAGGCAACTGTATTGCCAGTTGCAACAAAGGCACTAGTTTGCAGAGAGGTTTTGGTGACTCGCTGAGGAAAGATCTGTGTAAGCCTTGTAGGATTGTTAAGTACACGTGATTGTACCCTTGTCTGCACACGCAGTTGGGGCTGTGCTGTTCACCTTGCTGTGGGCCCACCACAACAGCGCTTGGTTTGGATTGTCAGTAGTGAGAAGCTTCAGTGCAAAACTTTTTGTTCTCTTTTTTTTTTTTTTCCCCCCGTCTTTAAGGCAAAGTGCTGGGTAACTTGCAGCTTAACCTTCTTAGTAAATCCAAGGTTTATGAAGACCCAGCTTTGAGCGCCATTTTTCTGCACAACAACTACAACTACATTCTGAAATCTCTGGAAAAGTAAGTGTGTACCTGGATAAATCTCCCTGAAGTCCAGGCTGATTCTAAGCATGGTTCTGGAGCAGAGCTCTGCATTGAGTGCACTTACTTGCTGGCCTGGCTCATCTCTGCTCTTTCTTCCGTTCTTGAAACTGCCCTTTTGAAAGCTTTGCACTATTACAAACATCGCATTACACGAGAGTGGAAGATAAAAGCATCAGAGATGCCTTAGGTTGTAGAGAATCCTTTGATCTTCGGAGGACTGAGGACATGGCTTTGGAAAGTAACTTGGAGTAGCTTCTATGTCCCGGTTTGTGCATTTCAAGATCCTTTTTATTGTAAAGGGTAGAAAAGAACTTGTTGATAGGGGCTATCCTGCCATCCTGCTAGCAGCCCCTAGAGCAGCTGGCTCACGTGCTTCCTCAAGTTTTCTGTTCTTTCAGGTCTGAGCTGATCCAGTTGGTAGCTGTGACACAGAAGACAGCTGAGAGGTCTTACCGGGAGCTCATTGAACAGCAGATCCAGACCTACCAGCGCAGGTCAGGTGACATCCTCCACTCTTCCCTTAGTTTTGTCAGTTTGAGAGCTCCCTGGGAGCCAGTGCTGCTGGAGCAGTGGGAGAGATTAGCCTAAAACAGAAACTTGTCTAAAACCAAAGCCAAGTATTTTGGTTTCCAAGCAATTAATCTAACTTGGGAAGGGGTCACTGTGGAAAGTTTTGGGGTGTGTATTGTTTGGAATGGTCTTTGGGTCATGGGTGAAGACATAGATGTTCTGGTGAGGCATGAGTAAGTCCTCTTTACCTCTTCCCTATCTCATTTCACATGCAGCTGGTTGAAGGTGACAGATTACACCTTGGAGAGAAACCTGCCTGTCTTTCAACCAGGAGTGAAGGTGAGAGGATGGGCAAGGATGGTTTTGAGATGATAGAAATTGCTGGAAACATCTTCTCCTTTGTCATATTAAAAGATTCCCAGAAACCTTCTTTATATCTCATGCCAGTATTGCTCTGCAGAGTGAATGCTGTGGCTGGGCCAAGACGGAGAGCAGCACTGCCTTCTAATCTCCTCTGCCCCAGATTCATACAAGCCTTTTAATCTCTGCCTCCATTCTTATATTTTCACCTGAGCAGATGCTTCTATTTTGGGTTTGTAAAACCCTGACACCTTTCCTTAGAAAGGGCTGGAAGTATAAAGAAGTCTGTTTCTATGTCCGTTCTGGCTGAAAATTACCTTCGTTAAACCTACTTCAGATGAAAGCCAATTGCTGAATGTAGGGTGTGCTGCTCACTGCAGCTTTCTCTCCTCCCTGCTTTAGGAGAAGGAATTCAAGCCAAGTAGGTAGGATATTACTTAGGTTGGATGGGGAGCTGTGGGCGAACGCTGATGTTGGAAATTTATTTCTGGAGATGAAATAAAATCCTTTCCCTCCTTGTTGCAGCTCAAGGATAAGGAGAGGCAGATGATAAAGGAGCGCTTTAAGGTAAGGAGGTGTTAGATGGCATAAGAACACCCTCTAGTTGGTTGGGACAGACAGGCAGACCAAAGATCTGCCTAAGGAGGAGACCCGTCTGTTGGTGATCAGCCGTGGAGGGGAAGAACGTCAGACTCAGTATAGAGACATGATTGCAGGCAGGACACTCTCACTGAGTTTTACTTTGGACAGGGTTTTAATGATGGGCTGGAAGAGCTATGTAAGATCCAGAAGGCCTGGGCAATCCCAGACACGGAGCAACGGGACAAAATCCGCCGGGCACAGAAAACCATTGTGAAAGAGACCTATGGTGCCTTCTTGAACAGGTGACAACCTCTTGCAACATTGTCCTCTCTTTGGATTTACTGAGGTCTTTGGGGCCTAGAGTAGCCTGGGCTGAGGCACTTTTCTACTGTCCTGTCTTAGCTTCTCTACCTTGCACACTAAAACATCCCCAAGCTGAACTCTAGCTGCGAACGTCTGCTGTCACCCTGATTCCTTGGTCAGGGTGAGTGCAGATGTTCTAGCTAGCCCAAAGCTCTGAGCCACCCTGGGCTATTCATGTAAAACTCAGGAGACCAGCTATAACCAGGTCACTTGGTCCCTACAAGATACCGTGTCAGATTCAAGTGGGACGTGCTGGAGTAGAGCTGATTTGTGACAGAGGAGGGGGCCAGTGGGTCTCTTTGCTGTGTTCCAGTTGTTTTGATACCTGGGGGTTGTCTTCCTTTGCAGATATGGCAATGTGCCCTTCACCAAGAACCCTGAGAAGTACATCAAATACCAGGTTGACCAGGTGGGGGAGATGATCGAGAAGCTGTTCGACACATCGGCATAAATCTCCAGCTGCCAAGTACAAGTCAGCACTCTCTCAGCAACCTTTGGGACACCCTTCCCTTCTCCCCTGCCCCATTGTGGTGGGCAGGGTGTTATACTTGTATTTATCAGGTTTATAAACCTGTGGAAACACTACCTCCTGGTATCTTTGCCTTCTTCTGTGGATCTGGAGCAAAGGCTGCTGTGCAGGCTCTTACGTTTGTGCATCTCTCAGACCTGGGTATAAATGTTAATGCTTTGATATGCAGCAGCCATGGTGAGTGTGTAAAAAAAAAAACAAACAAAAAAAAAAACCCAAAACCCCCCAAAAAACAACCCCCCCCCCCCAAAAAAAAACCAAACCGAAAAAACCCCAACAAACCCGCAACCAAACAAAAACCAAAAAGCCCCACCACCTTATGGGTGTAGTCCCTCTGTTAAGGGCAGGAGGCTGTAAGCTCCAAATGGTGCTGCCTGCTTCCCTGATGGGTTTTGCGAATCTCTGTTCTGTAGGATCCCAAAGGATTTTCACGTTGTTACCCTTAACTGTTATTTAGTTAAGTGATGGGGCAAGATGCCGATTCTGTGGTGTGGTGCTGCCCGGCAGGCCTGCAGTCTAGTTACATACAGGGGATATTTTGCCCCACAGTTTCATAAGCTATCCCAGTAGTGGTTCTCTGTCCTGCCTGAGGCAATGGTAGACAGGGTGGTGGCAGGCTGGAGTCACGACAGAGCAGCAAGAACCAGAGGGAGCTCCATGGCATCCTGGCTGGTTGCTGCTCCTCATTGACCTGAGGCAGAGCATGTATAAAAGTGTTCTCATATTGAGTTCTGCAGAGCACCTTCTTCCATCCCTGTTTTTCTTTGTCTCCTGTCTTGTTGAATCTGATGTATCTCTTTCCTGCAAGCAGCCAAGTCTGTTCCCTTCACTTAACCCACGGGCATCACATGAGAAGCAAGTGCTACTGTCCTGTGTCCCTTGGAGTGATACTGGCAGGCTTTGATACAGGAGCTGGACTCTGCCATCTTCGCACCAAGGCCTTCCAGAACTTTGGAGCACATATGTTGTTTCTGTGGTCTGTGGCCAGGCACCTCCTGTTCCAACCTCACTCACTCCTGCTGCTTGCTCTATTGTGGGATTGTCTCCGTTATTTGCCCGTGGTTAACACTTGAAATACAGGGTTTCCATAGAGCTAGGAGTGCTCACAATAGCTGCTACTTTGCAATTTGGAGCAAATCCATTATTCACCTGAGCCTGTGTTCACAGGAGTGAATGTATGCTGGTGTCTAATTAGCCCAGCAGTGGAAGAGCTGTCGTGTCATGGTCTGGAGCACTGCAAACAGAGCACTGGGAGGTAGAGAGGGCAAGGCAGACCTCAGCATGAAATGGGGAGTGAGAACAGATGGCAGAAAGGTGGAGAGCTGCGTTTTAACCCTTCTGCTGTTGTGCATCCACCAGCCCTGCCTTTTCCTGTCCTAGCAGGGTTGGCTGCTCTGTGCAGTGAGTGTCACAGCTATGAGGTGGGCTGTTTCCCTGGGGAAGTCAGCATTGCACATCCTGGGAAGGGTCTGCCCCGGACAGTTATGGTGGCAGTGGATAAGAGAGGCCAAGGGGCAGAGAGGTGACAACCCATCTCACTCCATGTCACGTGGGAGTTGGATGTTAGAGCCTGGATGAGAACGCAGGTCCTGCTCTGGCAGACCCAGCAGCCTGGCCTGCTGCCTCCACAGACAGCTGTTTTTGGGGTAGCTCCTGGCCTTTCTGAACCCCTGACCTCCTCCTCTTCCTCAGCTTGGACCTGAGCACGGTCTGAAACACTACCTGCTCTCAGTGGTGTAGCAAATTTCCCAAGAAACTAGCGATAGGACGAGAGGAAATGGCTTCAAGTTGCGTCAGGGGAGATTTAGATTGGACATTAGGAAGAATTTCTTTGCCGAAAGAGTGGTTAGGCATTGGAACAGGCTGCCCAGAGAGGTGGTGGAGTCGTCAACCCTGGAGGCGTTCAAAAAAGGTGTAGACGTGGCACTCCAGGGCCTAGTTTAGGAGTCATGGTGGTGTTAGTTGATGGTTGGACTTGATGATCTTAGAGGTCTTTTCCAACCTTAATGGTTCTATGATTCTATTCTATGAAATGCCTGAAAAACAGCAGGTTTGACAGGCTTGTCCAGCCCAGAGCTGGACCACTGTGTGGGTTCAAATCTTGATCACACCTGCACAGCTGTTTTTCATGTGTCTGGCCGTGCAGGCTCACAGTACTGACCCAAGAGCCCTCCCTGGCAGGGATCTTCCCTCCTGCTCTCAGATCTCAAATGCTTGAGGAAACCTGAGACTTCAGTGCTAGCTGTTTTTTTTCCTCTGCCAGCTCCAAGAGCCTCTGAAGGCTGGCAGGCGCTGGACAGTGCTTTTAAGCATAAGCAAAGCGCGGCTGGCTTGCATTATATGCGTCATCAAGCCTGCTGGATATGCACGCTGACATTCACCAGAAGGAGCTGGATTCCATCTTTCTGGATCTGTTTCTGCTACAGCAGCGGTCTGATCTGAATTTCTGTCTCCAAGAGAGTGTGTGGAATTGATGCACTCTGAGGCTGAGGCTGTAAAACATGTTTTATCACAGCCTATCCCAGGGTGAGGAGATTCACCTGGAACGGCTGCAGGCAAAGCTCCCCCCTTCCTTCCCCAGCTTTGCTTGCAGCCTTTCTGGAGCATCTGAGCTTTAGTGTGGGAGCTCGTATCCTTCCTGTGCTGATGCTCTTGTGCTAACCAGAGCCCAAAGAAAATGTATGAGATCCCTTAGGGTCTCAGATGGAACTACATCATGTTCTCTGGAGACTTTGGGAATGCCTCTGCACAGCCTATGCTGAAAGAGGCATTTCTGGGCTTTGCTGTCAGCCTGTTCCCCCAGGAAAGCTGTACCAGTCTGGGGCTGGTGAGGAGCTGGTCCAGATCAGCTCAGAGGTGGGGAAATGCAGTCAGAGAACGGGATGCAAAACGTCCCACTCCCTCCTGGTCTCTCCATTAGCAGCAACAGAAGTTGGCTGGGTTGTTTTCTACCCCAAGGATGCGCTGGCCACATCTGGAGGAAGAAAGAGGGGTGAGAGGCTGTTAGGGGCTGAGGACCTGGTTCAGTGGCAGCCATGCAGTGGGGAGGAGCTGGAGGTGGTGAGTGCCTGGGGGAAGAGGGGGCTTCTGCTGCTCCTGGCTGTATGGCTCTTACGTGGGACGCCAAGACCCTCGTTTTCTCTGAGCTGAAGGGAAAGTGGAGCCACCAGGTCCCTGTTTCCTAAATCCAGCCTCCCACTCGCCCTGGTTCTAACCCTTCCCACACTGCCTGCCTCTGCCCTGCACAGGGAATGAACGTGGGGAGGTGGATGGGCTCCTGGCCCTCAAGAGCAGCTGCTGCAGCAGCCAGACCTGCTTTGGGAGCAGCAGCACGCTTCGGCCAGAGCCACCCCTTCCTTGGGGTGGGAGTGGGGGGAGCCACTCGCCCCCTCTGGGCTGACCTCAAGTGTCCGAGTCACGTCCGATGCTGCGCAGCGCTGGGGGATGGCTCTGGCTCCGCATGCTCCTTGGCTTTTTATGGTAAGGAATGTCTTTTGCAACATGTTAATTAAGCGCGATCACGGCAGCCAGCACCTTCCCGACACACTCAGTTGAGTACTTCATGCCCCCTGCTAAAAGCTGAGTGTGGAGCCGTGAGCGATGCTCAGACTGCGGGAAGGGGCCACAGACCCGACCTGGGGCTGCCCCACGGCACCGGGGCTGCCCCACGGCACCGGGGCTGAGCCTCCTCTGCCTCCCCCTTTGCTTCCTCCAAGGCTCCTGCAGGGTTTAACGCTCTCCCCTGGCCTCCCGTTCTGCTCTGGCTGCTGGTGAATCCCCTGACACAGATGGGGACAGGCTGGGGGACATATCTCTGATTCCCAGGGATTTGTGGCTGGAGCCCCCTTGCTCTGGGTGTGGTTTTGCTGCAGTGGGCCAGGCTGGGGGGATGTGCTAGGGTCTGGGTGTGCTACCTGCTCTCGTGGCTTCCTTGGCACCGACTATTATTTTGGGGCAGCAAAAGGGGTTTGTCAAACCCCACTGGGACGGGGACCGGCTCCGGGGTCCCTGTAGCCACCCAGGGCCGCTACTGGTGCGGTTTGCAGCTGGGAGCTGCGTACAGCGGAGACGAGGGTGGGAGGTTCAAAAGCCTCAGCCCCTACCCCCCTTGGCTGCCTCGTCATACTGGGGAGCAAATTTGGCAGAGTAAGTGCTTGAAAACAAAACAAAACCACAAACCAAAACAACTTCTTCAACCCCAGTGATAAATCTGCGTGCTGGAAAGCTCACACTAACCTGAGGTTTCAGCCAAGTGCTCCTCATCTCCCTGCCCACTGTTGGACTTGATGGCAGCTGAGTTTAGCCTATTTATTTTCCATTGCCAGTGGAATCTGCTTTTATCAAACTTCAACTGGAACATGGGGACTTACAGTGGTCTTCATTTAAGATAAAACCTCCCAGGGGGACAGACCGGGAGCCTGTCCCCACTCAGCCAGGAGAGTGCTGAGCGGTGGCAGGTCACGATGCTCTTGTCTTTTCCAGCTGGGCCTGACACACTCCCTTGTTTGGGGGAAAGTTGCTTCGCACCGTGGTTTTGTGTTGGCAGCAAAACCTTGTGCTTGCCCTTGAAGGGCTCATCGAGGCACGGGCTGGGCGGGAGAGCGATGGTTTCATCCTCAGACGAGCAGGGGCAACTGCAGATAAGCTGGAGAGGTGCTTTTTTCTTTTCTCTATTTCTATAGCATCTTGTAAATGGTGTAATGATCTGGCAGCTGTCACAGGCTTCACTCTCGCTGCCTGCAAACAAGCAAATATCAATCGATGGGTGAGGATAAGATGAGGAGGGCAGCTTGGATGTGTCACACCACAGAGACCTGCAAAAGCCTGGACCTTGCTGTCTTAACATCAAATAGAGCCTTGCTGCTCTTGCATGAGGGTGAGAGCAGCCGTGTGAGCTGTGGTGCATGTTGGAGGGGATTCGGGGGTGCTGGAGGCAGGAGTGTGAGGTGCAGCCCCCCGGCTAGATGCTGTGCAGAGCCTGCCTCCAGCCCGCCGTCACCCTCTGGGGTCTTGCTGCTGAACAGCGACCAGGAACGAGCCGGTGTGGGCCGTGCCCACGGCCCGGGGAGAGGGGACACAGTGATGCTTTGGGCTGGGAGCTGAGCTAGGGGTGTCCTTGGGATGTCTTCGAAGCAGTCACGGGGGTGGTTGGGCAGCTCTAGAGCAGCTATACGGCAGAGTAGGGCTCAGCTGCAGGCTTGGGAGGCTGTTGGAAAGGCTGGGGGCAGCTTTGCGCAGACCAGAGCTGAGCTTCCAAACTCCTACTGTCCCCTTGAGCCGTCCCCGTTCGGTGCCTGGACGCTGCTGAGCCCTAGCTTGAGCGGCACACGGGGAAACGTTTGTCTGCAGGTGGAGGGCAGCGATGTCCTCCCCAGCTCTGCCTTATGGACCCTCTCGGGGCCTCGCTCCCCAGGGACCTGTTGTGTGTCCCCAGGGCACGGCTCCCTCCTCCCTGAGGTTAGCACCCGCCTGGCACTCACCAGCAATGAGTCACTGAGGTTGATTTTTTTTTTTTTGTGGGGGTTGTGTTAAATGTAATTAGTGGATGTGCTGGAATTCTCTGCAAATCACTGTCCTTGTGATGGTTAAAAAAAATTGCTTGTCCTTTTTTTGCTGGGCTCTTTTGCGTGTCTATACACACGTGTGCGCACATGCACTTGCATTGATTCTGAGGGTTTGACTGCAGTATCATGGTGCTGCTTTCACGTATCTCCAGCTGAAGACAGTTCCCACGTCTTTCCTTTGGGGAACCAGCTCTGCCAAGCTTTGGCGAAGGCTTTACTTCATTATTGCTTTGCTTCCCTCTCATTTTGCCCTCTCACCTTTCACTTGCTTGGGAAGATGCTGGCAGATGGTGGGGTACGGCGGTGGACGCACGGCTGGTGTGCTTAGGAGGATGCCCAGGGCTGGGTGTCCCCTGGGGTGGTGCAGAAGACTGCTCCCATGTAATTTAGGGCAGGAGGCACTGTAGGCAGGCTGTTGTATAGGTGCTAGTTTGTTCTTGCGCAGTTATTTGTCCTTTGCACCTTCCTCCAGCATCCAGGCTGCTGTCAGATGCGGGTGACAGACAGGCCGTGGGATGCTCCAGCCGTCTTGTACCTGCAGCAGTCAGCAGCTTGTTTGCAAAGCTGGCCCAGCGCCCCACAGCCGGCACCCCAGCCCCTGGGATTTGCAAAATCCACCCCTTTTCCCATTGATTTTTTTAAACTGTTATTATTATTTATTCCTAAACCTGTTTCTGCCAGGGCTGGACATGAGCCTTGCAGGGAGAGCACCTGTGCACCAGGGCTCTGCTCACAGTGCTGGTGTTACGGCAATGTCGGGGCTCCTCAAAAAGACCCAAAGCTGCAAACTGAGCAGCCGCCTGCGGCGAAGCCAAGCCGAGGCGGAGCAGCGAGGGGTGATGTTGTTGCAATATGCGTGGTTTTGATGAGCTGTTTTGAAGAGGTGACCCATCCCCTTTCCTCCTCTGGCTGGTAGTCACGGTTCTAAGCTGCTAATGCTATTTTGAGCCTCCTTTCCCTTGCAATGCCAAAATACCAGGGAAACAAATTGAGTTTACAAAATCCACAGTAGTTTAGCACTTTTCTCCTGCTGGTTGTTGTGAGCCTGCTTTTGCCGGGACAGGACTGCGGGATTCAATGCCCATGCAGCCAGAGTGCTGTCACCTGGGGTCGGAGCCGCCCATCAGAGTCGTCTTGCTTTTCTTTGGCTCTTTCACGATGGCCACACTGCCGAAGGATCCAACATGGCTGCGGGAAGTGGGTCCCCAGAGACCCAGCTTTGCTGCTCAGAGTTGTCCCCCAGCCTGGGGACAGCTTGGCGCTGGGCGTTTGAGAGGTCGATGGCCATGCTGTGGCCCCAGCTTTTCCCACGGCTGGCTCAGAGGCGGCACCAGGAGCCTCCCTGGGGCTGAGCAAGGACTTTGGGGCACAGCCGGCCCCCCTCCGCCTGGCCCTGCTCCCCGTGGGTCCCCTGGGACCGGGCACCGCATGCTGGGTCATGGTGAGCATCAGTAGCAAGAGCAGCAGCAGCCCCGGTACAGCCCCGGAGGGTTGCTCCTCCTCTCGGGTTGTTCCTCTCGACACCCCAGCTCTCACCCCACGGTGAGATGAGATACCCGGGTACTGGCCCAGTTCCTTCCCCCCCCCTGCAGGGCTCAAAGGAAAAGCTCGCTCTTTCTGGGTGGATTTTGAGCCCCTCGTGGGGGCACGATGCGTGGATTGAGGTTTGCTGGCTGGCTTGTACATCTGTGAGCCAGTTATTTTTATTTTCTTGTGAACGCTATAAAAAGATGAACTCAGGAGCAACTCCCGTCCTTTCTGGGAACTCAGCCCTGCATGAAGGGGAACAACCTGGGCTTGAAGGCGAGCACCGACTCTGTGGGGCTTCCTGTGGTGTGACCCCAGCACTGGCACCGTGATGCCCTGCAGCGTCTCGGGTTGAGATATGTGGGTGCAGCCGGGTGTGATGGGAAAACGGGTCGGGGCAGGGGGCGAGAAGGAGGGGAGCGGGGTCGGTGTCTCTGTGATGGCACGAAGGGACAGGGGACATTACACCCCCAGCCATGCCAGTACAGGGACTCCTGTCCTCGGGCAGTGTGCAGGTGGTGGGACAACATCTCCATCCCCAAGGCGAGGTGATAACTGTGTCCAGGAGAGGGAGTTGAACCCCTCGGTGCTGGGGGGGGATCCATTGGAGCCAGATCCCGCGGCTCTCCCAGCAGAGGTGGATGAGGGCAGGAGGAAGATAAGGCTTTTAGCTGTGTTTGCGTGGCTGATTCACTCTTTTCCCTGGCTGGGAAGGGTTGAGCAGGGGAGATAAATGCAGATGTAAGTAATGGAGCTGTTTATACGCTCGATCTCTGTGACTTATGCCGTGAGCAGGCCCAGACTAAATATAATGGTTGTTGATATGAGGCAGTGGCCGATTTATGGCCTTCTGCATGGGGACAGGAAGATCTGGTTATAATAACACTCAGCAGGAGAAAACAAATGTTTGACAGGCAAAAGCTTCCTGAGAAGAAAGGCCAAGTCCTGGGGATGGGTGGAGGGCTGTGCGGCACAGAGGAGGGCTGTGTCGGGACCCGGATCCTGGAGCAGACCCCCAGGGAGAGCCAGGGTGCCAGATAGAAGTAGTCTCCTGCATCACATCCCGGTCCTGCCGTGGGGATGTCACAAGGAGGGAAATCTGTGCAGACAGATTTACACCCTCTGTAACGGCAATTTATAGAGACCTGATCTTCACGGGTGGTTGGTGCCATCAGGGCACAGCCCTGGGCATGGCAGGGTGCTCAGCACAGCCCATCCCAGCTCCCCTGTGCTTTCACCACCTGCTCCAGCTGTGCTCTGCTGCAGGGTTTTGAAGAATTAATTGATCCTATTCCAGTGATGCTCTTCTGGTATGAAAACGATGGGTCTTTAAATAAAGCCCTCGGCTGCTGGCAGTCGCAGGGCTCAGCCGCTTGTGGAGCCTTTGCAGTGGTAAGAGCGGGGGCGCGTGAGTCACGTCAGCCTCGTGCGTGGGCACGGCTGCGTTAAGGGGAGTGCAGGGCTGTTCCTGGAGCCACACTGGCCCCCCCTCCATGGACATGCTTGGCCATAACCCACATCCCCCACCCCCCCACTGCCCGCGGCTTCCCTCCGGCCAGCGGGTCCCACCACCCCTCCAGCACCCGCCTCTCCTCCGCTGTGGACCACAGGGTGTCTCAAGGGAGCAGGACACGGGACACAGGATGGAGGGCTTTATTGTGGCTTCCCTGGCTGGCTGAGGTCCCCCAGCACTCGCGCAGCCCCAGCCGTCCGGCCCCACGCCACAGCCACAGGATGGCAGTGCCAGTGCTCTGCTTTGCTCTTCTCTGCAAGCACCTCGCCTGGGCTGAGATGCCGAGCTGTGCCCAAGCTGTCTGAAAGCATTAAAATCCTCCCCTAGCGCTGACCCGCTGATGTCCCGCTCCGCTTCCCCTGGCAGCGTAACCTCTCCCACGGGGCCATGGCTGTGCTCCCCCGGCAAACAGCCTCCCTCCCTGCCGGTCCTTGGTGACCTCCGGATGCTCTGCAGAGCCTCGCACGCACTGAAATAGCAGGGATGAGCCACGGTCAGCAGCACGGGGCGGTGCCCTGCGCCCTCAACAGTCCCGTACTTAGGCTACAGCGCTCAGCTTAGCTATGGGTGTTGCTTCCAGCCATGCTCCGTCTCTGGGAAACCTCCCCCGAGCCACGAGCCCCAGGGAGACGTTAAAGCCCAGCCAGCACTGGCTGCACCAGGAAGGTTTGTCTCTTGATTTCTGTGCTTCCCTCCTGGATTTTACTACCTGAGCCGGGTTTGTGCCCAGGTGGCTGTGGCCAGCGTTGCCCTGGGACACAGCTCCTGAACTGGGACACAAACGAACCAAGACTTCCCAAACGTCCCTAAAAGTGCACCCCACTAACTCCAGCCAGACACGGTGTTGGTTGGAGGGACCAGAGCTTTCAATAGGCTCCAGGCGTAGATGCAACAGGGTGTAAGTCCATCTGTGACAGAGGAGCAGGTGATTACACACGAGAGTTGATTTGGGGGCTTGATCTCTCTGCTCTCAGCAAGCGCTTGGTGGAAGCAAATCTTGCCCTTGGATCCTCGGTTGGTCGCTTGGCTGAGTCTGTAGTCAGCAGCATCGCTTTAACAGTTCTGATATCTGGGCGTATTTGAATGAAAAAGGGTACGATTTGATGCATTTTAATCCAAAATGTAGCCCATCCCCAGGCCTGCAATGCTGCGGGAGACTGCAAAGCCATGCGGTGGGAAGGATCTCTGCTAGGTGACACTGAAGGTGATGAAGGAGCCATCCGCTTTCTGCTGATGTCCCACTGGCTCTGCCTCCCCCCAGGGCTGGGCTGGGACCTTGCAGCACAGGGAGGAGTGGCCGGGCAGGGCTTCGCTGATGTGGGTCACCTCGCTGAACTCTGCCTCCAGCATGCTGACGGTGTTCGTCACTTGGGCCATGTGCACCTTGTTGGCTGCCTTCTTGTGCAAGAGGCAGATGAAGATCTTCTTGAAGCCCTTGCGGAAGTGTTTGGAGACCAGGGCGTAGACAATGGGGTTCACGCAGGAGTTGGCGTAGGAGATGAGATGTGAGAGGATGCGGAGCACATACGTGACGTGATTGAGGGGGAAGTACCCGAACCAGACGCAGAGGATGAGCAGGTGATGGGGCAGCCAACAGAGGCAGAACAGGATGGCTACAATGATGATCATCCTGGTGACCTTCTGCTTGGCCTTCTTGGACTCCGACATGTCTTGGAGAGGGTCCACAGACCTCCACAGGTAGTGAATAGTCCGCACGTAAGTGAGGCTCAGGATCAGCACTGGGATGATGTAGCTGAAGACGAAGGTGCAGATGTCCATGACCTTGCGCTGGGACATCTCCCAGATGGGGTGGCAGACAGTCAGGTTGGCCAACTGGAACTCCTGGTAGTAGCTAAGGTAAGGGCCCGAGAAGATGAAGGAAAGCCCCCAGATGAAGCAGATGGCTGTGAGGGCGTTCCTGGGCGTCCTCAGCTCCCTCGAGTGCAGGGGGTATCGTATGGCCAAATACCTGCACGGGACAGGGAGAGGGACACGATTGCAGTCCTGGGCAGGGCACGGATTGCTGCTCCAGGAGCAGATTGGAGAAAGGGTGAAAGAGGTGATGGATTTGAGCTTTCCAGGGCAGTTAGTCCCACAGCTGATTCCCAGTGGGGTGAGGAGGATCCTCTCCCCCGACCCTGTCCCGTCACCCTCTCTGCTCCCAGCAGTGCTTGTGGGGAGAATGGGGATGGTCCCCTTCTGTCCCTCTCCCTAATCCAGCAGATTGTCACTTGATCGTCAGTCTGTCTGGCACAAGCAACAGCAGCAGTGAGGATACAAAGGCAGGAGCAAGTCCCCAGGATCCCCAGACACCGTGTTCCTCACGCTGGCACATGTGAAAGCACGTCACCCGATTTCAGTTCTGCAATTAGCTGGTTCCTTAATTACGCCCAGCTCTAGGGGCTCATGCAAGCCCCCACTTGCTCAACACCTTCATTCCTCCCAGCTCTGTGGGATGCAGGAGGAGAGCCAGACCCTGGGTCTGGTTTAGCTCCTGGGGAGCTTGGGGGAGGCTGTCCCCGCAGCCAGCACGGTGCCGTGCTGGGATGGCAGGAGGCATCCAGCCCTGCTCTGGGGCTGCTGCGGCTTTTCCCAGGGGACATTCCACATGCCACCATCTCACAGGTTTCAAGCACCAAGCAGAGCAGCACCAGGAGCTCCCTGCCTCTTGCTTGCTGCGGGTTAGTAACTCGCCAGCCCTTGCAGAGCCAGGGACTGAGGTACCGCCGGGTAAAGCGCAGGCAGGAGCAACAGGCTGCCTTTTACAGAGCTTCCCGGCTAAAACTCACCCTGGGCCGGGCTGGGACAGTCACTGGGACAAGGGACATCACTGGGACAGAAATGGGCTTTTTGTTAATAAAAGGAGAGGGTGGGAAAAGCAGTGTCCTAGCTCAAACACTGTCATCTTCTCAGGGTTCGCCTGCTTTGCTGTGGGAGAGCACGGGCTCTCTCCCCACGTCCTGGGAAGTCGGGGCTGCACAGGGACTGAGCTTTGTTTCTCTGTGGTTTTCTATTCCCCCCTTCAGCTGCAAGAGCCTGCGGATAAACCCCAGTCCTACAGCTTTGGGGTCTGAAAGCCTCCTCCAGCTGGGCACTGGGGACGAGGGTCCCAATCCAACCCTCTCTGCTGGACCCCGTCCTTGGTGGTCACATTTCCTCGCACACATGAACTGGGAAATGCTCCAGGATTCCCCTGGGAGCCCCGGGAGGTTGCAGCAATCGGGGCTTGGCTCCAGGGGACTCTGTACTCTCTCCTGCCCAGGGGGGGTCCAGAGAAGGGAGTCTCAGGGTACAGGGAGCCCCCCCCCCATCCCCTTTCCTACCTGTCGAGGGAGACGGTGGCCAGGGTGAAGCTGCTGGCGTACATGGTGAGGTAGATGAAGAAGTGAACAGCCTTGCACATGAAGGGCCCGAACACCCAGCCCTCCAGGGTGTAGATGGTGGCTTGGAAGGGGACGCAGAAGAGGATGAAGCAGAGGTCGGCCACCCCCAGGTTGAGGATGAAGAGGTTGGTGGTGTTCTTCACCTGCCCGTTGCGCAGCAGCACGGCCAGGACCAGGCAGTTGCCCACAGTGCCCACGAGGAAGATGACGAGGTACAGCAGCGGGATGACCACCAACTCGGGCTGCCAACCCCCCTCGGAGCCCACCGCCGAGTCGTTCATGGCCGGGAGCGCACGGGTGTGCACGGAGCGCACAGCGGGGATGGATGGGGGGGCAGCGTGCGTGGAGAATGTGCTGGGGAGGGGCGCAGAGAGTGCATGGAGAGTGCGGTGGGGGGTATACCGGGGGTTGCACAGGAAAAGGGGTGCACGGAGAGGTCAGCGGGGAGCACAGCAGGGATGCACAGGAAAGGGGGTGCACAGAGAGCGCACTGGGGAATGCAGCAGGGATGCAAGGGAAAAGGGGGTGCACGGGGAGTGCAGCAGGGAGCGTACCGGGGATGCACGGGAAAGGGGGTGCACAGAGAGCGTGTAGGGGGACCCGCTGGGGCGCACGGAGAGCCGGCTGGGGTTACAGGGAGTGCGGAGCGGGGGATGCAGGGGGATCCCCGGGGGTGCGGAG
>WAAD01016111.1:449814-509453 GCA_013389945.1 Fregata magnificens
TGACCCGCGCCCTCCCTGGCGGTGAGGGTCGGGTTTGGATGAAGGCGGGGAGTCAGCCTGGCGTCTCTGAGTCGTGGATTTGTCCTGCACCTTTGCAGCGTCTCCTTCCGAACGGCGTGACGGCCACTGCCAGCCTTCAGAGCAGAACCCTGCGCTAGGCTGCGTGCTCCAGATAAGAGCAGGCTGTCAGTAGTCTTCTGGTGGTGATATTAATGCTTGAAGCGGACGATAGCGGATAAAATAAATCTAACAGGTGTGCTGAGGTGGCAGACTGGCTGCTCTAGATTTAGCACTTCTAAAATCTGATGTGGCACGTAAAGTTCGTGGCGCTTTTCTGTGTGAAACTTTCATGAGAAACTCGTCCAGCTGCACAGCTGTGATAGGGCTGAGTTTTATCTTCTGGGTGAGAGGAAAACTTAAGTGAAGTAAGGCTGCAGTTTTCCGTTTAGCATGTGGCAGGTGTTGCAAAGTAGGTAACTGTAGAGTGAGATGGAGAGGTGGTAATTGCCCTGGGAATGTTAGGAATACCTAAGTCAGTGAAAAAGTAAATAAAATAGGGGGTATGAATTCAGTGAGTAACTGCATTAAATGCTAAAAGACGGTCTGAAAAAAACCTTAGGTAGACAGTGAGGACAAGGAGTGCTGTGTTGAGGCATTGCAGTTTGACTTGTTTGTTCCACAAATGCAGACTAATTCAGTGTAATAACTTAATGTAGGTTTTTAGTACTTAAAACTAAAGAGACTTTATTTTAGGTGTAATTCCAAGAAAACACGTAGAGGTCTGCCATTTTAAACTTGAAAAGTCTGATGGTTTCTTTAACTATAGTAATAGTGTTTCTTTTGATGTCATCATTGTATAGTCTGATTTTGTTTTTGTGGGTGTTTTTTTTTTTAAGCCTTCTTGGTAAAGCTTAAAAGGGAAATCTTGGGATATAAATACATACAGAGATTTCTTGTTTATTATAGAGATTTTCTTTCGCAAAATAAAAACTGCCTTGTAAACTGAATTTAATCAGTAAATTTACTAGAATACAGCATGATTTTGTTTGGTAGCATAACTAAGTGAATAAAGTAAATACAGGATGCACAGAAATCGGCAAATACGCTGAAGAATGCATAGACTGGATGGAAATCGTGGAGTGATGCTATCGCAAGTCACAGGCCAGTGCATTCTGTCATGGAGTACTGGTTACAGTAACATGCAGTAAAACTAGAAATGTATTGAAAAATTGAGTAGAAAATAAGCCCCTTGTATACTTCCCAAAAGCTCTTTTTATGAGGTTCTCAGTATTCAGGAAGCAGTTTGTTTGTGGAAGCTGTGTCAGAAAGGCAGCAGTGATTCTGATCAGTGTACTTCTGTCTTCTTCCTGAGAGGTGGGACGTTTAAGGGCAGGAAAGCTTCTCTCTATTTCAGTTTTGCCAACCAAGCTGTGTCACAAGTGGGGTTGGCGGGGACGGTGTAGTGTAGCTAGGGCAGTCAGTTATATTAGCTTAGATGCGTCTGTCGGCATAGCTTATTATCCTGGAACGAGCTCTAGTAACAGCAAGACTCTCGTGGTTGTCTGTAAGAGGAGGTGCTTGTGGTACGTCTTAGTCCTGGCCTTGATGACAGTCATAAAGCTCTGAAGTAAGCAGTAGAGTCGTGAGGTCTTTTAGGACCATCAGTTCTCTCAGCCGTGTGTTTTCAGGAGGTTTTTGGGTGCCCCTCTGTCCAAAGTGCATTTGCCTAATGGAACCTGTAGAGTTTCCTTCCGTTATGTTGGGGTAGAACGAAGAACTGGTAACAGACTGTACTGTCAATCTGCCTTAACGCAAATCGCAGTCCTTCAGATTGTGAAGGAGTCTCAGCAGCAGCACGGTTTACGACATGGAGACTTCCAGAGGTACAGGTCAGTAAACAGCGTGGATGTCTGGGAGTTACTAGTGTGACTTGGCTTACTTTATTTAAAATGTAAACCCACTGTAGCAGGCCACAAAAACAATCTGGCAAGTAGATACCCCTTGTCAAGTTGCTTCATGTGAAGGAACGCACACTTTTTTTCTTTTTCATTAGAAGTAATGTGCTGTGACTGTTCCATTTAGGAGGGTACAGACTGGCTCTTGTTTCTCTGTTGCTGTTTGAGAGCTTGTTTGTTAACACCTCACTGATAATCACTATACTCTTCCAGAACGGAATTTTCAATAAATGTACAAAAAGCAGTTAGACAGTAAGAGCATCACTCTGATTTTTCAAGATCAGGAATTATTACTTGTCTTCTTGTACTCTATTAACCACTGGTTTCCAGGTAGTTTCTGAACTACCTCTTACCATATGTCATACATGGAGTTCTTAGTTGTTAAAACATTGCCTGTCGCAGCTTTTAGTCCTTTTTTTCTGGTTGGAGAGAGCAGTAGACAGAAACGGCGTTGTTCTTTGGCCATACTGACTGTGATCATCTTTTCTTTAGGGGTTATTGCTCCCGTAGGCTAAGGCGGCTCCGAAAAACTCTCAACTTCAAGATGGGAAACAGGCACAAGTTCACTGGGAAGAAAGTAACCGAAGAGATTCTCTCAGACAACAGGTACAGTCGCTGTATGGAATCGAGCATTCAGTATATTAGTGAATAGTTCCTTTCATTTGAGTAATTTATTTTCATGTGGGTGTGGTGGAAAACTGTTCTGTACAATATACTCAGAAATATTTCTTTTCAGAAATGTGTGTTGTTGATGTTAATAAGAGATGAAAGTTCGGGCTGCGGTACGGGAGGAAGAGGCACTGTTCAGATCCTGCTTCATCATGGGAACAAGTGGGAGAAGAGGGAGCAGCAACAGCCAGTTCAGTTCCTTCTCTTCCCCCATAGTTGTTAAAATGGGTTCTTTTCATAATCAGTAAATTACTTTGATATTAAAGAGGAAATGCTTGTTCAGATCTGTTGCAAGGTGGCCATGTGAACGCTGGTAACGTAAATGGGGTAGCCAGCAAGGTTGTGGTTGGAGACATAATCCCTTCCCTTTGAACAGAAATATTGGATTGCAAGTTTTACTTAGATTTTCAAAATTTGGCAGAATGCTTGTCTGATAGAATATGTAGAGAATAGCCAGTCTTCACAATGTCTGTGGTGCTAGAGAGTGATACTGAATTCTCTTCCTTAGCTGGGTGATTAGACTTCTGTAGTGAGAAATACAGTAGAAAGCAGTTAGGGGTAGTATGACTTTGCGTGCTTAGAATGTTAAGAAATAAAAGCATCTACCTCTTATTGACCAAGCTGAACTTTTGTTACCAAACTTTGCAGATCACACGGCAAAGAACTAGTGGTGATGTGGTAATGCTTGTTTGAATGTCATCATTTTTTCATTAATCTTCGTCTGCCCCACAGGTATTTGCTGTTGATTCTGATGGACGCAGAGAGAGCCTGGAGTTACGCCATGCAGCTGAAACAGGAAGCAAACACAGAGCCTCGCAAACGATTTCACTTGCTGTCTCGCCTGCGCAAAGCTGTGAAACATGCTGAGGAGCTGGAGCGACTATGTGAAAGTAACAGAGTGGATGCCAAAACAAAGCTGGAAGCTCAGGTAACCACTAGCAATAGATAATCAAAATTGGCTGATTCTCAAACTGGAAAATGTCTCCCTTTGAATAGCTTGGACTTACTGTTAATGCAGCTGCTGGAATTGCAGAAATAACCCATGGCACCAGCCAAGATGAGGACCTGGTGTTTAGAAGTTGATTAAGTGTATCAAATGATTGTCCTTGGTCTGAAGAGCAGTACATTTAACAGAAGTAAAAAGAATGGAGAGAGACTAAGATGATGCAGCACAGGCTAAGAAACTATGCTTATCTGTTGAGTTATCTATTTGTTAAATGCCCTAAAGTAGCCACATAGAACACAAGACTTGTGGCTTCGGTTCCTGGAACACAGAACGCAACTGTGTTGTGACACCAGCCTCTTTGAACAAGGGGCTGCAGTGGTACTCAGTTAATTAAAACTGCCATTTTGTAGCATATCACTGTGACATCAGTGGGCCATGTTGATTGCATAACAAGCAAGGAGTATCTTTGCTTTCATCTCCTTAGAAATGTAGCAATGTCAGTTAAAAGAAAAAAAAGGTAGGTAGCTGGTAACCCATAATCCAAATCAGTTGTCTTCTGTGGGAAGACCAAATGAAAAGGGCAAGGCTTAATCACTTTAGGCGTCGCAGCAGCCTTCATACTAAATGTTGTACAAACTAGACTGTCGGTCTTGGGGAAATTAACTTGCCCTTGTGCTGTCTGCAGGCATACATGGCTTACCTCACAGGAATGCTTCGTTTTGAACACCAGGAGTGGAAGGCAGCAATGGAGGCTTTCAACAAATGCAAGTGAGTTCCCCCACTTCACCAACTTCATTTAGTAAATAGTATTGGATCGGTCTGGTAAATTTATACAGTGTATGTACAGCAGCTCTGTGAGTTGTTTAGTTAATTG
The DNA here is from genome assembly GCA_013389945.1 of Fregata magnificens. Lineage (NCBI taxonomy): Eukaryota > Metazoa > Chordata > Aves > Suliformes > Fregatidae > Fregata > Fregata magnificens. Next base: position 454,259 of record WAAD01016111.1, read on the forward strand.
TGCACTTAACTGGGAGGTGCTACAGAAGAAATAGCATCCTTCAGAGTAGAGACACAAACTCTTCCCTTAAGATATGGTGCCTTAAGAAAATGGCACATACTGCAGCGTTAACATTTATTCTTTGCTGTAGGACGATATATGAAAAACTGGCCAATGCTTTCACAGAAGAACAAGCTGTACTGTATAACCAGCGTGTGGAAGAGATCTCACCCAACATTCGCTACTGTGCCTATAATATTGGTAAGGAAAGAGGGGGTACCTAATCTCCAACAAAGAGCAAGGCTTGGTCACATGAAAGGAATATTGACTTGATAGTTAAATACTGGTCTAAGTGACAGTGCAGTGAGTCCATAATATTTTGGGCAAATTCTGCACACATTCTGGGTCGGTTTAGCAGTGGAGAAATATACTCGTTTTGCAACAGTGCACGTGGTTTTGTGTAAAAAGACAAAATACCAGTTTGCAATGGTTTGCTTGTGAAGTCAGAATGAAATTGCAAATTTATCCCCTTTGTCCCCAAATTACCAGTGTAAAATCTATTGATTAGCTTTTCTATATTAAAATAATTTGTGAACTAGATGGAAATGTGAACTTGATTTGTTAATTCTCCCAGGTGACCAGTCTGCTATGAATGAGTTGATGCAGATGAGACTGAGGTCTGGTGGCACTGAAGGTCTTCTTGCAGAAAAACTGGAGGTAACTTACGTGCCTGCTTCAAGTTGAAACATTCATTATTGCTCTGTTGAGCATAAATATTGCTGCAGCACACCATTCAGGAGCCAAAACATATCAGAAGAGAGCAAGCAAGCCTGGGCTCTATGGGAAACCACACTTTCCTAAAAAGCCCTTTGATTTTAAAATAGTCAAGTCTAATGTGAATTTGAAAGGTTCAATTTTGGATACCTTGAAGTTCAAGCTCATAGATTCAGTCCATTCTCTGCAGGCGCTGATTACTCAAACTCGAGCAAAGCAGGCAGCCACAATGAGCGAGGTGGAGTGGAGAGGAAGAACTGTTCCGGTGAAGATAGACAAAGTGAGGATCTTCTTGCTGGGGCTGGCTGACAACGAAGCAGCGATTGTTCAGGTAACCCAGAAGCCATCTCTGGTGCCGGTGTTCTAACTGTCCTCTTTCCTTCAATGTGCAAGATAATACATGATACCTGGACTAAAAGCTTTTGAATAACCTTTTTCTCAAACTTGGGGTTGGAAGGCTAAAAGTAAAAGTGAGAATATTGACTGTAACCCAAAGCTGAAGTGTCAGTTGGGGATAGCTCTCTCAGTCTACTAAGTGGTAGTCTGGGACGTCTGTTCTGAGTCTTACTCCTCTTTTGAACACGCTGTGCTGCACAGAAGTGCTACCTTTCGGTGGCAGGGTGATAACTTATTATTTGTAAGTCACTTGGAAGTGAAAGTTACAATTTAAGAGTAGCTGGTTTTGAATTACTGTTCTCATTTCTTTAAATATCTTCCTCAAATGCTCCAACTTCAGAGCAATCAAAAGAAAAAAAGATATGTCATTCACCTTTTTTCAGCAACAAAAAGCAATTTGCCAGGTGAACTAGGTGCTATGAGATTTATAGCACTCTCTTCTTGACTTATGCAAATCCTCAAAAGCAGGAAGAGGATTACTAAATGTCAGGATGTAAGTTAATTTCAAATGCAACAGTTCTGAAACACTTGCAGTGGCTCACACTATGCATGTCTTTAGTATTGCAGCCAAGTTTTCCATGTGGAGCTTTTTCCTTGGAAGTGGTGTCCAGGTGGTATATTCTGCTTCCCAGTGGCTGCATACAGCACACTTGCTGTTTGAAAAGGCAGTGAAAGGATCTTTAGTAACAATTGTTGCCACTAAAGATGGGCTTTTTGCAGCATCAAAAAACATCACCAGGAGAATAATGATGATAAATAGAAATTTAAATGATAAAATGAAAACCCTACAAAGGTGTAAGGCAAGCAGGCAAGAGCAGGAGATAGTGTTAAGAAGATAGTGTGAGCGGGATAAACAGGATATGGCTGGGTAGGGAACATTAGTGTTAACCAGTCTTGTCATAATGTTATGAATTGTATGTTGCTGAATTTGGTTTTTTGTAGGTATTACATTAGTATGGCCAGCAGGTGGAAGTGCAGCTTAGAGTTCAGTGTTCCCTCATTTAATTTCCATCCTGCCAGGCTAGCAGTTGGACCTTTTCAGTTTAGTTGCATTCTTTGTTCCGTAAAGCTGTGGCAGAACAGTGACCTGAATTTTTTTCATCTTGCTTTGTGTTCCTTGGAAGCTCGGACTAAACAGCAGAGTTTTGTGGTGCTGGATCACAACTAGTAATGGAGAGAGCTGAGCACGCAGCAGCAGTATTTCGATTCCCAGAGGGCTAAAACTTGGTCTTTTGAAATCAGTTCTGCAGTTGCTGTGTCAGCTGTGGTGAGCAGTCCAGCTTCAGCTAAATGTATTGTGGTGGTTCCTGGGATCTTTGGCACCTTTCTGCTCGTCTTCACTAAGTTGAAACCCTAGCGTAACAGCAGTGCTCTTCAGGGTTTGATTAGAAGCAAACACATGTGTGTTTTCTGTAAAAATGGAGGTTCTCAGCACAGTTATATCATTGCCTTCAGTGTCCTATTGGTAATGGGAGAAGGAGAACAAATAAGCCAAACTGAAATACGAATCCAAGTTTAAAGTTACTTATGTCAGCCCTTTTGTAGACTTGAATGCATGACTTCAAGGGCCCATTGACTCCAACCAGGTAGAAATGAGAAAGCTAAAGGGCAGAGCGATGGAAGTGTGCTCCTATCTGGTATTGCCTCAGGGATTCTGTGGTCATCTCTGGTAGCTAGGACTGTAACAAAAACGGGTGGTAATAGCTTTCAGAGATGATACACAATGTTTTAGAACAAATGAAAAATTAGAAATGAGCACTCCTAGACTTTCAGAATTGGGTTCAGTGGGATCAGTTCCCTGGATCCCTTCAAGACTGAACCTGTGCTGTTCTGTCAGGGCATTTGAATCACCAGTTGTAGCACTTGTACCTCAGTTTTATGATCTGATACCTCCCAAATCAGAACATACGCATATTTATACATAGAATCTGTTTAACCTTAGGAGTTTTTGCTTAGAAAGGAAAGCCTTTGTTTCATTGCATGGCCCAGCCCTTTCCCTGTTTGTGCTTGACTGATGATCTAGCTATGTCTGTTTTCATTTTTGTGCATACAGTGAAATTGCTGTGCTCCTCTGGGTGAGGCTGAGAATGCTGTCAGACTTGTCTCTGGTTATTCTCAGTAGTTAGTCCCACCTTAAAAATTCTTGCAGCAAATCTCAAAAAAAAAAAACCAAACCAAAAAAACCCCCAAAAAACCCACACAAAAACCCAAACCACCCCAACCCCCCAAAAATGCCTTCATCTCAGGTCAATATACCTGAGGCTTTGTGAGGGAGTAAAAATAACATTCCTTAATGGGTTTGCAAACCTGAAAAGAGGAGGGGCAGAGACTGTAGAGCTCTACTGAAGATAAACAAGAGAGCACGTTTTTAGACAGTTTTTTTATTCACCTGGGCAATTGCAAATTTGTGGCAGCAATGTTCATCTTATGCTATTACATGACACGGAAGTGGTATAACACAGTGCTGATATACTTTAATCCCTCCTTCGATTGCTAAGGTTGAGGTTTGTTTCTGGGCAGTTTTGCTGAATCAGTAAGAGTCGTGCGATCCCCATCTGGTTACCTTCTCAGTCACCTGAACGGAAGTTGAGTTTGGGTTTGGGTGCGTTGTTTAATTGGGTGTAGGATATGCCAGTCCATTAGGCAGAGATTGGGCTTCAACTTGGTTTTCAAAAGCTGTTTTCAAATTTTGGGTTTGGATCAGAAGGCCAAAAGCTGCTTCATTTTTTTTGACAAAACTTGTGGTGACAGCAGAGAAGCACTCAGTCACTCCTGCTACTAAAGTACAGGGTTACTTTAAAAAATGCTTCAAACAAGCAAATTTGCCACTGTGAGCATTATTAGAGTGGGAGTGTAGAAAAGATAATCATCTACGTGTTCTTACCACATGAAAAAAGTTAAATCAGCATAACAAGAGCAGTCTACGTTGGTAGTTTGCCAGTTCAGTTATGCTCAGCTCTTCTTCTGTTGCTGGGCCTTTCCCACAGTGCAGTCCAACCTCAGCTGTCCTCGGAGCAATGTGGGTGCCATCCTGGAAGGGAGTTGCTGGGAAGGTAGCTGTTGCAGGGATGAGGTGATCAGAGCTGTGTGTGCTAGGCCTTCAGTGCTGCTAATCCTCAGCTCTGACCACGTGGCCCCCACAATTTCTGGCAGTTTGCCCCCTAGAACATATTGCAGACAGCTACAGACTGGAGTTGTAGCTACCCATGGATCTTAAAGCCACAATTTGGGAGAAACTTTGTTTAATCTCCTCAGATAATTCTTGCATCATGGGATGCAAAATACAAAAATTTCTAATAGATATCTGTCTTAACTTTCCTCTGCTCTTAGGCAGAAAATGAGGAGACGAAGGAACGTTTGTTTGAATCTTTACTCAGTGAGTGTAGAGATGCCATTCAGGCTGTTCGGGAAGATTTGAAACCAGACCAGGTAAGCAGCAAACATCAGTATTTCTACTTTCAACAACACAGTGTTTCTTTGGGACTGATTTGTTATTGTGAAACTTGCTTAACAGTAAAAGGGGCTGGGATTTCTTTAATAAAAAGCTGCAAAAAGAGTCTGTCACCTTTGATTTTATTCTTGTCAGAACTGGAGAGGGTGAATAGCAATGTAGAAGCCCTCATTCTTTTGCTGGAAGTCTGTTATAGCTTCCCTGATTTACCCAAACCTTGAGTTGTTTCTGATGTTTTCTTCCCTCAGCTGCCAGTTTTAAGTAAATCATGCAATTTGTCCCCAATTTCTGCAGAAGCAGCGGGAACATTCTCTGGAAAATGATTCTGGGAAGGTGTCCAACATCCAGTACTTACACAGGTAATAGGCAAACATTGCTGCCTGTACTAGTGTGAAGAAGTCATGTTCTTACGTCAGGATTTTATTTTTGTTTGGTTTTGTTTTATGGGGTTTTTGTTCTGGGCCTCTCGGATCTCAAAGGATGACCATACGGATAAGGATGTGATTCATGCAGTTTTGAAAACATTTTACTTAAGACTCTCATGTTGACCTTTCAGATGTCTTTCCCCCCCCCACTACTATCAGCTTAGACTGGGGAGAGAAGGTTTTTTTTCAAAACAAAGATTAACGTCTGAGTAGTTGTGACAGTACGCTAATGGTATTTTATCTTTTATCTTTTTAGTTATTTGACTTACATCAAGCTATCAACAGCCATCAAGCGCAATGAAAGCATGGCAAAGTCTCTGCAGAAGGCACTGCTGCAGCAGCAGCGATCAGAAGAGGATGGAAAGCGCACACCACGGCCTCAGGACCTAATCCGTCTTTACGATATCATTTTGCAGGTAATGCTAGGAAAACAAATCTAATTCTTCATACTAACTGGAGAACTTTGGTACAAAAAGCTACTGTAGAAAATATAGCGGTGCAAGTGAACTGCCCGTGAAGTCTGAAGAGCAGCTCAGTACCTACCGTAACCTCATTGAAGATGGTCAACGTCTACGTGAAGCACAAATAAATCCTTTCAGTTGTGAACAGAAAATGCTGCTAGAATGGATGCCCTTGGTTTTACACTCTAATGCATTTTTAAAATAGTTTTTCTGACAATTTTATGCAGCACCCTGATAGCTGTCGTAGTTTCTGCTGGCCAGAAAAAGTAGCAGCTAAAAATACTTAAAACGTCCGTCTTCTTCATAAGCAGTTTCTCAATTTCTCAGATAAATTTTCAGTTAACTGTGGGAGCCTGTGGCTGAAGCAGTTGTGAATGGGGAAGGGAAATGCCTTATGAAAGAATTCCTTCATGTGAAATCTGAGGAGTCTTTGTCCTAATTCCTGTTTGTGTCAGGAAGTCTGTCCTGAGGGCAAACTTGCACAAGTTTCAATGAGTGTCCTTCATAAGGACTGATAATTAGAAAAACTGGAAACTATTTCCATGGGAGTGTACTGTTGACTTGTTAAAAGGGGCAGCTTTCTCTTACTCCAGCAGATTCCAGAGGAAAACAACGCCTGCATTTGTTACTCTGACTCTCTTTTGCACAGAACCTTGTGGAACTGACACAGCTTCCTGGCCTAGAAGAGGACAAGAACTTCCAAAAAGAGATTGGATTGAAGACACTTGTGTACAAAGCTTACAGGTGACTGAGAAGCAGCCAGGTTTTCTTTAGCAGGCATTACATCTTCAAAGGTTATTATTCCAAAGCTCTATGGGCTGTACAGGGCTTTGATGCAGTTTCCGCTTCCCTTTTGTGAAGTGAAGACTGGATGCTAAGGGAAACTGGCCAGTGCTTCTTAATAATATCTTCTCTTATCAGTCGTTTGGGTTGGCAAAAGGTATGGATGACAAACATGTCAACGAGCCACTCTTTACTGTTGCAGGTGTTTCTTCATTGCACAGTCCTATGTCCTGGTAAAGAAATGGAGTGAAGCTCTTGTTTTGTACGAAAGAGTGCTGAAATATGCCTGCGAAGTTCAGTCAGGAGCTGGAGCTTATACAAACAGCTTGAAGGTAGGAACCCAATCCTGTGCGTAGACGGGAGCCGAAAATTATGAAAAAGCTCTGCCCCAGTATTCATTGTCAATTAGATGCCAGAACATTACAATTCAGGACGGATGTTTAAGTAGGGAGAAGAGTAATACAAGTGTGACTGCTTGACATATATATAGGCTTTCTAGTGATGTGAAAGTGCTTCAGCTGGCCACTTGCTTGCCAGCTGTAACTTGCTGTAACAACTCCATAACAATATGCCACGCTTTCTCACATCTGTACTTTCTGTCATACTATTTCTGTGGTGCCTGAAGGACTGTACTGTAGCTTTTCCTCTTCTGGGACGGCTTATCAGCGCTAGGACTTAATTTCTTAGTTCTTACTTCATCAGGTTTTACCTTTGCCCTAACTCTTAAACTCTGGCACGTTTCAGGCTCTCAAATAATTTTCTTTAATGACCTAGGAGCTGCCTGATGTTCAGGATCTGATCACTCAAGTCAACGCAGAGAAATACTCCTTGCAAGCAGCAGCTATATTAGGTGAGTTGCACAATTATACCAGAGCTCTAACGTCTCTTCAGTAATGCCCCTGCAGCTATTTCATTCCTTTTGTTTAATTTCTGAAGTTCCAAATGTTTTTCCACTTCACTCTGATCTATGTAGGCCCTGGAAAACGTTCTCCCTCCCCCCATTCTAGCTTTTCCTAGCTGTGTGTAGTGCAGCTAGGCAACCAATGACTAGACATTTGGCATCTTGCTCCCTGCCCAGAGATGCGAAAATGCTTCATGAGGATGTGCACCTATTTTGGTAACCTGCACAGAATGTTCTGTTTAGTGTTTAATTTTTTTTGCTGCACACAAGTTGGCCTTACTCATCCCAGTTTTGCCTAGCTGGGAGAACTACTGAGGAATGGGAGAGCAGTGATGTTCTGCTCTCTGTCAGTGTCAGCCCGGTTAGCGGAACTTTGGGGGAAAGGATGAATTTTGTAATTTCTTGGGCTGCTGTTTTTGCTGTGCCTGTTGCTGGAAACCCAAGATAAGCAATGGGTTGCCTTGTCTTTTATTGCCTTACTGTCGCTTTGACAGACGCCACTGGGGTCTTCTCATCATCTGCTGCTTTGTGCTGAGCTCCAAATCTGTGCTTTTTTCAGGAGCCTCTCACGACAATGCAAAGGAGAAGCTCTCCATCACTGGAGAGCTGTGTTGGCTGTAGATGAGTATGTGTGATCCTCTTAGTCTAACAAGCAAGTTGATTCTCCTGAAAACATTGTCTTGCGCATCCCAGAAAGCAAGGTTCATAGCTAAGCTTAGAAGACAGCTGACTCCTGAGACGGTCTTAATTTACGCCAAGGTCTAGCCTGTTATTCTTACTACTTTTTCTTCAATTTTGCAGATGCAAATGATACTCATGAGACTGAGTCTCCATCTCAGGTCAAGGATGGCAAGGTAAGAGCTGAGAGCTCAGGCAAATTCCAGTAGTGTTCTTAACGAGTATTACTTTTAACCTGTTAGCCGAGTGTCTTTTACAACTCAAGAAATGTCATGCTGATTGGAGTTTGGTCCCCCAACATAAGAACAACATGGACCTGTTGGAGCGAGTCCAGAGGAGGGCCGTGAAGCTGATCAGAGGGCTGGGAGCGCCTCTCCTATGAGGACAGGCTGAGGGAGTTGGGTTTGTTCAGCCTGGAGAAGAGAAGGCTCCGGGGATACCTTATAGCAGCCTTCCAGTACCTGAAGGGAGCCTACAAGAAAGCTGGAGAGGGACTTTTTACAAGGGCCTGTAGTGATAGGACAAGGGTTAATGGCTTTAAACTGAAAGAGGGTAGATTTAGGTCAGATATAAGGAAGAAATTGTTCACTATGAGGGTGGTGAGGCACTGGAACAGGTTACCCAGAGAAGTTGTGGATGCCCCATCCCTGGAAGTGTTCAAGGCCTGGTTGGATGGGTCTTGGAGCAACCTGGTCTAGTGGAAGGTGTCCCTGCTCATGGCAGGGGGGTTGGACCTAGATGATCTTTAAGGTCCCTTCCAACCCAAACCATTCCATGATTCCATGATTCTGTGACTGGTGTATTTCAGAGATTTTATTAGGCTTGTTTTCCTTCTGCAAGTCCTAAAGGTGACTGACAGTATGGAGTTCCCTGGGTAGAAACTAGGCTGCTGCTTGCAGCTTCTAGTGTGGCATCTTCATTTTTTTGAAATTTAGCTTTCTCCCTGTACATGGGAAGGTTTTCCAGAGATCCTGAAGCAATGCTTTGACAGGGGTTTGAATCATTTTCAAGGGCCCAAGATGTCACACAAAGGAACTTCAGCTTCTGTTGTCTCAGTTGCTGCTTAATCCTCTTTGCTTGTTTGACCCTTGTCAGCTTTGACTTGACATGTGTTTAATTTCTGTTTCTGCTTTGGTGTCTTTCAGCCACTCTCAGAACGGTTTGAGACTTTCTGTCTGGATCCTTCTCTTGTCAGCAAGCAAGTCAACCTCGTGCACTTCCCTCCAGGCTTCCAGCCCATTCCATGCAAACCCTTGTTCTTTGACCTGGCCCTTAATCATGTTGCTTTCCCACCTCTGGAGGACAAGGTGGAGCAGAAGGCCAAGAGTGGCCTCACAGGATATATAAAGGGCATCTTTGGCTTCAAAAGTTAACCAGGACCCCCTGAGGAACAGAGGTTTTATTCTGTATTGAAGGAAAAGCTCCAAGAGGTTCTAGAACACAAATAGCTGCACCTGAAACCAACAGAGGGAGGTTTTACCATCTTCTTCCCTGTGTTCTGTGTATATGTCTGTGCACTTACATTCTCTCCCAGTGTATTAAAGACAAACAATCTATTCAGAAACATACGTATGCTGTAAGTAGCTGAAAATAATTTGGAGCACAGAGAAATTCCATTCTGCTCAGAGAAGTTGGAGCTTGCTTTGTGACCAGTGGCCTGTTCAGGGCCGGTACACATCTGCTTACCATGGACCAGGGCATAGGCATAACTTGATTTCTCCGCCCCCCCCCCCCCAATATTTGAGAGTATAATTTGGTATTTTGGTCTAGAAATCTGGGTGTGATGGGGAAACAGAGGCAAAAGTAGATGCAGAACTAAACCAGCAAGGCGAGGCTGCCTACACAAAGGCTATGAAACAGTAGCCAAGGGGGCTAACTTCTCTTCCTTTTCGACTCCCAGACCTCACTGGGAAGTATATATAGTTATGTAAAGAGAAGTCTCTCTGTTTTTTAAAAATGTAACGTTCAGAAATGACAGAATAGAGCCTCTTCTCGATAAGGATGGCAAATACGTTACCAAATGTTAATGGTTACCCCAGTTGTGGTGGAGCATAACCTGAATTTGTACTCTGGGCTGATAGGATCCTTCTTTGTTGATACACATTTTGTTACATACCTAAATACAGTATAGAACCTATTCCTATAAGGCTTTTCTTGGGAAACTAGCTTCATGGGTGGCTTTAGAAATAGCTACTTGCTCTTCATGGGAAGTTGGGTCTCTCAGCGTTCGTTTTGTTTTTGATCTAAACCTTGCCTGAAAACAAGATGATCTTTTTTGGAGTTCATCTGTTGCTTTTTTCCTCATCCTCGGTTGGTAGATACACCTGAAATGAGGAGTAAGCAACAGGAGACCAGCAGGTTCTGGAGTGATAGATCTTCTCTTATGCCAGACAGCTTTTTTTTTTTTTTTTTTAATAAAGCGCCCAGGTGCTATGGCGATAGGCACTTTCAAAATGCGGGTAATTTCATAATCGTGATCATTTAAACAGGAAAAAAACCCACAGCACATGGGCAGAACTGTTCCTCAATAAAGTATTTGGAAGTTTCCACCAGCAGTTTGGGTTTTCACTCAGTCTGTAACTGGAAGCTGAAACAGCAGTTTGTTCTAGCTGCCTTAACTCTTCTGCACTGGTTGTCTTGACTTTGCGTTGTTTCTCCATTTTTAGGTATTGGAGTTAATGGGGGGGGGGGAACAGAAAAATTGTGTAAAATGATCAGAGCGTNACAGTTCCCATTACTTTAATATGAATGTTTGTTTCTTTGTTCCAAGTTGATCTGATGTGTGAGTTCTCAAAGTACAAAGCAGCTTTCAAGAGGACTCTGCTCAGAAAGAGTAAGAGAAGGAGGAGGAACTTCTTGTTTGTGTTTAATTTTTGCAGCATGGAAACAAAATGGGAATTTCTGGTATTCTAGCTAACTCCATTTGCCTCTGGATGCCAGGGGGATTTTACAAGAGAAGGGGGAAGTGTAGAGCTGAAAGAAACGTGGAAGGCTATTTATTCATCAGGTGACAACTTCTGGAAAACATGGTCTTGAATGGCAGATTTCTCTTCCCCACAAAGCCTGTTTCCTTTTAGACAAGGAAAGGTCATGTGATAACCGGCGCTGGCATCAGCTGGTTGATCTGCTTCGTGGTACCTCTTTCTGTGTACGTTGATCTGAGCTTCTCTCTCCTTTTCAGCTTTTATATCAAATCACTTTGAGAAACTTCTCCTGTTTGGTTTGCAAACCAAACTCCTTTCTGCTTTCCTACTGCCAATCTATGTGGTGCCTGGATTGATTCCAGTGAAACTTGTACTGCGGCCACTTTCTAATTGGTTACAAAAAGCTAAGGGCAATTGGCCTCTATGTCAAACATCTTTTGACAGATAACTAATTAGTTGAACGCAGATAAGAAATCTGAAAACAATAAAGTTTTATTCCTGACTTCTGAGGCGTGCAGTTTATGTTGAGCATTGAGAACACCAAGTGCTCTTTGCCTCGGAAGCATTCAGAGGATCAAGGTCACACCATCACCTGGGGCTACTTAACCCCTGGAGAATGGCCACTTAGTTCTGGAGGAGGAGCTTCTGCCTGAAGGCTCAGATAACAACGTGCACCACTCTCGGAGGTAACTTGGCTTATTTGTTTTGATGTTAATGGCAAGTGGGGTTTGTAAGCAGTGTTGTGACTTAAACCATGTGGAAGGCAGTGATGAGGCATGAGGAAAAAAGCTAAACATGTAAAAAAAAAAGAGGGGGGAGGGGGAAGTAGTTATTCAAGTCACCTGTATGATGAAAACCAGACTCGCAAAGGTTATTGAGGCTTTTAGCCCTGCAGTGGAGCTTGGAATGGCAAACGTGAGGCTTAGCAGCAGTTCGAAGGGAACAGCGCAGGCAAGTCAAGTGTCTGATGTGACAGACAGAACAAACCAACTCCCCTGGAACTGCCAGGTGTTGGCTGTGCCTGTGACAGCCGGAGCAAGATGCAGAGCACTGGTTTATGGTGCTTGGGAACCTGCTTCCTTATGGCTCTGTTCTTTCATTAGGCTACACTTTGCTTTAAAGTGTTTGCTCTCTTTCCATGAATTAATTGGCAAGTAGGCCACATGACTGCCCTCAAACAGGAACCTCCAGCAGAATGGTCAAGATTATTGCTTTCAATCAACTTTTCCTATGGAATATCTTTGGGCTGAGCACTGGAATTTTAATTACAGGCTGAGCTAGCTGTGCCTGGTACCATTGCATCAGTTAAAATAGGAATGAGATGCACATCGCGGCCCTCGGCCCCACTGTCGGTGATACACCTGTGTCTTAGGCGACGTTCGCTTTTGGTCGTGCACTCCGAGGGGTAGAGTGGCAATGGATAGGTCTTGAGCGGCTAGTGGGACACATGAGAAATGATTAGCGTGAGACAAATGGGGCAGTTTAAAGAGAGAAACGAGAGGTGACGCGTGGGATAGTAACAGTCTGGCCCAGGAGCTCTTAAATAAGTCCGCCTCCTTTAAAACAAGGAATCGGGGGTATTTTAAACTGAGGCTATTGTGTTACTGGAGAAAATCGTTGCTGTCTAATCCAAGCTGCTTGGGATGGACAGCATCCCAGGTGAGCACTGGCAGCGAGTTCTCTGGGGCCTTTGTGGCTGCGTTATCCCGATGAGCTGGTTGCAGGTTCGGCTGGCAGCCTGTGTCGCACGCACCTGGCAGCGAAGGGCTACAGTCCGTGGGATTTAGGTGTGGGAAGTCCTTATCCAACTACAGTGGCAGTGAGTAGAGCTAGTTCTTGGGAGAAGATGCATCTGCCGAGAGATGTCTGTGCTCCCGCATGGCTCTTGTCAACTGCGCCGTTAGAGCTACAAGCACAATTACCCCATGGTGTTCAGCTCAGGATGTAAACTGGGAGTTTGCTCACTTAAAGGAGCGATTTGCTGTGATCTTGATTGTACATGGCTGCTCCTCTCTTTCTTCAGGGCGGGATTGCTGTTTTCAAGCATAAGAACAGCTGGAGGTAGGTTTGTCTGCCAAAGAGCAGCCCTTTCTGATCCGGGTGGGAGGAATGCATGGTGGGTGCCCCCCGTGTATAACTGGAAGCTCCAAGAGGAAGGATAGAATAGAATAGAAAGCAGACAGTAATCCTGAAAGCTGCTCGGCAGAGGTGGGCTAGCAGCAGCCTGTGTGCTCTGAGCTTTCCTGGGGCTGAGGCAGGAGCAGTAGCAGCTCTCGGCGGCTGCTTTGCCTTCTCCCTCCCCTGCTCTGAACTGAGGAAGTGCTGGGCAGCGCTGCGGGCTGCAGCTCCCTGTCCAGCCCCGCTCAGAAACCCGGGTCGCTGCTCAAGTCCCTCTTCTTCGTCCCGGGACCTGCCCTGGCACTTGGAGGGTTTGGTGTGGAGGAACCCTGTGCTCCGGGAGCTGATTGTGCAGCGGTTCGGAGGGACACACCTACAGCAAAGGTTCGTGCTGGGCTCTCGCTTCTCGGGCTCACCCAAACTGCGCCGAGGGTGAACAGGTTTGTGAAATGCAGCCGCTCCCTGACCCTCTCCCTTTGGGTGAGGTCTCCTCAGCCTGAGCGTGCTGCTTTGTGTCTGAGGAGGAGAGGCTCGGTCCTTTGCTATCCTCCTACAAAGTCACCTGAACTGCCGGTCGGGTGACTGCTGCTGTTGCTGCAAAAATCCCATCTCTTGTGGAAGCGGATCACGGTGGGATTCGGGTGGGAACAGAGTCGGGGGGTCCTTGCTCCAGAGCCTCCAGCCCAAATACCTGGAGTGTCCTCACTCTTCGTTATTGTTTGTATTGGGGATTTACTTTTTGCACTGGGGGGGTGAATGATTAGTGCCTTGCTCTGCGCTGAGCGCTGGATTACAACGTTTGTGTTAGAGCTAAGCCGGAGTGCCCGTTCCTGTGTGCGAGGGTTGGCGTGGGAGGGAGGCGGCTGTGTCCGTCCCCAGCCCTTCTCTGGGTTGCTGCGAGTAACCTGGGGTGAAAACCTTCCCACCTCTGGCCTAAAAGCAGTAATGTCTCAGAGGGGGAGGCTTAAAACCACTTTCAAGGGTGTAGTTTGCATGTCTGTTGTGCGCACGTGGCCTTGGGCGAGGCTTTCATGTGCTCCAGTGCCCTCGAATTAAAATTCAGACCCAGGTACTAGTGTGTACTTAGCATTCTAGGCACCGCTGTACTATGATCTTTGGCAAGCTCCTCCACTGCTGGGCACCTGTAGTGTTGGGGTTATTAAAGTTAAAATTCTTGCTCTGGAAATAGTCGTCTTGCCCCTCCCCTGCTGAGCTGAGGGACGGTGGTGTCCGTGCACAGACACGGCAGTTTGCCCGAGGCTCACAGGCTGTGCATGAGGATTAGTGACTCTCATCCCCAGCCTGTGGTCAGTCCAGGGAGGGATGCCGTGGCCGCGGTGCCCGAATGACTAAAGAGCAGCATCAAAGCCTCTGAATTACCTTCAGTGCTTGCTTTTTTCCACAGAAGCGGGAGAACATCTAATTTTCTCAGAGCATCAAATTAAGTTGGAGAAGGCGAAGTCTGGCCATGCAGAATTAGTTGTGGCAGGCAGATTCATCCCGCTCTGGTCCCTGCCTGTGACACAGAAGCACTCGCCACTGAATCGGGCAATAGCAGCTCAAAAATGGAGCTTTGCAGGAGATTCACGTCCGATGGGAAAAGTACTCGGGGCTGCTGGGGTTGGGGGCTGTGAGCCACCCCGGCTCAGTGATGCTCGGGGACGCGGCACCCTCTGCCCCTGAAGATGGGGTGGGCTCCAGCGCTGCCCTCCTGCCTGGGAGGTGGTTTGCAGGGGCTGTCACCGCTCTGCTCCCTGCCTTGGTTGCCCAGGAGGGATTTATCTCCTCTCTCCGCTAGCCCTGAGCTGCAGATGGAGCCCTTCGGTGGGCTTGGTTTGGTTTGGAGGGAGTCTGAAAGCCTGATCCGTCCTAGCTGGTGTGTGTGGGGGTGTGTGCCCTTCAGGCCTTGCCAAACGGGGTGCTCCAGCCTGGACCCCTCTCTTCTGAACGCCTTCTCCTTCAGTCAGCTCTTTGTATCAGGGCCAGGAGTCTTTTCTCCCCAGCAGGTATGCCTTTGAGCTGTTCCAGGTATACATGTTTCAGCTGGCCACCAATACAGCATCCTGCGGGTAGTTTTGCACATTACAGGGCCTTTGCATTGCACCTGAGTGTGGAGGCACGGAGGAGAGCAAACCTGCCCTCGCGTTTAACCTCCCGTCATCCCGACATGGGCCGATTGCCTTGTGCTTTAGCCCAGCGTTTGTAGGGGACTGTCCCTTCTCCAGGGCGCTGCCGTTTGAGCAAAGCAGCTTTTTTGGGAGCCATGAAAGAAGCCTACCCCAAAAGCTCTGATCTCCCACCCTGATTTCATGGGGTGCTTCTCCAGCTGTGCCGTGTGTGTGAAGGTTGCTTTTCCAGGCAGGTGTTTAATTACCTCTCATTGCCTGGTTAATGATCTAGGACACATCTCGTTCAGATCCAATCACCGTGTTTGGGGAGCGGCTCCCTTCAGCTGTGTCACTGGATAATAAAGCCAAATATGCAGGCTGCATCCTGTAAGTTATAAACAAGTTTTCCAGACAAAGTGTCTTGAGAATCTGCCATTAGTGAATTTATTTAGTGCTATTACAGCCTTGCTGATCCTCTGGGGAGAGGAAAATTAGGCTAACGCGTTAGCTGCTGTAGGGAATTGCCGTGATGTCCTGCTCATTAGCTCTAGGGCTTGAACTCAGAAGCAGCTGCGGGATGCTGTAATGAGCATGGAGAGGTGATGGGGTGGGAGGTGGGCAGGTCCTTTTGATGTCTGAAGGGTCTAGGGATGAGTAGCCCATAAAAGCCTTGGGACTGAGCTGTTAACAAGATGGCACGGTGCAAACGTCCGCTGTATTTAGCGAGATACGAAGGAGCAGGACCGGGACTTCCCATTTGTGCCGGGGGAGCTGCGCTGGGTTCGGCCTCCTCAGGTCTTCTGGGGAAAGGTCCCTGGAGCTGAGCCGCTCTGAAGCCAAAGTCTGCTTTCCTCTGCTGATGCTGGCAGGGTGCTGAGCCCAGCCCGGTCCCAGAAGCTTTTTAATGGGTCTTAATCAGACCCGCAGGGAGAAGCGCGGGGCCTTTGCACTTCCCCTCTGCTTATCAACTGGTAAAGATAAAGCAAAACGAGGTTTTGAGGACTGAGTAATTTTAGACCTAAGAAAATCAGGTGTCCTATCTTCTCAGTGGGGCAGCAATTTTTTAAAATAGGCAGGCTATTCTGGCTCTGAAGTTTCATTTTGGCTTGTGTGAAAGCTGCTCCACAAAGAGGAAAAAGGGCTGGGGAAAAAATGATATAACAAGGTGCTGTCCCTGGCGTCTACGAGGAAAAAGGAGGCTGACTTGTGCACGGTGGGAACATGCTCCGATACCTCCCAAGATGGTGAGTATCCAGGGACCTGTGGCTGCTCCTTATGCTTTGCTCTTCATGCTCTGCTGTTCTTCATGGCTTTGGAGACTCTTGGGACAGCCCAAGTCTTACAGCCTCTGTCTCCAGCTGCAAAGACCACGAGTCTTTGTCTCTGCAACTTGTCTTTGCAACGAGTCTCAGTCTGGGCTGGCTGTAGCTGCTGGTCCTGTTGCCAAACAAGCAGCATCTCCATGTAGCAAAGCATCTGTCCCTGTTACAGAGGGCTCCTGCAGGCAGGAGCGGCTGTGACTTACCTCTGCTTTTTCCTGGGAGGGAAGATGAGAGGTGAGATGAGAAAGTAGGGCACCTTTCTCCAGCTGCTGGGCGCTGCCGGTCTGACCAAGCAGCCGTGAAACTCTTCCTAACTTTGTCCTTGGGGACGCGGTGGTGAGTGCTGCTGGAGAAGGGCGGTTGATGAGATGGGCCCTTGGTTTTACTTGGTGGAAATATGGGTGATCATTGGCAGGTGCTTTACAGGGGTGAGGAGATGCATTAACTGCTCTTCCATAGGTGGTGTTTTATGAACAAGTCAAGGTGGTTTCCAGGTATATCAAAGACTAAACCCCAACCATCCTCCTGCATCTGTGCTCGCTGGTGGTTCCTGCTTTTTCCCTTCCCACGTCCCAACTGTTCAGTTTGTTGTAAAGGTCCTTTCATTGCTCCCCTGTAGGCACCCACCACTTCTACAGGGCCATTTAAGACCTTAACGGTGGAGTTATCCCCCGGGGTCTGGCCAGGAGCAGCTCTTGGTGGCGTGACACGGGAGGCTTGTGCAGTGTAAGGGCTCTGCTCGTTGCTTTGAGTTCAGCACATCGCTTCCCAGGCAAATGATTTCAAGAATGAAGAAGTTCAAAAGCAAGGAGGTGAAGTGGGAAGAAAACTCATCCAGAGGCCTGGTGTGCAGAGGCTGGTGAGGAGAGGTGCAGAGGGGAGACAAGTATGTTGTCATGCAGAGGGGCAAATGGTCTTAACAGGTAGTAGTAAATCATTTATGGGTCATATTAAGCCATCATCTCCTCTGTAAAAACATAACAGAGAGTCCTGCCTGATAACAAAGGCACGCCATCCTCTAAACTCCTCCTCTGCCAATTTCTTGTGAAAGATTAGTCCAGCATCGTTCCTGAAATCTTCCTTCCCTGAAATGTCACCTGCTCACCAAGGTCCCGTACACAGCTGTGCCTGCTATCTGTCCCTGCAGGCGACCTACTCATCTGGGTGAGCAGCAAGAAGCATCTGGTTATGTGACTGCTCTGTAAAACCAGGCATCCGCGTCCTGGCACAGCTCCAGGCTACTGGCACGAACCCCCAGATCCTGTTCTGGAAAGCGAATAAAATGATTATGATGTGACTTCCCATACCATCTCCTGCTGTGCCTGGAGCTCTGCCAGAGCAGCCAGCCCCAGGTCTGTACCCCCAGGAGATACGTCTCAGCCCCCAAAGTGAGCCGTAGCCTAGCTGGGGACCTGCCTGGGCAAGACGCAACCTCCTCTTGGATTGGCTTTGTCTGTAGGTCAACGGCAGCGTTTCAAGGCTGGTTCACCTGAAGTGAAAGGAAACCTGCCCACCCCTGACCCATCTCCCTGTGGATGATCTCACCTGGGCAAGGCAGCTCTCGCAGTGCAGAGCGATCCCATTGGAAATATAGCTGGGGTGGGGTGCGGGGCTGCCTTCCTGGGATGGGGGGGTGGCTGGGAGGCGGGAGGCCCTTGGGAATGCCGTTTCAGATGGTCTTCTTGGAGACCTGTGCTTAGGCTTCCAGCTGCAGAGGAGCAAGGATGTCGTGGGGCAGTCCTGCCCAGCGTTTTGGGCTCAGGTCCAAGTGCCAGGCACAGCTGTGTGGGTGGCTGTGGTGGAGAACTGGTTGAACTGGTCGTCTTGCCTGTTGCTTCTTGCAGGGCCTGGGTTAACCATCATAGTCTGCCCTGGCACGGCTGGGGCTGGTCTGAACAAGACCCGCTGCGGATCTCGAAGTGACCTGGGCTGAAGCAAGCAGTGCCTGTCGCAAGTGTTCCCCCAAGGATTCTTGCAGCGATGTCCCCGTCACCTGCGCAGGTCGCGGTGGCCATTGCAGCGTGGGGGAGGCTGGGCTGGCAGCGGGCAGAGCATCCCTCCCCTCGCAGCAGGCGTTGGGCTGCAGCAGAAACTTGTTCTGGGCTGGATGTGGTGGCAGGGGCGCTGGGCTGGCAGGACCTGTCACCCCAGAGCTGTCCTTGGCTCTACCTACGGCTTTCCCCTGCTATTCTTGTTTCCTGAGGCTGGGATGGTGACAAACCCCTTGGGGCTTCCCTGAGGGCTGGGCGAGCCCTGCTCCCCTCGCAAGTGAGCAGGCAGCAAAGAGCTCCCCCTCGCACGGGCTCTGTGCAGGACGAGCCGGCTGGCTTTGCCTCTTCTCCTCCCACCACGTCTGCCTGAGCGAGGAAGAGGCAGGTCCCTTCGCCGCCGTGAGGCAGGCTGGATGCTCGGCATCGCTCCTGGACCAGGGCTCAAAACCGGGCGGGATCTGGCCTGGCTCTCTAGCTTGTGTCTCACAGTCTGCGAGCAGAGAGGTGTTCCTCTGCCGAGCACGCTGCCTCGTCTCACATCAGCCCCAAGATTAGCCCTGTGTTTATCTGTCCCGTCTGTGTATGGCACGGAGGTTGCCGCTGCCTGCCAGAGCATGTGTCTGTGTGTGCACAGGGGTGAGATCAAAGAGTATTAGCTTAAAACGCTCTGTCTTTCCGAGGGCTCCTTGCCAGGTGGGGACTTGGCTGGGGGAAGGATCACACCTTTGCCTTGTTAAACAGAGGAGAGGAAGGTGCTGTTTTAAAGCTTTGCAGGTGAGGAGCTCCAGCCCTCGGCTCCAGGCAGTGGGTGATGATGGCTCGGGAAGCAATGCTTTGCTTTTTGTGTTAATTCTTGGAACTTCCTCCACATGCAAGCACGCTGTCTTCCAGCGGATTACAGGCAGTTGATCTTGTTCAATTTAGTTTCCTTTGAATTCACAGGGCATTGTGCAAACAGCCCTGCAGAGGAGGGGTTGTCCCGTGCAGCCATGGGCTCCGGCGTGCTCCTGTTTTGCGTGGGTACAAACTGAGGTCTACTTGGCCTTAAATGCTCTCAACTCTTGTCCCTGGCAAGGCTTCAGCTTGCTTTAAGCCTTTGAATGTAAATGCAGCAGGGTCTGGTCCTGTGGGCTGCAGGTGCTGTGCTGCGCTGGTTCCTTCTCCCTGGGGCCCTCCAGCAGCTCCGGTCAAGGAGCGTCGTTGCTGTCATTGGTCAACTGGATGTTAATGGTAAAGGGGTGATCTCTCGGCAACTGCTTTCCATCCTGCCTGTAGACCTCCACACAGCAAAGGCAGGCCCCGAAGCAGGTCTCCATTAACTCCAGCCCCCTTGGAGGAGAAGTCACCCCTCCTCCTAAGGTCCACACCAGCTGCCTCCCAGTGCTTTGGACTGGGGCGATCTCCTCTCCTCATACTTCCGAGATCCTGGTGTGAGAAGCAGGGCCCAAGCGATGATCCCACCATGAACAGGTAGGGCTTTGCAGCTTGTAGGAGAGCAAAACCATAGCAGAAAGCAAGTCCCTTGCAAAGGACACTTGTCCCACGTGTCTTTCCCTCTCTCCTGAGACAAGCGTGATTTGTTTTGTGCCAATTTAAGGAGGACAAAGAGGTCACCCAGGAAGTGACGATGGACCCCAGGCCTTTGCCTCTGCCCCTGGATTGTCCTTGGGCCACAAGAAATGGGGAAGAGGAGCCACAAACCTGTGTCAGCATCACAGGTGGCTGGTGCTTACACGGGGGCTGTGGTCCCCATCTGCTCCTGTCCCCTTCCTCCTCCATCCTCTGCCCTTCCTCCCTGGTCCTGCACTGGATAAGGATCCCAGGTTGCTGCGGGATCCGTGCCAGATCAGCCTGAAACACAGGGTTGCTGGATTGTGGGGAACTTTGAACTTTGCTTTATCTGAAACCAACAGGATGGAGACAGCAGCCGAACCTTGCTGTGGTTTGGGAGAGCCGTGGGGCTGGGCAGCCCCACCGTGCCGCACAGCCTGGACGGGCATCCCCAGGAGCCATGGAGATGCCAGGCTGTTGGGCTGTACTGGGAACCAGTTGGGACTCTGAACCTTTGCTCCACAGGGGAAAGAGCTGCACAGAGGCAAAGCCTGCTCTAAGGTCTTGTGTAGACAGGGTGTCTAGGTAGAGCCTCAGAGCCAGGTCTTTGGGGCTTTGGTACCCAAGTTTGTCCCAGAGCCTGAATCCTGCTGGCTGAGGCTCCTGTGATGCTGCACGGGAGCTGCTGACCTTCGTTCTGCCATGCGCCCTCAGTGTTTTGCTGGGAGCCGGGGCCACCTTGTGCTGAGCCTGGGCCAAAAGTTTACTGAACTGCAAAATAACATCATGTTCTATGAAGTGGTGGTTCCCAAACTGCTGCTGCTCCCTTGGAATACTCTTGATTGGCTTCGTCCGTGGGGCTTCTGCTACTTGTCTAGCATTTTAAACAGCTCATGCAAGAAAATGCTTTAAAATGTGTTTCAGTAGTCGAAGTGCGCTCCCTCGAAATCGTGTTTGCAGACTTTTCCTCCCTGCAAAGGCTGTGGTCTCTTCCCCTCTGCTGGGAAACTGCTGCAGAGTTGTGGCTGTGTGTGCCAAAACACTCTCCAAGCCAGGGCGAGGTCTCCCGTTCTCCCTCTGGGGCTCTGCTCTTTCCACCCCAAACTGGTTTTTCGAGTCATTTTTTCATATGTGCCTCCATCTCTGCTGCTGCTCACCTGCGTTTGGGGAGGAGCCTCCCAGAAACTGCTCTTTAGCGCGCTGCCAACCTTCCCTCGCTGAGTCTTGTCATTCCATCCCGACAGACCAGAGCAGAGAGCCAGTGCCCACGACGACTTTGCAGACACCGGGAGACCAGCTGGGACCTCACCAACATGTTCAAAGGGGTGGGCAAAGGCTCCCCGAGCAGAAGTTCCCCTGCCAAGCCTAGCAAGTAAGTGCAACTCTTCTCCTCTCTCTAAGCTGTCCTGTGGACCCTGGGGGAAGATGAGTGAAGAGCGCTCAATGTCTCCTAAGCCACCCTAAGAACCATCCCTCTTTGTGGAGCAGCCAGAAAGTTGGGTCTCGCTGGGAGCTGATGCCAAAACACGCTGCCCCAGCTGTTGTCCTTCTTTGGTGGGCTTTGTGCTCCAGCCGAGAAGTATCTGTGCAGCCCCTGGGATGTGCAGTGCCTGAAGATGTGCTTAGAGCTGTGTTAATTGAGTAGGGAGGTGCAAAGCCCCTTTTGGGCATGTAGGAGTAGGGAGAATCAACGCAGCCTCTTTGCTTGGGTGGAGCAAGATCTGCTTGACGGTGATGCAGGTACCAGCCTGGATTTGAGATTCCCCCGACTCACTGGTTGTGTGAGGCTGGTGTGATGCTGCCCTGGGACCTGGGGTTCCTGGAGAGGGGTGCTCAGTTTGGTGCTGCTCAGGTGGTGAAGATGGGTGACTAGTGGGTTTGCTGGTGACTGCTCTAATCCATCCTGGTGTCAGGCTGGGTCTCTGCAGGTCAAACAACTGAGGTTGCCTCTTTTAGGTCTGTCTGAGGCAGCGCCAAAAGGATCTAACAGCCATGTCCTCCTCTGAAGAGATTCCCTGAGCTCTGGGGAGCAAGATGTGTGATGGGACCAGGATGCTTCTCTAGGAGGGGGTGCTCCTGCAGAGAGAGCGCTCATCCCTCCCTTCAGCTGCACTTGCTAACGCAGGGTTATTTTCTACCTTCCCCCAGCAATTTTGCATTTCGTAGTGTTAGTGGACTGATTCTGTGGGAATCCCTGTCCCCAGCCAGGGTTAGAGGCTGAGGAAATCACAAAGGGGCTTGTTTTGAAGAGGAGGGGACCTGCAGAAGAAGGGGGTGCTGGCCCCATCACTTGGGGCCACCGACAGCAGCAGCAGCCCAGGATGGTGTGTGCGCAGACGCCTGGGTGGACACAGCATGGTGCTGGCACCCAACTGCGCCGTTTCTGGGGGCCAAACCCAATGTTAGCAAACAGCCACTGAGGAGGGTGGTGGCCCCGTGCTGCTGGGCAGGGCAGTGGCACCTGGGGAGAAGGGGGCTTCCACAAAGGCTGAGGCTGTGTGGATGTCGGGAGCTGGCCCCCTGCCCCGCTGTAGGAAGCTTCTGCCTCAGTGGAGCTGAGCACTCACAAACTCATCATGAAGACAGATTTGGGGCTTCTCTGAACACCAAGCCTTTGTCGGGGCCTGACTGCAGTGAGACACCTCCCCAGATGCCCCGGAGCTGTGTCAGCCTCTCTTCTTAGTCTTGCTAATGCAATCTATCCACCTCCCCAGCTGGCTTCCAAACCTGGGCCGGGGATTTCTCCTGAGGCTTCCTGGGACAGCTCGCTGCAGCCCCCGTGGCGCCGCAGGAGGTTTTGGGCCAGATTCTCCCCCAGCGTGAGCCTCTCAGGGTAACTGGAGTCACATCCCGGTGAGCCCTCACACCTCTTCCCTGCGCAGGATGGAGGCTGGAGCCAGAAGCGCGGCAATTACCGAGCTAGTTGTGCTTGTTTGAGGAGGCACCAACCATCAGACAAAGGCTAATTTGTTTGGCCATGGCCTGGGGCTTGGTCAGCGCCCATATTAGCTGAGAAAATAAAGGTGAATGAGCTGTCTCAGGAGCAGCCGCCAGCACACGCTCTGCAGATGGCCCCAAGAAAATGTTGGTGGCCCACAGCTGCTCTTGGTGGCCGCAAGGCCAGAACCTCAGCAGCAGCTGAGGTTCCCTGCCTCCGGGGGTTCACCATTAGCAGGTGCCGCTGCTGGCGTGGACCCCTAGAGAGGTACCTTGCCTTGGTCCTTGGGACCATGGTGTTGAGCACCCCAGCTCGCAGGACCCTTTGCTGTCTCCACTTGGTGGATGCATCCCAGGGAGGCAGTAGCAAGCGCAGGTTTGTCCCTGAGGAGCATCCTCGCTGTGACCCGCTCTAGGAGGGGGCACGCTGCGGGGCTGAAAGGAAAAACTCATAAGAAGGTGGAATTGAATCAGATCTGGCTGGACTGGCTGCCTGGGTGCGATCTTGACAAAGGCAGTGGGTGGTTTTGGAGGTGGATGGCAAGTCATCTCCTGGTTTAATCGTCTCCTGGGATTGCTGCTTCTGCCACCGCCTCCCTCTGCTTCTCCCCGATGAGTCTAGAGCAGTGTGGTCCCCGGGCGACAGGCACGGGCTCAGGCAACTAACCCAGCGCTGGTGGGGGGTTGTTGGTGGTCTGCTGTGAGCGGCTTGGGCTGGCACATCAGAGTGTGCAAGGACTTCTGCGTGTTGGGGAGAACAGACCCGGCTTTGGGGTCTGCCTTGTGGCCATAAAGCAAAGTCCCCTGGAAGGAAGGGATGGAGCGGGTCAGGGACTGAAGTGGCTGGGTGCTGTGCTCCTGCCCAAACATGCTCTGGCAGGAGGAACCGGGAGTGGGGGACAGTCCTGCTCCTGCTAAGAGACACTGTCCCTTGTGTGCAGTCGGACTGTCTAGGAGGCAGAAAGTGGTATGAGAAATGAACCAATTAATAACGATAATAATAGTGCTCTGCCTCTTCTAGGCATGAGATAGCCCTAGGGAGGAGGCCTGCCCTGGCTCTTGAGGAGGAGGAGCAGGAGGAGCTCTGCTGAGCCTTGCCCTCAGCCATCTCGGCCAGCCCAGGGCTGTGGCTGTACGCACGCACCGTGCGTGGAGTCAGACCCGAGCAGCGGGAGGCTGAGGGATGCCCGACGTGAGCACAAGCGAGGCCATGGCTCCTCGTATCCCACTCGATGCCAGGCTGCCTCTCTGCAGCCCAAGTGTCAGCATGTTTACTCTGAAACGTGGGGCCCGGCTGTGGTCAGCTCTTGTTGAGTGAGGGCTTCTGCCCAGGGGCAGCAGGACGGGGCAGGAGGGACAGCCCCGAGGAAGGACAGCCATGCATCCGTGTCACTGCAGGCTGTGTGGATGAGTGTTGGCATGGATAGGAGAAGCTCGCACTCCTCTCGGCATGGTCCGTGGTTGGGATAGGAAGGTCTGTGGGGGTTTGGGCACTTCTCTAAGTGTGCATGGACCAAGCGGGTTCCTCAGCATCGCTCCCACCTTGACTGAGGAGCATGGCGAGGGTGGGAGCTCAGCTGAGGACGGATGGCTTCTCCGCTCCTGCATCAGGCCTTACTCTGGACCCCTCTCCTCCCAGGACATCCCCCTACCTGGCTTCAGCGCTCCTCAAGCATCCAGACTACTCTTCTGCAGATTCCGAAGTGGTTCGGCTGCTTGCAGGGCTGGAGAGTCGCTTCCAGCCTGGCTGCTGGCTACAGGGTCTCAGTCTCCTCCTCTGCCAGGCTTCCTCCCTTGGCCGACACGGAGACCTCC
This sequence comes from Fregata magnificens, assembly GCA_013389945.1. Classification (NCBI taxonomy): domain Eukaryota; kingdom Metazoa; phylum Chordata; class Aves; order Suliformes; family Fregatidae; genus Fregata; species Fregata magnificens. The sequence goes on from WAAD01016111.1 coordinate 478,873, forward strand.
TGGCTCTCCGCTCCAGGACATGCAGGGGAGACCCCCTCTGCTCCTGAGACGAAGTTCTCCAGGAAGCATCACTTCTTCCCTGAAGATCAGGTTGTTTGCAACAGCATCCTCGTTTCCAACCTCAGGTGCCCCTTGCCATGCAAAGACAGTGCAGCCGGGGGGTGGGCAAGGCTGAGTCCCCGTGGCCGGGAGGTTGCTGAGGTCGTTTCAGTCCATAGTTTTGTTGGGGCTTGGCCTGAACAAAGCTGATTTGTGTGTCTAGCCTTGTGAATCAAGAGATGGGGTGTCCCAGTGTTTCCTTTGGCCAGGAAGGGGGTGCCACCAGGAATAAGCAGGATTTTATTGGCGATCTACCCTCCCTGGGAAGGACAGACCCTCACTTCTCCCCTCTTGGAACGACCCAGAGGTATCTAGTCACATCACAACGGGGCTCAAACTGGACACCCCATTCATGCTCTTCCCAGACAGGAGCTGAATTCAGCCAGACCTCTCGGGATGGACGGACTCCCCCCGGCGCATGGGGAGCGTCCATCCCCTGGGATGGCGGCCAGCCCGTGACTCACTCTCTCCTCCCTGCGCAGAGAGCCTGGGCAGGAAATTTGGGTGGTGCTCAAGTATTTGCTCATGGGACACCACCTCATTCCAGGCGTGTCAGGGATGAGTGGGAGATTGTGTAACCTCCTGGGAAGGGGGGACCTCCTAGAGCTTCCAGCCTGCTGCTGCAGGCTCAGGCTCACAGGGACCGAGTCCTGGCTCTGTGCTGCTCCTATCCACCCTGTTGTGCTGGGACTTGGGACCACCCTTCGCTTCCCTGAGCGCTGCAGCTTACCCCAGGAGAGGCATCCATGGGGCACAGATAGGGTAGGAGGGACGTTTAGCGGGATATAAAAGACAGGTTATAGCAGACAGCGATGCTTTAATGATGATGATGGATGCCCTGCTTGGGCTCCCTGGCTGTGTGATCCCTGGAATTAGACCCTGTAGAAGAGGGCACTGCCAGAGCGCAGCAGTCCCCCATTTACTTCGCTGACACGCGTTCTGCAGGCAGGGAAGCTGAGGCACGGCCAGGAGATGCTGCCAACCCAAAGCCCCCGAGGGAGCCGGGAGCTGCTGCGTCGCAGGCCACACCGCCCTCTTGGGAAATCAAAACCAAGGGAGGAGTCGGAGAAAGGGAACAGGAGGATGCTGTGAGCGGGAGCGCTGGGGCTGCGCCTCCGTCAGAGTTACATGAGCTTGGCTGCGGTCAGCATGGGCTGAGCTGACTTAAAACACGAGCTCCGTCTGTGGCATCCAAGTGCTTGGCTTGAGGTGACCGTAACACTCACTGGCACTTTACAGTCACTTGGAGCTGTAATAAATGAACATCCCAGCATCCGCTCTAGCCTTTGGTATGAACCATGGAATAGCTGGAGCCATCATGAGGAGCTGGAGCAATGACAGAGCCATTAAGGGAACTGCTTCCCCGGGTCCTTTGCTGGATTCAGGGGCTAGGAAGGAAGCCACATGGCTGGAGGGCAGATGTGGGTGGCTCTGCTGCAGGACAGCACCTTTCTCCTACCTTCTTCCTCCACCAAAGGCACAGGACAGGTTGTAGCAACCAGCCCTGGAGAAGTGTCCCCCCTTCAGCTGACCCCCGTGCAATGTCCCATCATCGCTGCTCAGACCCTTCCCTTCCGGTCTCAGACCCCAGGGTCAGCACGTAACTGAGCTGAGCCTCTGCTGAACTTTGTCCCATCAGCAGTCGTCCAAGGGCTCAAGTCCCTGGATGATGCTATCGGTTGACACCCTCCTGCCTCCGCTCGCCCACATCCTGGCAGCGCTGCACTCTCCCTGCCTGGAGGGTAGGGCCGGCACCGTCCCCAGGGGCAGGTGCTATTAGAAGCCACAGGACATGACGACAAAGGTGGCACCAAGGCTTGTGCTTCCTTGTCCACAGGGAGCTTTGGGGCCGCAGCTGCGGGAACCACCCCGTGCCTTGCTGCGGGCTCTGGATCCAGCTGTTTCGGCAGGGCTCTGGGCGCTCATTCACAATAGTGGTAATGGAATAAGGGCTGCGATAGTACCCATCGGTCCTGTGACGGCGCTGAGGTGAGAGACAATACGGAATGGTCTGATGGGGGCTCCAGTGAATCTTCACTGGGGCGAGGAGGGCTGTAGTTGTGCTATGGCCTTGGGAAATTTGTCCCCAAGCCCTGGAAGCAGCATGACTGCAACAGCCCACGCAGTGCCCAGAGGGGCTTGTAGTCTGCATAGCAAGTCCTTGTCCAGGGCCAGTCCTGGGGTGGCACTGGGCTCTTCAGCGTCTCAGTGGGCTGAACTGCAGAGCACTTTGCATGAAACAAGACCACAGGATGGCAATTCTGGGTCTGGCTGAAGGACCATCTCACCCACCTCTACCAGCAGCCAAGGGTGGACACCCAGGGAAGCACCTCCAAACAGGGCAAGCATGTTGTTCTGCCTCTTCAGGGTGCTCTCCTGGCCTCCAGCCGTCTGTGGCTTCAGGTCTTCCCAACCCAGATGTGGTGTCAGTGCATTTGGGAGCCCTACAGGGATTTTTTTTTTTTTTTTCCCTCCACTGCTTTTTGAATCCACACGAACTTTTGAGCATCTGCAGTGTCCTGTGGCAAGGAGTTGCGCAGATGAGCCGCGTGGTGTGCTAAAAGCCTCTGCCCGCTCGCTCTGAACACACCACCTCTTACCTTCACTTGGCTGAAGGCAACAAGCTAGGCATCGACCACTTGTATGCATCCTTGCCCTTGGCCACAGCTTAGACTCTTTCTTTGGAGACCAGGAGGACATGGGGGAAAGGCCTGAAGAACTATGCCTGTGTCAGGTCCTGGACAGTGACGAAGAGGATGAGAATTGCCTTCACCCACCCCTCTGCTTTGTTGCTCCCTCTCTCAGGTCCTCAACAAATGAGCTGGCCGTTCTCATCTCCCGCATGCAGACAAATGCCGACCAGGTGGAGAAGGACATCCTGGAGACACAGTCCAGACTCAAGCAGGTGAGTTGTGGCAGAGGGTGGTGAGAAGGTGGAAGGCTTTGCCTGGAAATGCAGTGTCTAGGATAACAGGTCAGGTGTCTGCTCTGTGCATCAGCTTGCTGGTGCAGGTTTGGGGGCTGACTCGAGGCTGGGGAGGAACAGAGCACCCCGCAGAGCCTGCCAGCCCCTGGGGCTGCATACCAGGGCCTCCCAAATTCTGCCTTCGGTGCTTTCTGCTCAGTGCCTCGTGCTTCCCACAGCCAAGGCTGTTTCACCTACAGCAGCGCAGCCCTGTGCCTCCCAGCAACCCCAGAGGCAGGCAGCCAGCCTGACCCACATTGGTCCCCTGGGTGGAGAGATGCTGAAGCAGGCAGTTTGGCTGGACGTACGCTCCCCAGCTGCACCCTTGCACCAGGGTTCCTCTGTGGTTGGTGTGTTGAGCATCCAGGCCCTCTGCGTTGGCCAAGAAGAATGTTGTGAGGTCTGTGTGGTCCAACCAGGCTTTCTTCTCTGTCCTCCCTGGTCTCCAGGATGCCAGCAATCACCAGAAGAACAAGGCTTTTGAGTTCCAGCCAGAGAACGCCAGGAATCTGAAGGAAGCGGAGACCTTGCTGAAGGACCTCTTTCTGGACGTGGACCGCGCCAAGCGGCTGAAACACCCTCAGGCTACCGAGATAGAGAAAGAGTGAGTACAGAGGGGGACACTGCTGTGATGGGGGCACCGAGCAATTGGGAACCCCCCTAGGATCTAGGCTGAGCTCCAGTCGTTGTCATGAGAGGTAGACTTTCACCCTTCTTCCCATAGACTTAGCCTTAAAATTGGCGCTTCTGCCAATATATTGTAAAGATAGTGGTGTGCAGAGTGGCTGCCAGAGTGATCACCCAAGAGTCCCCAGTCTTATCTGGGAGCTCTTGTAAAAAGTACCGGAAAAATGAAGAGCTAAAAGGTGGCCCCGCTCCCAGGGCAAATCCCCTTTTCCTCTGCCTTTCCTAAAACAAATGCCTTTCGTTCAGGCAAGCACAGAGTCAGAAGTGGGTATTTGAATGGGAGAAGAGCTTCAGTTGGCCTTTGGGGCTTTGCTCCCCTTCACTCACCAGCCCTTCTAGGTGGAAATTAGGAGGGAAGAATTGTTTCCTAGCTGGGAAGGGACAGCCCTGATCTCCCTGCAGCTTCCTCTTGGGTTGTAATTCCTGAGACATCCCTGGAGATGGAGAGCACCAGGACAAGTGCCTCCGCTGCTGAAGGAGGCCAGTGTCACAAAGTCTTACAAGCGAAATCTGGGCTTCACAAACCCCACCCTGGTTCCCCCCCTTCCAAACTGACACAGAGGCGTGTGCCTTTTCTCCTTGGCAGCATCCAGCAGCTCCATGACCGCGTGACGCAGCTGTGTGCAGAGTACCGGGCCCTCTACGAACAACTGAACGTCCCTGAAGTGGGGCCCAGGGTAGACTGGGCCAGGATCCTGGACCAAAAGATGGTAATACCAGCTGGTTTTAGATGTATCTCCCAAGTCCTACAAGGCCAGATAATGTCCGCTGTTGCCTGCCATCGTGTGCTCAGCATCATGCAGAGACGTTGGGGGTGGTGGAAGTAACTCTGGGTAGGAGAAGGACTCTCCTCCCGCCTCTTAAAACCCTCCGGAGGACCCTCTTGATTGACTCCTTCAGATTAAGAGCTGCTAGAGGGGGATCAGGTAGGGATGCCCCCCTGTGGGATGAAACGATGGAGAAGGTGATGTCTTCAAGGGCTTTACAGCCCTACATCCTAGGGTTTCACGCTGCAAAGTCTTGAGTATGTGGAGTGCCCAGCGTGGAGTCAATTTGGATTCCCTTGAAAGCTGGATGGTAACTATGTGCATCCAATGCACGTCACCATGGGAAAGGTGGCTGGTTCAGCTTAGGTTTGTACACTAGGGTTGTATGGCCTGGTTATCTCTGCCCCTGTGTATGGCTGGGGAAATGGCAACCAACAGCAATCACGGTCAACAACAACAAGATCCCTTCCCTTTCTCCTGGACTGGTGTCAATACCAGATCTTTTCACGCCCTGCCAGCACTCACTGGGGTTTCTCCCTGAAATAAATTCTTTTGCTTTAGCCTCTGCCTAACTCCTTTTGCACAGAAACAAGTCAACGCAGGACAGTACGGCCCCGGCATGTCAGAGCTGGAAAAGCAAATAGCTGAGCACAACATCCTCCAGAAAGAGATTGAAGCCTATGGCCTCCAGATCAAGAACCTCCGCGCCGGGGTAAGGCACCTTCCATCCCCTCCTTGTTCCTGTTGGCTTCGCTCGGGACCCTGCGGGCTCTGCTCGCTGTCTGGCTGCGTGTCCCATCTGCTCCTCCTCACGGTGAATATCCACCCTTGTTCTGCACAGGGGAGACCTGAGCTTGGACAGATCAAGCCATTCAGGGGCCACGGAGGTGGTTCCTGAATGGTTTCTAAAGCATCTTCCATGAATCAGCTCATCAGCATCTACCACTGATGGTGTTTTGGTAATGGCTTTTTTCTCTTTCTTTTTTTCCTTTGGTCTTGGCTGTGTTGTAACCCAGGATGTGGCAGATTTAAAGAGCCAGTACAAGGACTTGCTGGTAAGCTTCTCAGTGGTTTTCTGGACAGAAAACACCTGTCCAGAGTAACACCTTCCCCCATGGACAGGGAATGCCCAGCTCAGGGCAGGAGCTACCTCTGGTCGTGCACAGTGAAGTTGTCCCCTCATTTTCTTTCCCCATTTCCTCTCCCCATTTCCTCCCCACCTTGGAATGGGTGTAAATTGAGAGCACGCTCTCTACCCTCAGGGGAATGCTGTGGGTGAGATCTGTGTCTCTCCTCTTCATGGATCACTGATCTGGAGTTGCCTACGTATCCGTGAGCGCAGGGTTACGGCTGTGGCAGCAGGAAACCCTGTCCCAGCCCACGGGCTGTTCCAAATCAGGATTGCAAATGTTGAGGCTGGCACTGATCCCTAACAAGGGCTCCAGAGAGGAAATGAGCAGCTGGAGCAAAGGAGGTGGCCAGGAAGAAGGTCCTGGGTTTAGCCAGCTGGGCCCATAAAGGTTAATGCTGAAGAATGGCATTTGTGAGAAATACAGCAGAGCTGGGGCAGCTCTCAGACTGCCCGAGGCACCACCCACACCCGAGATTCTGGTTAGACAAACATATCCTGTCTGTGAAGGAGGGAAAGGAAACAGCCGCCCCATCAGATAAGAGCAAGCACGGCAGATGTCTCACCAAGGACTCTGGGAATCTCCTGGTGGATATGCAACGAGCGAGGTCCTGGGGGGGAGGAGGAGGAGGGGAAAGGGGCTGCTCAGCCCGAGCACCAACGCTGTCTCTCTCCTGTGTGCATGGGCAGAAAGCCTCCATCTGGCGAGGGCAGAGCCTGGGCAGCCTGTACCACCACCTCCAGGGCTGCACCAAGGAGCTGGGCTACCTGACGGACCAGCAGACCAGGATCCTGAAGCAGGACTGGAGTGACCAAATGACGGACGTCCAAAGCGTGCGTCGGGAGTACGAGGTGAGCTCTTGGATGGCAGCTTGTCCTGCCACTGGGGCAGGAGATCTGCAGGGTGGATCCCAGCCTCCTAAACATCCACCACCAGCCCCGAGCCTCGTGCTGTCCCAGGGCAGCCCAGTAGTGCTGGGCACAGAAACAGAGGTGGAAGAGACACTCTGGGCCCACGTTGGAGTTAAGGATGAGCCACTCTGTGTGTCCCCTCCTGTCCCCTGACGTGGGATCATACATTACAGAGCTGTTGGTGAGGCTCAGTGGTCAGAGGGGAGGGAAGGGCTCAGCGTCATGTCAGCCTCAACGTCCAAAGTACAACACCCAGTGACTGCTATATGCTGGGACCAGGAAGAAGAGAGGGATAATTGCTTAGGAAAATGCTCTTTGAATGAATGCCCTGATGCTTTCTGAGGCCCAAGCATGTCTAATTTGTTTTAGCTTTGCCTAGCCCCTTCTTTTTTTAAAAACAAACAAACAAGGATGTCTGTGCTTTGGGAGCCTTTTCTCTGCTGCACGGGGTTTGGTGCCCCGGGAGACCGCTCTGTGCTCCCTGCGTGCTCCCACTGCCATGAAGTTTCTCTTCCCGTTCAGGACTTCAAGTCCAATGAGCTGCTCAGCCAGGAGGAGTTTGTGAACCATCTTCAGGATGACGGGGACAGGATGATTGAGCTAAAGCACCCAGCTGTCAAACCTATCCAGGTAGGGAAAAGGGGTCTCCTCCCAAACCCTATAAGAGAATGAGAATGCTTTCCATAATTTCTAGATCAGGAGACAGGTTGGAAGAGACCTCTTCACCTCTTCTGCTGCGTTACTCTTTCCTCCCACACTGCACCGACTGTACTGCAGCATCTTTCTGCCTGCTCCAGCCCTGTGGGGAGGCTGGGGGCAGTGCAGGGTCTTCACCCCTTCAGAAATCTCCAGGAGATAGTGTCTAATGTCCTTGTGCTGGGACCAGCTCCTGGTCTGGTGCTCAGACGTATGGTCAATGCAGCCATGTTCATGCTGCTGTGAAACGCTATGACACAGCATGACCTCTCCCAGGCGAAACCAGCTCCCAGCCTCCAAGGTTGTATTTCCAAGCCTGCAGATGCAGTGGCAAGCCAAGGTGGGTTCACAGCCATCCACGCCACTGGAGCTGAGACCCCTTGAGAAATGGTGGCTGCTCTGTATGAGCTAGGTCCTTGTGGAGCAGTATGCTTGCTCAGGCTCGGCATCAGGCAATGCCTGGGCATAGCTTTGCCTCCGCTCAACAGTGGTCTTTACCCTTCCTCTGATCTCTGGGATTTCTGGAGAAGGGAGACCGCCGGTGGGGGAGGTAGGACTAGCTGGAGCCCACTGAGTCCTGCTCTGTCCCACCACAGGCTCACCAGGAAGCCTTGAAGAACGAGTGGCAGAATTTCCTGAATCTCTGCATTTGCCAGGAGAGTCAACTGAAAAGCGTGGAGAGCTATAAGAAGGTAAAAGGCAATGAGCAGAGCCTGGGCCATGGGGCTGCGGGGTCAGGCCGGAGTGGGCAGGCTGGGAAGAGCAAGGGGATGAGGATGGGACATGCTTTGCATGGACCTAGTCAGGGTATTTTGGGGAAACACCCCTCAAAACAGTCCTTTAGTGCTGCGGTGAAGGACTGGCTCCCAGCTCGTCTCATCAGCCCTGTTGCATTAGTGTGCTGGCTTGGAGAAGAGGGGCAGGGGAGGGTTTGCTCGCTGTCATTACCTGGGACTTGTCTGTTGATTGGGATTATTTGCCTGTGGCTCAGGCGATGGAGAGTCCTTGTCCAAGCACACGCTCTGAGGGTGGTCTGTAGGGTCTTGTGAGCCCCAGACAGGTTGTGGGAGAGACACTGGGAACTGAGAGACTCCACTTGACTTGGAGATAGTAATGTCCTCCCATCCCTGACTGTTTTCCTACCCACATCTCCAGTTCCAGGATGATGCTGAGGCTGTGAGCCGCTCCCTGAAGAAGATGAACTCTGACCTGGACACCAAATACAGCAAGTTCAACAAAGACAGCTCTGGGGTGGTGTCAGATCTTCTGCTTCAGCTGGAGGTGAGGTCTTCAGGGCTGGTGGCACTAGCCAGACCTAAGGGGCAGACCAAACGTTACAACCTCCCCAATAAATAGCAGTGGGGAAGGGGAAGAGGTGGGTAAATAGCCCTACGAGGACAGCTCATCCCAGCTCTGTGTGAGATGCTGAGTCCCTGTAGCCCCACAAGGTCCACGCTGCTCGTGCTGTGGGGCAGCGACCCCTGGGAAGGCACTGGTCCCCGTCAGTGACACACAGCCAGGCCCCAGGTCACCGTCAGAGTAAAGGAGAAGCGCAGGGAGGAGCTGCGCGTTGTCCTAAACATGAGACGCTTGGATTAGAGGGCCCGCAGAGAGCGTGAGCTCCTGGCACCCAAGTAGCAGGGAAAGGTCCTCCCTTCTCCTCAGCACTCTCATGAGCCAAGGGCGAGGGAGGGAATACAGAAATCTGGCCTCAGGGGCGAGATGCAGATAGGAAAGGAACATTTGCCCGGGAGAGAGGGAGGGGACACGTTCAAGGTGGTATCTTCCCATGCATGCAACACATTTCGCTCCCAAGAAGTGCCGGGATCTTGGTACCTTCTGACACTGGAATGCGGCCACCTCTTGGCAGGTCTCTGTTCCATTTCTGAGAAGAAAAACTTCTCCAGGAGATTTAATACGACAATGTGGGATCACCTAAGGTTAACTCAGGCTGTGTCTTCAAGGGCAGATCTGCTGCGAGCAAAGGAAACGGAGAGCAGCGTTGATAATGAAAAGGGGAAGAAGGGACATGGAGGGGTCAAGAACGGAGACACTTCTAACCCTATCCCAGCAGTCGCCACACAAGGATGGACAACTGGCCCCAGCGTACCCACTGTAGTGTGACCCCTCACTTCCTTCTCATCCAAGCTTGGTCACAACCACTGTCTTCCCTGTTTTGTCTAGAACGAGGAGAAGGCGGTGAAGCAGGCGGAGAAGAGCATCGCTGACCTGAAGAGAAGGAGCAAAGAGATCAGCCCGCTGAAACTGCGCAGGATGCGTCCGTCCCAGCCCCTCACCTTGGACACCCTCTGTGACTGGGATGCTGGGGAGGTGAGGGCTTGACTAGCAGTACCCTCAGAAGAGGCAGGCAACTGGAGTCTTCTTTGGTTGCTCTGGATCTTGGCTCTGTGGTGGGAGGAACTGGCCTAGGGCCAAAAAGCCAAGCCTTTCACTGGATTTTGTGTCTTTGTCCCAGGTGCAGCTGACAAGAGGTGACAAGTACACTCTGAAGGACAACAGCAACCCGGAGATGTGGGTGGTGCAGAGCAGCACTGGTGTGGTCCAGGAGGCACCTTCTGCTTGCTTCTCCATCCCTCCACCAGACCCCGAGTCCATAGACAAGGTCAACAGGTAAGTCTGCAGTGAGGAGCTTGACCCAGGGAGATGTTCAGACTTGCTCTTAGGTCATAGCCAGCACGACTGCCTCAACTGCAGAGAAGCAGCAGCTGGGAACAGACCTCTTGACTGTCTAGTACGCAATCCCTCCTGGAGAGGGATTGTTCCCTGCACCCGAGTATCTCGTCCAGGTTCCTGCCATTCCTCGCAAACAGCACCGCACACTGCACGGACCTCACTGTCAAAGAGTTTTCTGGCAGTCAGGCTTGATTTCTTCACCCAAACATGTGACTCGCATAGGTTTGACTAAATTCGTTGCAGAATCAGTCTGGAGCTTGGGACTTGCCAAACAGGACAGAGTTATCTGTGGTATCTCCTCTCAGCCAGCCCCAGCCAGAGACTGAGAAATGTTCCTTGAACTACCGTGTAGTCTGCTGCTGTTTGCTCAGCCAGCTTCTGTGGTTCCCACAGGATGGGGCGGTGGTGCAGGGAGCTTCGGCATTACCTTTTTAATCATGTCCCCAGGTGCTTGGATAAATCAGTGCTGCTCAAGTGCTGTGGAAAGGCCCACAGCCCAGATTCAGGGTTACTTGGGCATGCCTGTGATGCGATCCCCAGCCACGCGGGCGGGATTACTTCATTGCGTTGCTCTTTCTGAGTGCGTACTCCTCTTCACACGTCCCACATTACTGAATCCTTTGGATTTATGGGTTTCATATGTGTGTGTTAAAACAGAAAAGAAAAAGTTTGCAACATCCTCCTGGATAACAGCTCTGCAGGTGTTGCCTGGAAAACTCTTCCCCTTTTCAGGCCACATCCGGCAGCTTGTTTCGTTTCCCAGTGTTTGCTTCCCTTCCCGCATGCAGAATATTTGTCTTTGTTTTATTTCCCAGCTTGTTCCACCATTCAGTCCCTCTGCATGGAGCTACATCCTGGCCCCGCAGAGGGACAGCCCGCATCTGACAACAGCCAGGCAAGCGGGGACTTGCCAGTTTTAGAGCACGGAGCTTAGCTGGAGCAGTCCATAGGAGGGCTGTGAACTAGCCTGGTCCTTCAAAGGCCCCTCCTCCTCGTTCCATCAGTCTTTTCCCACCCAGAGATTTTTTTTTTTTTTTTGGTCCTTCTAGCTCCTGCTGATCCCAGCTCTAGTTTCATTAGAAGGGAACCGTCCTTACAAATGGGAGTTGGTGTTTCCAGGGCTGCAGCCACAGAAGCAGCTACCTGTACTCGCTTCCTATGAAGCACTGCAGTGATATGAAATAAATTTCCAGCTTTGTTAGCATCTGGCGAGGTTTGGGAAACACTGGCTCCACTGGGAGAAACCAGCTGCTCGAACCAGCTGGCTGCCCTCGCTGCTGTCCCCTTTCCTCAGGGACATCTCTGAGTTACAAAAGGCTGCAGGCTCCCAGCCTGCCCCTGCCTCTGGGGACACCTTCCCTGGCAGAGGCACGAAGCTGCTCCTGGGCTGGGCTCTGTCGAGGCTTGCTCAGCGCAGCAGTTTCCCGTCCTGCTGGCTGATGCTGCTCCTCTCTGCTCACAGGCTGGAAGGGGAACTGAACGCGGTGAAGCAGAAGCGAGCGGTGGTTCAGAGCACCCTGAGACGCAGCCACAAGGAGCAGGTCCAACCCAGCCAGCCGGGTACGTCAGCTGGTTAGTCAAGCCCTCTCCAAAGCAAGCCCGTGCACCTCCCTTGCAGAGCTCCCAGACCTGGCTGGAAGCAGAGCACCCACCCGGCAGGCGGGTGGGCACGAGGATACCTTCTGCTCTATGGAAAAGAGCAGCCGATGGGATAACCTAACTCCCGGTGCTGCCAAGGACTCACCGCGTGATCTCGGGCAATTCCCTTAAACTCTGTTGCTCTTCTCAAACCTCTGAGATTGACCTCCAGGTCCATCAACAGTTGCAGAGTATTTGGGGTTGCAGGGGGGTGTGCTTATCCATAAGCCTTAATTAAACCTTCTTTAGGATCTGAGTTTTAGGATCCTCTGATCTTTAGGATCCTCGCAGTTCTCTTCCCTAGCTGGGGGTTGTGGAATAAGCAGGCAGCCTTGGCTAAATCCCGACCCCTGGCTAGCTGTGTTACTCCCACAGCTGTAGTTCAAAAAGCTCCCAGCGAAGCTGAGCAGGGATGTGTCTGCGTGGCAGCACATGGCTGTCTCTGCCCCTCCTTTGGACTTGAGCTCTGGCTGGCCGGGGCAGAGCTAAAACCATTTTCCTAAGCCTTTGCCATGGGTAGGCACACACATGTGCATGATGCTCTGCGGATTGGAAACGTTAACTGGATCGTTTATGGTTGCATCAAACCCCCATGTTCAGGAGAATCCTGTGTGCTTCAGAGCTGGCAAAACGCAAAGGGCAGAGCTTTGCAGCGGGGCTGTCATGAGAGGGAGTTGGAGCTGTAGGGACCATGTATGGGAGAGCTCGGGGAAAGGGCTGTGTGCCGAGACTGGGGTGGCAGATGAGAAACGGGGCTTAACCTAAGCTGTGTCTCAACTGCAGCTCTGTCCAGGAGCCCCCCTGTAGTCCAGGATGATCCCCAAGCTGACCAGCTTCTCAGTAGCCTGGATTGTGTTGGCAAGGACCTGGTCCAGGTAGAGAAGGAGGTCTTGAACCGAGTGAGGTCTCCAGTGAACTACAGTGACCCCACAGATGACCTTGCCAGGAGGATCAAGCACCAGCAGGTGGGTGCTGCTGCGGGCAGGTTGGAGCAGGATGAGTTTGGCGGCGCTGTGTCCTTGGCCCAAAACAGAACTGACATAGGAATTACACGGGAGGTGACAGCCGGTGCTTCAGAGGAGAAACCTCTGCTGCAGTGGCAAGGGTTTCAGGCTGGCTTGAGCCCTTGAAATGGGACTGGTTAAGCCAAACCCTAGAGAAACACAGGCTCTTCCCTTGGCTCAGCTCTGCAGCAAGATGGTCCATTCGTTTCAGAGCTGTGGACCAGGCGCCAGTCTTGGGGAGTCCTCAGCCTTGCCGTGGGGATGCTGTCACCCTTCACTCTCAAGTCTGTAGCATAAAAGATAACGGGATAGAGGGAATTAATCCAAGGACCAGCTTTGGCTCACCTGATGAGGAGTACAGACTGGTAGATGTGAGGGAGACAGGAAAAGAGGCAGTGCCCTGGAGCCCCCCTCCTTTCCTCTGGGATAAGGTCTGGGTCTGTAGTAGTTCAGCTTGTTGCATCTTCATCTGTGGGTATTTATCCGGCCCTGGCAGAAGGATGGACTCAGGCAGGTAGGTTTCTTCCATCTTTGTCTGTTCTGATCTCATTCCCACACTCTGCCACTGCCAGACAGCCACAGTCTGGATGGGGCTGTGCCCCGCGGGCCAACACCTTATGAGAGGGCTACCGCACCCTTAGCCCCACAGCAAAATCCGCCCCTGAGGGAGACACGTTTTTGCAACAGCGCTGTTATGACTGTGTTGGGTGACTCTGCTCTCATCTGCTGTGCCAGGAAACAACAAAGAAACTTGAGAACCTGGGGGCAGCAAAGGATGCCTTGCAGAAGGAGTGTGAGACCTACCTTTCCAAGAAACCCACCAGCACCTCAGCTTCCCAGCTCCCTGTCACGCTGAATGCCCTCAGGAGCAAATACAGTGATGTCAATATGCTCTCCAGCCTGTACAACGAGAAGTGAGTGATGATGGCAAGGCCTGATGGGGATGAGGGAAGGAAGTCCTTGCACAGAGGTGTCAACACAAAAGCATGAGATAGAATGTGTTTGGTCTACGTGGGCATTGGTTGAGGTGCATCTAGCCCACAACAGGTTGGAAACCTTCCATCCATCATGAAAGGCACCTCTGAAGGAGTTGTTGTATGTAATCTGTGGTCAGATCCCCCCACTGTGGAAAGCCCACCGCAATGGGTGCGTGTCCCAGCTGTGCTGTATGCAGTGAAATGCAATACATCCGACTTCTGGGCAGCACGACAGGGTTGTGGGTGCATATTGCTTGTTCTCTGCCATGCTGTAGAAGCTCTGATGTTAAATAAGCTTGGACACGCAAAATCGGAAAGAAAAGGAGAAGAATGGGGTCTTCTGTAGCTAACCTTGTCCTGTCATTTTTCCCTTCCCCAGAGCTAAGGCTGCCCTGAACCTGGAGACTCAGATTGAGAACACAGACAAGATCGTCAGCATGTTTGAGGCCAAGCTGGCTCAGGATAGCGTCATTCCTGCATCCCCCAATGCCCTGCAGGACCGGGCCAACGATCTGCAGGTAGGAGAACGTCAGGCTCTTTGTTAGGGAAGAGAGATCTCTGAGCTCAGGTAGCAATGGCGGGGAGAGCTGGACTTTGCTTATTTGAGCACTCTGAGGCACCAGCGATGAAGCCTTTCTCAGGACTTGTTTCTTGAAGGCTTTACATTGGTGTTGCAGGTTTTGTCCCTCCCAGGCTGCCTCTGGGGTCCCTAAAACATATGATGAACCTCTTAGCATCTAACTTCTGTTGCTCTGCCACACACACATCCCTATTCTTTTCTGCTCCCATTCTCCATGTCCCATCATTAGCTCTCACCCTTGACTCACCAGTGACCCTTTCTTGCCTTCCCCAAAACTTCTCCCTTCTGCTCCATGCACTGTCCAACCCACTTTGCTTCCCACCTTCATTACTGAACAAATCTCACTGCTAAATCTCTTCCATGTTGCATGTCTATTTTGGGGAGCCCGACGAGCCCCCAGGTGCTGCACAGTTAGTGGTAAGGAGGGTATTTCTGGTTGGTGCATTGGCTGATGCAAACCTGGAGGTGTCTTCCCGCCCCCGCAGAAGATGAAGCGGGACCTGGTGGCCCAAGAGGACTGTGTGCTGAAGCTGAACCGGGGGCTCAAGGATGCTGAGCACAGCTGCAGCGCCGTGCAGAACAACTTCCAGGAATACTGCCCTGACCTGCCCCGGCAGAAGCGGGAGGTGCAGCTCCTCAATGATCGCTACCATGCCGTTGCGGATCAGCTGGATCAGCGGTGAGGAGCTATGGCGTCGTCTCTGCTCCTCTTAGCTAACGTGGACCAGCATTAGTCAGAGTCCCAAGAGTATGTTCTTCATTGCAGGACCGTGATCCTGACCACTGTTCTGTAATACTGAGGAGCAGGTCTGTCCTGCTGTGTAGTTGCCACCTTCTTATGCACAGCACAGGCTTTGAGCTTCCAGATAGCTGCGAGAAGGCAGTCTTAAGTAGCTGACTGCTGGCCTCTGCCTGACCCAGTGACCCTACCCAGAGAGACCCTGGTGCTTAACGCTTCTCACAGACATTGCTGCTGGTTGCCTGCCTTTTTCCTTCTCTCATCTCCCAAGTTGTGTTCATGCTGCAGTAGCAAACCTGATGTGCACAGAGTTGTGCTCCCCACTCAGGGACCACTTGTCACCCCCTTGTTTTTGTTATCTTGGTGTTTGCTTCGGTGACATTCTCACCATAGTGCGTTTTTAGGAACCTGCACATGAATCTTTGCCCTTCCCCTTAATGTTCCTGTTCACCTTTGTGCTATGCAGAGAGAAGACCCTCAGAAATATCTGCCTCACCTACCAGCAGTTCCAAAACTCCAATGAGAACCTGATGTTCTGGATGAACAACCTACCCAAGCACCAAGTGAAGACCACCGATGGGCCAAGCCAGATCAATTACAAGCTGCAGGCACAGAAGGTGTGTTCCAGGGCAAGTGTCATAACCTGTAACGTTACAGGGATGGGGGAATTTGCTCGTGAACAGTATGCAAAATAGTACCAACAGCTCCTAGTTGCGTGTTCCACCCATCGCGGTGAATGAACTAGAACAAGGAGACAATGGATTGCAGCCCACAGATGATGTATCTTGCCTTGCTGCGTTCAGCTACAGTGCTGGTGTCCTCATCTGTGCTAGTCACCCCCAGGCTGATGTCCTCTCCGCGGAGAGGACGCACCCAGATCCTGAAAGATTGCACCTTGGGCTGAGATGTTGCATCTGGGTCCTGCATCTTTCTCTCCTTGAGCAGATCCTCAGCTGACTAGCTCAGATGATGAGATGTGGAGGTGCCTGTGTTGGCTGGTATTTATCTCATACATGATAAATCATTGTATCATATACACAATAATTGTGGTCCTGGGCAAGTGAGAGTGCTGCTGAGATCCTCTAAAGCCCTGGAGACTCTTCCTAAATGTCTTCCTGTTCCCACCATTCCCTCCAGTACTAGGCTGAGCTACTGCTCTTGACTGCAAGAGTATTGCTGGGTTGCTGTATTTCGTCCTGTCCTTAACATCATGTGTATCTCCTGCAGAGGCTGGTGGAGGAGATCGAAAGCAAGGAGCTCGAGAAGAATGCAGTGGTCAGGCTATCCCGGAACGTGCAGTCCACGCTCAATGTATGGCTGGGTTTTCCCATGTAGCACTCCCTTAGCGTCTCACCCGAGAGATCCCAACTGATTCTTCTGTTTCTGCTCTGAACAGGACTATGAACTCCAAGCAGGCAAATACAGCTCTTCTCTGGACCCTATCCTGACTGACTTTGCTGCAAAGAGGCTCCGTGTGACCCCCCTACAAGAAAGCATCCAGGCCCAGGTAAAATGTTAAGATGAAGGCATGGAAACCGTTGTCTAGCTCTGTACCCAAGCCCCATGTCCTCTGCAAGGCCTTCATCCGCTCTTGCAGCCACAGCCGATCGTGGTCCTAAGCCCAAGGACAAATGTCATCAGGGATCTCTTTGTCCATGGGCAAAGCAGCACGTGAGATCCAGAATTAGGGGTGTGTCTGGTACCTTTGGTTGAGATTGCTGACGATGCCTCCTTACCGTATTGTGTGTGAGTTATACGGATAGGGTAGGTGTGTGGGGACAGGACGGAGCCAGAACTCCTGTGTGCTCTTCCTAATTACCCCCCAGCTCTCCTGCGTCACCTCGGGCTATTTGCCAACTGCCATCCACGTGTGGCCCAAGGTGAGTTTGGAAGTCTGGGCCCTGCGTAGGCTAGCAGGCATCTGACAGGCATTCAGATAAAGGGGACAGGATCTCCTGCATGAGTCCTTAGACTCTGTCTCTCTAGAAAGTCAGATGTGAAGACACTAATCCCTGGAATAGTGCAGTACACAAAGTGCATCCGGGTGAAAGGAGGGGTGGGGAAGTGTGCCATCCAACAGAGCTGTGTCAGGGTGAGGGGGACAAGGCTCTCACCGCTGCTTCTTTTTCAGGAGAATGATGTAACCAAGCTCTACATGGAGCTGGCAGCAGAAAATAAACAGCAGCTCAGCCGGCTGGAGTTTGCCAAGAAGATTGCTGAGAAGGTACCAGCTAACAGCTCACGGCAAGACTGGGGTACTGTAGATTGGGCTTGGAAATGATCTTCCCAAAGCTGTCAGCAATCTGCTAAGCCTGGGACCCTCCTGGGACCCGCCCCCCCCCAGCCAGGATCTCCACATCCAGGTGTGAGGAAGGACAGGAATGGCAACAAAGAGAAAAAGACCACAAGTAACCACAGATTCACTGACACTGATCTTAGGTTGTGACAGTCATCGCCTCTGTGGGCCCTCAACTGTTTACTGAAGCTGTAGTTTATGCTAAGACAAAAGATTTGAATTGGGGCTCTTAAGTCCTGTTCTCAGCTATATCTAATCGATGTTCACAGACTGAGAACTCTAGATTTGTCTGGGGATGTGGTTGGAATTTAGTGCTCACAACCTTCTGGAAACACCTCAAAGCAATAGGACTTTTATGCCTTTCTAGGGCTCAGTCCACCTGTAGGAAAGGTCTCCGGTCTGGATGGCTTTCAGTGGGCTCAGCAAGGACAAGAGATTAAGCTGGAGGGCTCTGTGATGCTGCTATGAACCAGCCGCGCAGCAGGGACTGGCCATGTTACCCTCCCTCAGCTACAGATACAACAAGGCAGCACAAAGCACCTTTGTGGGCTGCTGCGGCGCCTCCCTGACGAGGGGAAGACACACCAAGTCAGTTGCTTGAGATGATGGGAACGTGTCCTCATCTGCCATTTACAAGCAGCCTTACTTGGAGGCTCCCTGGGGTTTCTGTACCAGTTCTGTCTCCTACCGTGCCTTGTCATGGAAAAGGCGTCTGCGCCAGATTCAAAGAGTGACTTGGTTTCCCTGCCCTTTTTTTTTTTTTTTTTAAATTCTTTTTTGGTTTTTTCCTTGCAGAAGGAAGTGCATGAGCACATTGAAGCTGTACATGAGCAAACCCAGCGATCTGAAAACAAAGCCACAACAAGCAGGGAATCTGAGGGGTTGAAATCGCAGCTGGAGGAGGAAAGGAGGAAGGTGGCCAAGATTGAAGAGGACCTGGAGGAACACAGAAACAAGCTGCTAATGTTGAAGACTCAGAAGCCCATTGAAAGAGTGGAAGAAAAGGAGGTGATAGAATATTACAGAGACCCACAGGTGGAGAGCAACCTGTCTAAGATGGCGCAGCAGATTGAAGAGGAAGGCAAAAAGAGGCAGAGCCTGCAAGAAGACATTGAAGTGATGAGCCAGAAGCTTGCCCAGATGGAGAGTGAGAAGAAGGTCATTCCTGCCCAACTCCTCACCAAAGAGATCACAAAAATTGAGAAAGATCCAAGCCTGGATAGCCAAGCAGCCAGTCTTCGTCAGGAGATCAAACGTCTCCAGGAGGAAAGCTTGGCTGCTGCTTCCGAACTTGAGCAGTGTAAGAGAGAGCTGCACATGCTGGAGCGAAAGCAGCCCAATATCCGAGAGAAAGTGGTGGTGAAGGAGCTGATCAAACTGGAAAAAAACCCAGAAATGCTGAAGTCCGTTAGGACCCTGCAGCTACAAATTGATGAGGAATCCTTCAAGAGGAAGTCTGCAGAAGAAGCAATAGTGAAGGTGAAGAACAAGATTGAGGAGGTGGAAAGACTAATTGAAACAGCAGAACCCAAAATTATTGTTAAGGAGGTGAAGCAGGTAGAGCAGGACCCAGAGTTATTGAGAGAGTCTTCCAAGCTTAAAACTCTGATTGAAGAAGAGAGGAGCAAGAACTTGATGCTTACAGGTGAGCTGGGAGAGCTGCAGAGCCAGTACAGTATTGCAGAGAAGCAAAAACCGAGGATAGAGGTTAAAGAGAGGGTCAATGAGATTTTCCTGGTGGATCCTGAAACGGAGCGGCAAATCGCACACCTGAAAAGGGAGCTGCAGGAAGTTACTCTGAAAAGGACAAAGATTGACAGTGAAGTGGAAGAGGCCTTAGCAGAGCTCAGTGTCCTCAGGTCACAGAAACCAGTGGTGGAGCTTAAGGAGGTTATAGAGGAGGTGGTAAAACATGAGAAGAGTCCAGAGATTCTTAGAGAAATTGACAGGCTGAAACAACAGCTCAATGAACTAGTGAACACCAACGGCAGGACCCAAGAGCAGCTCATTAGGCTTCGGGGTGAAAGGGATGAATGGAAGAGGGAGAGATCCAAGGTGGAAACCAAGCTGGTCAACAAGGAAGTCATCCGATATGAGAATGATCCACTCTTGGAAAAAGAAGCTGATCGTCTCCGTCAAGAGGTGCGTAACATCTCTCAAAAGAGGAGAGCTGCAGAGGATGCAATCTATGACTTGCAGAATAAATACATGCTACTGGAGAGGCGAAAGCCAGAGGAAAAGATAGTTGTCCAAGAGGTGATACTGACTCAGAAGGATCCAAAGCTCCGAGATGAGCACAACAGGCTGAGACGGAGTCTGGATGAGGAGGTGAGCAACAGGCGTCGTCTGGAACGTGACGTGCAACAGGTTCGTGCACTGGTGGAAGAGCAAGAGAAGTTGCTCAACTTTCAGGAGGATCGAAGCAAGAGGCTTGCACTGGAGAAGGAGATGAGACAAACTACGTTGAGAATAAAGGAGCTGGAGGAGAGCCCAGCCCCAGTGCAAGAAAAGATCATTATGGAAGAAGTGGTCAAGTTGGAGAAGGATCCAGTCCTCGAACAGTCTGCCAGCAACCTGCGCTTGGAGCTGGACCGTGAGAAGATGGAGGTGCTGAACTTGCAGAGAGAATGCAAGAACCTGCAGATGCAAGTTGATGTCCTGCAGAAAACAAAATCCCAGGAGAAGACCATCTACAAGGAGGTGATTCGAGTGGAAAAGGACAGAGCGCTGGAGAGTGAACGTGCACGCATCTGGGAGCTGCTGAGCAGGGAGAGAGGGGCCAAGCAAAAGGCAGAAGAGGAGGTACGGCGGCTCAGGGAGAAGATCGAGAGAGCTGAAGGCATGAAGAGGACGTGGGCTCGTGAAGAGACGGAGCTGCAGAAAGCCAGGAATCTGGCCATCCAGGAGAGAGCCAACTTGGAGAGTGAACTGCGGGAGCTGGAGAGGCAGAAGCAGCAGAAAGTCCTCTTCCTTCGGGAAGAGTCCAAACTGCTCAACCAACGAACTGAGAATGACAGGCAGAAGAAGAAGCAGCTGGAACATGAGTTTTCCCTGCTGGAGGCAGACATCCTTAGGGAGAAGGACCAGATCTACAACAAGGAGAGGTTCATTCGAGATCTCCAGTCAAGGGTCAACCGGGAAGAAATCAGTCATGAGACCCAGATGAGAGAGACAAACCTCTCCACCAAGATCTCTATATTGGACCCTGAGACAGGGAAGGATATGTCCCCTTACGAGGCCTATAAGAGAGGTATCATAGACAGAGGCCAGTACATCCAGCTGCAAGAGCTGGAGTGTGACTGGGAGGAAGTGACCACCCTGGGCCCAAATGGGGAAGTCTCAGTTCTCCTTGACAAGAAAAGTGGGAAGCAGTACTCCATCGATGATGCGCTAAGGCTGAGGAGGATCACAAAGGAGGAGTACCAGCTGTACCGGGACGGCAAGATTCCCATCTCTGAATTTGCCTTGCTGGTGGCTGGGGAATCCAAGCCTCCCCCATCCCTCTCTATTGGCTCCATCATCTCTAAATCCCCGCTCTCGTCACCCACCACCCACCAAACCCAAAGCTTCTTCCCCCCAGCCTCGCAGAAGGGCTTCTGTGGTGACACATCCCCCATCGCCGGGGTGTACGACACCACCGCTGACACCAAGTACAACATCAAGACTGCTCTTGCGAAGAAGCTGCTTGATCCCATGACGGCTCAGAAGCTCCTGGAGGCCCAGGCTGCTACAGGGGGCATCATAGACCTCATTTCTCGGGACCGTTTCTCAGTCCACAAGGCGATCGAGAGGGGGCTGATAGACAGGACCTACATGCAGAGACTGCTCAATGCCCAGAAAGCTTTCACAGGGATTGAGGACCCGGTGACCAAGCGAAGGCTGTCTGTGGGGGAAGCAGTTCAGAAGGGATGGATTACCAAGGACAGCGCTTTCCCCTATCTGGAGGTCCAGCATCTAACTGGAGGGCTCATCGATCCCAAGAAAACTGGTCGCATCCCCGTGCTGGAAGCTGCCCAGACAGGGATGATAACGGGCGACCTGGCCAACAGACTCCAGGATGAGTCCAACTATGAAAAAGATCTCATTGACCCCATCACTAAAGAGAAGATAAATTACAAGGAGGCCATAGCTCTCTGCCAGAAGGATTCACTGAGCAGCCTCCTGCTGCTCCCAGCCACGTCCGAGGGGTATCAGCGGTACCACCAGGCGAGCCGTTCCCCCAAGCTCTCCCGGTTCAGGCATTGAATGGGTCCAGGCATGTACTGGATCTGGTTCCTTCAGGAGTTCATCCCTTCAAAACACTTCTCCCCACGGAGGCAGCAGCGATCACAGGAACAGAGCGTCTAGCATTTAGGGCTGCATACTCTTCTATCTTAGCTATCTCTGCTTCCCAGCGCAGCTTGGTCATGTGAGGAAGAAAGTGTGATCGTGAGCGCCTAAGGGCCTGACACACAGGGGTCGCCGCAGTCCCCTGGGTGCTGCTGTGACAGCAAAGGGGAGTTAATTGCGAGAACTCCACTGGCAGTAGGTAAAATGTGGTTATGCCCAGAAAGGGGGGAGAGCCAGAGCGTTTTCCAGTTGGGTCATTCTTCTGCATGCAATAAACATAGAAAGTGCATCTCTGTGGCTCTGTTGTCTCTGCAGGCTGAGGCTGCAAAGTGGCCGAAGGCATGGCTGGTCCTCCCCCCATGTAATCCTATGCCCTGCAGCCCCATCTACAAAGGGTTTGCAGACTCTTGCTCCCCATGATCTCACAGCACTAAACCCCCTAAATTTCTTTCTGCGTGTGAGTCCATATTTTTAAAGATTTTTGTTATATTTGTCTTTAAAACTGAAAACCAATGGGACTTTGCTCCCTAGTCATTTGGACACCTCTGAAAGAGGGACTTAGTCGCCAAAGGGTGCAGTTCCATGTTATGTTTGATCCAGTCCAAGCGCAGGCAGCTACCGAATGGAGCAGCCCCCCTGCCCCCTCCAGCGGCCTGTCCCTGGTGCCTCCCTGGCTGCAGACCAGTGTTGGTGTTGGCTGTACAATGACTTGGGTCACTTCACTGAGCTGCTGTAGGAGGAAGCCAAGCCCCAAGCAAAACCAAATCAAACCCCGTTAAGTAGATGATTTTGGGGGCTTGTCCTGTACCTGTACAGAGGCAGATGTGTTGCAAGGGAAGGGATGACCTTCAGTAGCAGATTGATCATGTTTGCAGTCAACGGTGATGTGAAACTGCTTTCTACAGCCCTTGGCCTTGGCTGCAGGATCCACCCAGCAGTACCTGAAAATCTGCACTTGCTATTTCTTTAGGCAAGGTTTCACTCCTCTGTGTCACTTCCAGCGCTCAGCACTTGCTGAAATGAGCAAGTCCTAACTCCCACACATCCCTGTTGAGAGATGAAATGTTCTTCCCTGGTCTCTACCCTATTCTGGAGAGTCCCCTGGCTTTGTGGGATGAGAAAAATGACCTTCTATTGACATGAGCTGCTCTTCCCCCCTCTCAAAGGCTCTTTTAGCTGCTGCTGCTTGGGAAATCCAACACCCCCAAAATAATCCATAAGGGTAGAGGTTTTCTCCCCCTTCTCCCCATCAGAGCAGCAGCATAGCCTCTATTTCCATACAGCCTAGCTGGCATTTGAAGTCTGGGCTCCAAGAAGAAGTTCTTCCATTGCTGGCAAGCTCGGCACAATCCCAGGTCCCATTACCTTCCTGCTGGTAGGTAGTGCTCAGCACTGGCAATCTGAGTCCAGCTATGGAAACACCAAGTTTCCAGTCCAAGATCTGCCCAGGCTCTGTCCCACGCTCTGCAGGGTCTGTGTTTATTGTCAGGCCTATGGCTGGTGTCCGTGGCCATCTCGGCTGCCATGATCAATACGGTGCAATTTGTTGGTTTACAATGGGGAGAACTGTTCCGCACACCCTAGAGCATCCGTTCCCAGCCTGTTTCCTCTCGGTAGAGCACTGCTGGCACATGAGGCACTGTGCATCCCCCTCCTGGCTGCTCTGGACCAGCCGCAAGGGCTGGAGCTGGGCTGTGATGGACCAGGGGATCAGGAGAAAAACCCTGGCCTGGCCTCCTGCCAGGGCAAGCCCAACAGCCCTCGGAGCGCAGAAGCACAGCCGGGTGAGGATCACATCCCAGTGCAACCAAGGAGCCCTCGACCACTGTGGTTCCCAGCAGTCCTCGGGTGCCAGCTCTTCAAAGCTGCTGGGAGCAGCCTTGCCGTGCTTTGGCCTTGCTCCCCTCGGCTGGCTGAAAGCGGGGAGGATCCATCAGCAACGGGGCTGTTGCCTTTTCTGCAGCTCGGCTCTGCCTGACAGGTGAGTTTGCTGTGAGCCTTCCCCTCGCCCAGCGCGGTGGGGCAGGGTGCTGGGCTGCCTTCGTCAAGGCTGCTCCCCTTGCAACTGAGATAAAACCGTGCTTGTTTTTAAAGCAGTATGATGTTCACGTGGTGACTCTTTCCTGAAGTGCTGATTAAATAGTTTTGGGGAATGCTCTGTAACCAAGGAGCTTGGAGCTCTGGTAATTAGGCAGTCAGTTAATCATTTTGGATGAAGTGCTCCCTAACTGCACGGTGGGAGGTATTTACCTAGGGCTGGGTGAAGGCGTTAAGAGACGATTAGGCGGCTGAGCGGTCTAGCTGGCTGAGCAGTCTCCCTTGAAGGCTGGTCTGCCTTTTGTTTCTGAAGAAAACCCACTAAAAAATCCTTTTCTTTGCTATCAAGTGGTCCTCATCTGCAGAAAGCAGCTCACATAGTGTCCTCTTGATGTGTCCCTAGGAAGCACCATGCAGCCATGGGGCTTCCCCAGAGCCCAGCTGTCTGGCAGGGTTGTGAGTTGCTCTGGAGGAGCCACGTAGTGCTTGTCCTCCCCTCTCAGGTACAGGATGATGGTGTTGCATCGTGGCTTTCCCAGAGCGGTTATTGCGACACTGCTGTTTTTGGTTCCCTTTGCTGGCAGTGGGGTTGGGTCATAAACGTTTGAAATTCAGCTTGTGGCTTCATTTTGTGGGGCTAGACGAGCTGTAGTTTTTTTATTTATGTTTCTGGACTGGATGAATGTCCTTGGTATTTATTTCTCAATGCAGGTCTTTTAAAAAAAGAAAACAACTCCTCTGCAAACAGTTTGCCTGGTATAATACGAGCATTTGTTTGTAGAGAGCAAACAACGGAGCATTGTCTGTATAAAATGCATTGACTTTAAAACACGTATGCAAAGGCAGGGAAATGATTCCCATAGCAGAATTCATCCATGTCTCAGAAACACGCCCCTGCAAGCTGGGTGTTATCATACAGAGGCCATGAGATGCTGCAGGAGTACAGCAGGGCTTCAATTTTCCTGCCACGCGGCTCTCGAGGCTGCTGCATGAGCCCAGCTCTGCCTGCTCTCCCCTGCTCAGTCAGAAAACCATCCCTCCCAAACACGAGCAGGTCAGCTTCTTCCGGGCAGCCGCTCCAGCATGACTCCTAACAGCAGCTTCAAAAGCAAAGCAATCCCCACCCGCCCCAAAAAAACCCTAATTTGTGCAAATTGCAGAGGCGAGCGAGCTCCCCAGGTCCTGGTGGCTTCTAAATCTGCAGGGGAAGTACAGCCTGGCGGCGTGGCAGGGCCCGGGGGGAGAGGTGAGCAACAGGTCCCAGGGTTTCACTGTCGGGGATCTGTCAGGAGGTGCGGCTGCTACAGTAGGGATGACAAAGGTCCTTTTGATGTCAGGAATTAAGCAGGGCCACCCACTGCCTTTCGTTGGGTGGGGAGAAGGAACGAATGATGAAGGAAGCCAAAGGACAGCAGAGCTTGGCTTTAGACAGGCAAGTCTTGGGGCTGAGAGGGGCTTTTTCAGGAGGGACTCTAAAGGTTTCTCTCCCCTGTGCAAAGTCTCTGGTATCTAGTAGGTGGGGAGGGAGGTTTGTGCTACAGCTGTGCGTGCAGCCGCCTCTCTCCTTTACTGCATTGTTTATCTGTCATGAGACTCTAGGAATGTGATAGCTTTGGAGAGCTGTCAGGTTGTGCTGAGATCAGTTCTTAGGTTCATAGTTATTAGGAGGGCACATGTGTGCATGTGCATGAGAAAGAGGCGTGCAGAAGTCTGGCCTCCCCAAGTTAAAAATCTGTCTTTTCAGTATTTAAGTATGTAGAATATAACTCTGCACTGTTTGTGGCAACCTCTGATGGAAAGCAAGCCCACCTTACCATACCGAGACAGCACTGGGCTGCAGAACTATCAGCCCCTCGTTCCACAACAGAACTGAGATCTTTGCACCTGCCGAGGATTTGGGCTGGACAAGATAAAAGAAAGAGTGCAGGAGATGATGAAGGGAGGAGAGCTCTGTGGAAAAAAGGACCAGCCAGACTGTCCTGCGTCACTAGCCTGATGGGCTGCGCCAAACAATAAACACCAAGGTTTCTGAACAAATAACAAGCCTTTATTTTTTTCTGTACTGAAAGAAAAAAATTATGAAGATGTCAAAACCACACCAAAAGTTAGTGACAATTCTCCAAACATTTGAACAGCAAAAACATTTCCAAGACAGTAAAGCGAAGGAAACAGCATGACATCTGGACTGATGATGGAAAGCCAGTGCTTTAGCTGTTACAGTTTCCAGCCATATGCAACAAGTGCTTTATGCTACCTGGATCTTTTGGCTTCTTGGTCCCAGCTAAGGCACAAATTAAGACACCTGATAGTGCTCTTCAGTTTGTGAAACAGCAGAACGTCAGCTCTGTTAAACAGCTCAGATTAAACAACTTGTCTAGTGCTGACAAGCCTGGTCTTTGATAACAGCAGCAAAGGGCTGGACAGAGAAGCGCTCCCCTACCCAAAGCGGAGCTCCAGCACGCCCTGGTGTCAGCAACTGCCACCAACAGACCTGGGGATGCTCCAGTGCCGGAGAGGCAGGAATCACTGCGTGTCACCTTAGCTCGCTGACTAATGCAAGGACAAACCCCCGAAAGATGCTCTCCCATCTACATTTCAGTGTTTTATGCTGATAAATAACCCCCACCCTTTCGCACATGACCTCTTCAAAACAGCTCTACTGGCTGTAACCTAGACAAACTTTCCCCCAGCAACAGGCTGAGTGTCTCCAAATGCAAGAATGTCCCCCTCCAGGCTCCTCAGGAGAAGGGAGACCCTGGGTCCCAGCCAGCCCCCTGCTAAGTGCCCAAAACCAGATCTGCACCGCTACCCGGAGGTGCGAGTGCATGGGGAGAGCTGTGTCTTCTCATCTGCAGTGTCTCTGCAGCGCATGTCGCTCTTCAGGGCTCTGAGGGCTTCTCCAGAAGAAGTACTGGTGATTGAGGGCTGCCTTGGCTGAGATGCGCCTGCTGGGATCGTACAGGAGCAATTGCTGCCAAGAGAAAAACCCAGCAGATCTAGGCTTTTAAAAAAACAAATGATCCATTGCACCTGCACGCAGCTGGGCCGGGATGCAGATGTTGGTCCTGCCTTTTCCCCTCTCTGGGCTTCAGCAGTAACCCACAGCTGAAGTTACCATGGGGATTACACTAGGGGGGTTTCTTGGCCCTCGATGCAGTGGTTTCCCAGAGGAACCTGCACTGACAGCCCCACTTCAGAGCCAGGACTGAGCCCTATTTCATGATTCTGTGTTTCTGCAACGGCAGAGATGAGCGTTAGAGCCAGATCAGCTAATGCACTTCTGGGTAGATCAGTCCCAAATATCCCTATTCTTTGCCCAGTTTAAAAAGGTCCTGTCTGTCCCTGGGTCTTGTTCTGAGCCCTCACTCACCACCAGTAAGTCTCTACCATCTCGATCTAAGTTGGGAACAATTTCCTTCATCTCCTTCCTTGCCCACCGGGGAAAGTCCCCCTTGTAGTCAGGCAGCTGGGTCACCCCAGGCCAGGTCGCCTCGGTGGGAGTGCCCAGGGTGCGAAAGATCCGGAAAAGCTGATCGATCTCAGAGTCCCCTGGAAACAGGGCCTTCCTGGTCACCTGAGGGGGGGGAAAAAAAAAGCCAGTTCCCACCTTTCCATCAGCTGTGTGCCCTATTTCCTGCTGCAAGCAACCCTTTGTCCCAGCAGATGCAAACAACTGCACAGACCAGGGCAGTTACAATGCAGCAATTCTGCCAGGCAGTGGTTGGAAAAGTAATGGGTGTCTGTCTGCTTGTCTCCAGCTCCTCTCCATGGATCTGTGCTCCCCTGAGGCTGTCCTCTTTCAGCCAGTCCCTTATCCCTCTTTGTCTCCAGTTTCCTAACACCCGCTCTTGCAGGCTAGTTCCCTCCCTGCCTACTTGCCCAGGCTCTGCTTATCTGCAGCTCGGGGGCTTTGGGAGCTAGGGATAGTGCTGTTACACTGCAGGGGTAACAGGAGCTCTTCAAAGTGGAGTATGGGCCCCTAGGAGATCCACTCTGCCATGCTATGAAGTGCTAGTTCTCTGCAG
This sequence comes from Fregata magnificens, assembly GCA_013389945.1. Lineage (NCBI taxonomy): Eukaryota > Metazoa > Chordata > Aves > Suliformes > Fregatidae > Fregata > Fregata magnificens. Next base: position 506,447 of record WAAD01016111.1, read on the forward strand.
CCCACTGCAGGAATATCTGCAAGAGAGTCATCTCCTCCCGGGATCAAAATGCTGCAGCAACAAGACTGAAGTTACCCCTTCTGCAAGGACAGGCATCGCATTCCCATATACCTGGAACTGCAGCCGAACTACAGAGGCTTCTTTGCCTTCTGCCAGGCACCTGAGGGTGGCAGATTTCCTTTTGAGCCCACAGCTAAGGATCAGCTAACCCTCAGGGTGGACTTTCCATAATACACAGACCAGCACAGGGTGGGACCACAGTATCACAGATGTTCTGCATCTTGTCCCTCCTTCCCCACTTCCCATTGTAGCTGCATCCTCCCTGGTCATTAAAGAGACTATTTAAACCCATTCTACCATTTCTGCAAAGATGCAGCCGATGCTCCAGATATCCACAGCAGTCGAGTAGTATTTACATCCCAGCAGTATTTCAGGGGCTCGGTACCACAGAGTCACCACCTGGTAAGGAACCAACAAGTCCAGTTTCCCTGGGTGAAACTAGAGGCATGGGATCCTCTCTTCTCAGCTGTAATGCAGAGACTGCCCCAATCAGAGCGTGCCAAGGCTGTTCTGAATTAACAGACACCTTAGTGACGGCAAGATTGGGATTAACAGATCATTCGTCAATAGGACACTCTGGAACAAATAAATATATGCATGCAGAGAAAGTGGGAACCCAGCTTGCAGGGAGGCTAGGGCAGAAGCAGTCAGTGCACTTTGTGGGGACATGAGCGGGTTAGGTTAAGAGCACGTGCCCAGGCACAGCTGTGCCTCAGCTATGGATGAGTAACTTGTGATGCTGCTGTTGTTCACCCACTACGGATTGTGTACCCCACTCTCAGGTGGCAGGGAGTCTCAACAATACCTCGTGAGTGTATGTGCGCAGGGGGACTCCGAAAGCTCTTGCCAGTCCAAAATCAGCCAGCTTGATGGCTCCTGCTTCATTAATGAGCAAGTTCTGTGGCTTCAAGTCCCTGTGGATGACTCTGTGCGAGTGGCAGAAGCTCACACCCTGCAGCAGCTGGAAAAGGTAGTTCTAAGGAGAGAAGAGATTTCAGACAAGACAGCGATGAAACCGCTTTGAAAGTTGGATCGTGTGAACCAACACCTTTTGGATCATTTACAGACCTGAATGGGAAAAAAGACCTTGCTATAAGGCAACCCCAGGCTTGTGGGCCGCTACTCAGAGACGTACACAAACTGCTCCCACGCTACTTGGGGACAGAGAGACTCCAGTCCAAGAAGTGGCAGTCCCTTCCACCCATCCATTACTCTGTACAAAGATCCCTCAGTTGTCCGCTTAACAGCAGTTTGTTCTGCAGCGAGATGAGCTGAAGAGCCTGGAAGCAGCTGGGAAGCAAATGTGCTTAGCAATAGTGCCAGGAGGTTTTCCCAGCTGAAATGTTTGAGATCTGAGAGGTTGAATGCCTCCAGCCAAAGATGAATCTCTTCCAGATGCAGTCTGGGTAAAAGTAGCTCAGTGCTGGCTCTGCCCAGCAGAAGGCAGCAAGGACACACGGTCTCTGCCCTGCCTGTTAGTGCTCCTTCCACACTGTACCTTGACGAGGCTTAAAGGAAGGTCTCCAGTTCGGGATGAGTCCATGTATTTCTTCAGGTCCTGATTCAGATACTCAAACACCAGATAGAGCTTCTTCTGGCTGTGTATGACATCCAGGAGCCTGCAAAAGAAGTGCGAGCACTCTCTTCAGTACCTTTGTGTGGGAATCCATAGTATGCAGGAGTGTTAGTCTCTTACAGAGTGTGGGGGAAGACCTTCTCCAGACCTTTGCCCAAACATCCCTCCTCCCACAGCTGTCTCTGCTCTGTGAGTCTTTTGGAGCAGAGAGAGGCAGATATAAAAGCAGCGTCTAGTATAGGGCAGCAGCAGCTTGGACCAGCCTGTGTTGCTGGAGTAAAGTGGCAGTGCTGTGGGCTATTGCTGTAAACCAGGGAATTGCAATTCCTGCATTCTCCTGTTTATTTTGCTTCTTTCTGTGCAGTCAGGGAAGGACTGGAAGGCCCCTCTTGCTGCCTGTACCCAGAGCTCCCAGTGGGGATGAGCAGGAGCTCGTCAATACACTGGTGGGGAGGGTTTATCCAGGTCTTACCTGACTATGTTGGGGTGCTTCAGCTCCTTCAGCAGTGAGATTTCTCGGATCGCAGTGCTGGGGACGCCCTCCGTCTCCCTGCGGCAGAGACGGGCTGTATGGCACCCCGTCCCCCAGTGTGATCCCGCAGCCCTTCGGGGTCCTGTGTCCCTTCTCCCTTCCATTGTACCTCATCGCCTGCCCAGGGGAAGGTCTCTCACACCAGGTGCCCTGGGTTTGGGATGGAGTTGCATGTGGGGCAGGCTGGGGCAAGGCAGGGGGAAATGGAGCCATGGGGAAGGAGAAGGAGGGGGTGACCTAGACTGCAAGCTGTGGAGAAGCAACAGTTTAAATGCCTAAGCCTTGCTTTTCAGAGGTGGGAGGAGATGAAAGCTCTTTACCCCTCAGGCAGCCACCTCCAGCATCCTGAGGGGCTGCCATGGGGTGCACTCCCACCACCATGGCCCCTGGTCCACACTGACACCCCTCATCGTGGAGACAGCCCAGGGCCGACCCAGGGGAACACTAATAAGCTTTTATCTGCTCAGTCCCCAGCCTGGGGGGGTGGAAGTCGGCCCTGCCAGGGGGCTGCGCCTCAGCAGGCACCGGCACCGCACCCCTGAGGGAGAGGCCACCTCCCAAAATGGCGGCTACTTCCCCCTGCCCTGGGCCATGCCGCCAGGGCCAGGTAGCGCCGCGTCAGGCCCTAGCTGCTTGCAAGAGCCGATAGAGACATTGTTCTCCCTCATGTCAGGCTTTTTTGAGCCTCTTGCACCGTTTTGGACACTGGGCTGGGCTCAAGGGCCCCCTGCTCGCTCCCATGGCGGAGCTGGGGCGCTGCTGGGCTCAGCTGGTGGCCCTCTCCCCACAGATGGCACCGCCGGCCCCAGAGGAGCCGTCCGCCTTCCCTGCCCGCCTCT
>WAAD01016112.1:2757-14121 GCA_013389945.1 Fregata magnificens
TCTGAACTTACTTTCTTACATTGATCACCTTTGGTTTTGGTAAACTCCACTTGTGCTGCTATTCTCTGTGTTCAGTCTTTATTTCAATTCAATAAATAGTATAAAAAAGTTTTGAGTAGGGCATGCTTTTTAGCAGAGGGGTAGTTATAGAATAGCAATACCTTTCTCCTTTGAAAATCTAAGTGCAGTCCATTTACAAGCCTTGCAAAAATCACTATTTTATAATCCATGCAACTTATGCTTTCATTGTCTGAGCTTTGCATCTGTTATGCTTATCTGTTGAAGCAGTTCCACTTTCCAGAGTAAAATGCATATATTCACTGGTTCACAGAGGAGAAGAATTCAAATATGAGCACACCCCAGAGATCTAAAGAATCAAAGTCATGCCCCTGTTACGTTTATTATATTATATTATATAATATTATTATTATATGCCCTTGTTTGTTTATTTTAATACAATATGGAATAGCTCTGAGAAAACAGAGTAGTGTGGCCAAGCAGAAAAGAGAGCTCTGTCCTGTATTTTGGAGCAGTGTTTGAATTGGTTGAGCTGCGTAGCTCACTGTCTGACATTGTCTTTTTCCTTTGCCTACCGAAACAAGGAAAGGAACACAACAAGGAACAAACAAGGGAAGGAAAACAACAAACAAGCCCCACTACTAGAAAAACAAACCAAAAAAAATATCAGTTTTGAATCTTCTTAGGGCTAAAGTATCTTATACTTTAATGCATTCATGTCATAGGTGACAACACATTCCTCAGAGCACTTTTTTAGTCATCTAGGGAACTCCTACTAGTAGAAAATGAGGCTTTTAGGAAATTTATATGTCTGTACAGTGAAGGCAACAGCAACATGCAAATTCAGAATATCTGAAGTATGAGATTGTTAGATGTGTCAAACCTTTTATGTGCCCAGCTCCAAATTATTTAGTACTTTCAGTAATATGACTAATAAATAGCATGGGCCTCAGAAGAAATTGTTCTATTCCTTTGATAATAGGAGGGATGCTCTCACCATTTAGATAGGTTACAAAGAGCTTAAGCTTTTTGCATAGTTGAGGAGAGAGGTACACACTTCCAAAGGATGGTTCATAGCCCCTAAGATGGATTTTAGTTAGATGCTGTGAAGACTGCCAGTATTACAGTGTTACCCATGGGCAATTCTTTGCTGGAAATAGGGAACTAGATAAATTCTGGAAAAGATCAGCCTGATGTGATTCATACCCATCTCTTATAACTCACATTGACATAAAGAGAACAATTTATTCTTTTTTGTAAGACCAACGTGAACAGAATTTGTAGTGCTGATTTCTATACTTGTTTAGATTATTGGTTTACATTAGATTTCTCATTAAAATTCTATGCTTATAAAGCCAGTTTTGAGTTGTCTTGCACTCTTCAATGACTGAAATAGTGTAAGAAAAAATTCTCTTTTCTGTTTCATAGTAGTTCAAAATATGCATATAAAATTGCAATAGTCTGTTTTCTTTAATCATAGCTTCAAAATACAAATTGCCTGATTAAATGTTTCTTATAGTCTTAAAGTTTTGTAGAAGGTTTCTCAGCTGCAACTACTGTAACAGTGCAGGATGGAATAAATAAATACATAAATATTTCTGCAAAACAGTAACACTAGTCTTTTTGCAGAGTTACAGATCTGCCTTCTGTACTTTCTCCATCTTCTCTCATAGACACCACCAAAAGTCAGCTTGTTAGGATCTAATGGCATATGAGAGTTTTCCTTTACAAGACTCCCTTGCAGTGTTTTCTCTCCATAGAGGAGACTGGTATTTGATGACCTTCTGAACCAGCAATTCTGTTTTCTGAAGCAGAAAATTAAGTTTTCTTTACTGTGAAGAAGCCAATGTGTGTCTCATATTCACGGTAGACTGTCCTGACATACAAGCAGCAGAAAATGTGAAAATAGCGTGTCCAAGCAGCTAGGACAGCAGAACGCAGTTTTGCAGCAGAATCTATATCAGAAATTTCTCACAGGTTCTGATTCTTATTCATACTAAGATACCTTTAAATTGCTCCAGGAGTGCAAAGAGCTTTCCCATGGATGAAGGTGTAATTTATACTCTTCGCACTGCCAAGAGACCATAGTGTAAATAAGAATCAGATTCCATATCTACTCTCCCAAAACAATATGGTATCCAGATTTCAGCAAGGTATCTGAATTTTCGAGTAAGAACAAAGAAATGTCTAAGATACTTCAAGTAACAAAATTAAAATGAAATTGAATGCTGATCCTGGATATTATATGCACAGATGCTTTAGGAAAAGCTGAAAAGGGAGGCAGTGACAAAATTTGTCCCAAAATGTCAGGTTGTGTATGATCACTGAAGTTGGTGAACAGATGTCTTCACTTGCATGGAGTTCAGATGTTCACCAGGGCAGCAGCTTACAAAAGCATCCTAGCAGAAGCACCCAGCCCTTTGCACTGGGATTCCCACTCAGAGGACATGCTTTATCTTCAGAATCCTGACAACTGGGTTTTTCAGGTTATGCAGCTCTGGATGATCAGCCTAACATTTTGTCTTAGTGCTATTGTTAGTCCTTCTCTAGCATTTTTCTCTATTAAAATAAGGTAAAATACTGGATTAACCTACAGTGATGTTTGCGTGGAATAGTCTTTCCTGGGGTCCTTCCTATAGCTGTACTGTACACCTGCGCAATAATGTAATTTATTTCTCCTGCTGAACGTTATTCAGCTCCTCCTGTAATTTATGTTGGAGTAACAGGCAGACAACAGTGTATTGGGCCCTGGAATATGGGCTTGCCAAGTACAGTTAGTACACCAGCCGTGTGTCTCAAGTGAAAGACATAGGGTTACCCATAAAATTTATTCGAATGCACTCTGTCCCAGTTTGCTTCTCAGTAGGTGGCACAGCCTTTCTTGTGTCCTGCTTAGCTGCAGTAAATAAAAGAGATTATGCTTAGATTAGGCTGAATTTTGAAATAATATATGTGTGTATTTGCAGAAAATAGGAAAGTGAGAATATTATCTTTTTCCCATCCTGACCAGAAATGGAAGGAAAGCTAATCAAATGAGTAGAAATGGCACAGAAGAGCACTACACTCATATTGGAGATGGATTGAATCTTGTTATTCATGCTCTGTTGTTGGCAGATGGCTTAATGTATTAAAAGGGACAAGACAGCATTACAGACAGCATGGCATCATAGCTGTACAAATGGAGACAGGTCAGGCAGTACCTCGTTGCAGTTTGGGGAGTGACTGAGAGAAGAAAATGACTCTGTCACACTTAATTAGAAAAGTAGCAGTACAGTACAGAGACAAAACCCAGTGACAAGTATTGTCCTTGCAGATCAAGCATTAGATACCTTGCACAGTCCATACAGTACCTTTCAGCTCCTTAGCTTACTGACTGTATAGGTGATATGACTTTTTACTATTCTGACAGTTGTAAAGAGAAAACAGCTCTTTAAGCAAGCAAAGATCAAAGGGAGGAAGACACTGAAACTGGACGATTCCCTTCACTTCCTGCCTTCTTAGATAAATATAGGTCTGACTTCTGCTCTCACCTCCTGGATTTCTGTTTCAGTGCTTAAATGAAAGATGATTTCTTTATTTCTGTGCATAACTGAATAGCAGAGCACCCTCCTGAGTCCTTTCAGCAAATTTTTGCTTATATTCAGTGCAAGCAGCATTTTTGGAATCTTATAGCTGCTAGGAAAAACAAGGGACCTTTTTTTTTCTTCCCTAACTTTCGGAAAATAATTTCTCCTTGGCAGTAAGCTTTAATCATATTCAGCAGTGATTTCCTCCTCTTCAGAGTTCAAGTAAATTAATAGGTTTGAGATGTCAGGGGCATTCTTTCGGGTATCTAAGGTGCAGTGATTATATTAATGGATTTTCAGTGTGCTGTGATCGTTTTTTTGTTCACGCTCAGCATGAAGTGGCTTTGGCCCAGCTAGTGATTCTGAGCAGATGGATTCCTTTGTGCTGGCATCATTGTTGCATACATAGCACGAGGGAGCATGGCGTGGTCCCCACCCACGCTGTTTGCCCAGCCATATCGCGTTATAGGCAGGTTCCCAGATGCAGCCAAGGGCAGCATTAGGGCAAGATGGACAGGCAGAGCCGAGCTCTGCTGCAGTCACCAGCAGCTCCCTTCCCAGCAACATGTGTGCACTGAATGCAGGGAGATGAGCCCCTCCCAAGTTTGGGACCTCGGGTAGCTAGGCTGGCTACACGGTTCATCTCCCTAGGCCCACTCTATGGTCAGTGGAAAGAGATGAGAGTGCTGCCACAGGGTAATTCAAAGCAGGCTGCTGTTGCAGGTGCTCTGAATTGCCCACAGGTGTTTAAATCACAAGTGGAGATTTAGTTAGTTTGTGTAGTTAGATAATTCAGGTGCCTAAAGTTAGAACAATGTGAATACTCCCAAAGTTTCTGTGTGCTCTCCAAGACTTACCAAATCTCGAGGGATCATTTGCAGATGTAATCTTGGTGACTGCTGGATTCTGTAAGCTGTTGCTTCTGTTGGCCTGGAGCACATATGGTGACAGGGCAGTATGTAACACTCGGCATGCTGCCTAAAATGGAAGTCTTCCAGGCTACACATTGTCCTCCTACAGCAGTGTGTCATGTATCCTACAGCAAAGGGGCTGCATGGGCATGAAACTTGGAGTTTTATCTTAAAGGTTTTATTCACTGATTAATTTTATATGATTTGAAAACTTTCTTAATCCCAAAAAGCTTTGACCACAAATACAGTTTATCCAAACTTCTCAGAAATTCTCCTTTGTTCTTCAGAAGCAGATCAGTGTTAATTGTCCATTCCCCCTCTGCCATTTGCCCAGTTTCTTCCTGTTCAAGCATTCTACCCGCTGCACCAGTTCATGGTCTCCCAGGAGGTTCCAGGCAGGCTCTCTACTGTTTTGTCATATAAATAAATAAGGAGCAAAAATGTATTTGTTGATATTGTTCTGTACAGCTGCCACCAAGATATGAAGTCAAAGTAAAAGAGAGTTGCTTTAGGATTAACACAAAAGTCCTTGTTACTTTTTTACCTTTTCTATAATTTTTTACCAAGTTTTATGAATGAGAATATGAAGGATCCAGAAGGAGGAGCCAGGCTTTAACTGGAAGACCTCTTCCAGAAGTGTGTTTCCAGTGTCACTCGTCGTTTGGTCTCTTCAAGACCAAAGACACAGGACTTCCTTAACAAGTCCTTCCAAGTAGTTGGACAAGCTCACAATCAGCAATGTTTTTCATGGGGCACGATAGCATTGAAAGCATTGGGACAATGATTTTTTCAAGGCAACTTTGAATTTTTCTGGTTTCTTTTCTGATTGTCATGCAGTATATTTACTTCATTCACAAAAATACCAAATGCTACACTACTGGAATGTAAGTAAAATCTTAGATGTCCCTATCATCCAAGATAGCTGTTCTTCTTATCTTTACTGGCTTCACTTAACAGCCTTCACGTAATCTTGTGTATTTTACCTTTCTTCTCACTGTAGAGGATCCAACTGCTCCATTATAAATCATGTTATGCATTTTTTAATTACCATAGATAAATCATGTACTATTCCTGCACTTCATACTGCAGCAAAACTCCAGGTGCTTTCACTAGGAACTTAGCGTCAATGAAGCAAATCACCAGTGGCCCAAAGACATTTAAGTTTGCAACTTCCTAGGGAAGTTTCTTACTTGCATTTACCTCTGTGTGACTTGCCAAGTCTTTCTTTTTTTAATTATTCATTTCTTTATGATATTAAGAAACCTGCTTTTTCTAATCTTAGTTCACTTTTTTCCTATGTTGCAGTACCTTTTCAATTCTAGCTTTGGTGTTGCTGAATATTTTGTTCGCTAACTATAGTGGTGAAGGTATGGAATCTTTAACAAATAGGGCATTTCCTCAGTATATTTAACAAGCAAATTCAAATCTCTTTCTAAACACTAATTACTTTGAACTCCTGCCATCTCCCTCTGCTTCTTCTCCCTCCCCAAAACAGGCCAGAGTTTCATTTTTCTATTGCAGTCTATTCCTCTGTATTGCTCAGAATTTGCTCTTCGCTTTTAAGAGCATTTCACTTGTTCTCCAGTCATCAGTGAATCATCAGAGTATGCAGGCCTTCCATGTCACGTTAAGCTTGTTAATCATTGTTTGCATCTTACTTTCTGTCATCTTATGAGGGACTTTCATCTAAAGGTTTTGTTTTATATGTTGCTGTTCTTAAGCTGAAGTAAGTTCTACGTGGCTTTCTTCTCTTCTGTCGTTTGTATGTGTGTGAAGCACTGTGTATTGAATAAAGTTCACTTAATTATGGGGACAGCTGGAAAAATGAGCTTGGTGATAATACCATTTCATAGTGCTTAGTTACAGTAGTCAACAGTTAAGACATCCCAGCAATGGTGGTATTCACCAATGGGGTGAATACTAACTTTCATGGACAACTATGGAGAACAAACCAGTTTCCTATATACAGGCAGAAAAAATTAAATTTGCTTTTTAAGGTGCTGATATATGGGGTAAAAACATCCGGTAAAAACTGGTTGCAATGTCAAAATCAATTACTATTCTGCTTTACCCTTTACATTTGATTTGAATTGCTTTAGAGAAGTTAATTACATACGTTTTATAATTGCATTACTTGTGTTACTTTATAATAATTCTCAGAAAGGCCAAGAGACTTTCCTAAGGTCATATGTAAGAAACTGAGACAAGAGTCTCAAATTATATATTGTATTCTGGACAAAAAATAAGGAGCTTCAGTGCAAAACCTTGCTAAAGAATAAAACGTATCTAAAATGCGTGCATATTAAAAATTATCCATAAAATATACCATAGGTCCAGTTATTCTTTGTTCAGCCTTTTTAACTTGAAAATATGTGGATGTGGACAGAACACACACACATACACAAAGACACGTTCATTCAAATGTCTCCCTCCTCCAACAGTATTAAACAGAATAGGGTGAATAAAAATTGCAGTTTTGCTACTGTACTGCCATGCTAGTAAAAAAATCAATTTCTTTTGTTATGGAGAAGCCAGGTGCCTTCTGAATATGGTACTTAGTGATCCTGCTAAAGATAGTGAAAAAAGTGACAGAGATGTCAAGAGAAAAATGCATCTTTAGAAGAAAAATCAATGTTTTTAATTCATTTCAATTTCTCATTTTATGAATTTAATTACGTCCAATTCTATTATAAAAATCCACTCTCTCAATATGGCAAATAATTGGAAGAAGAAAGTTCAACTGGTTTTAATAATTCATTTATCTGAGTCTTCAAATGTTTCAGTTTTCTTCAATAAAATATAACAAAATTATGGAAGATGATATTATCAGCCCAGATAAAGTCCTGTGCGCAAAAGATTTATCCAAATAATTCATTCATGTCTGTACTTTGTATAAATTCATACTAAACTAATTCATCACCACCAAAACACAGCAATTTAAATGTTTGCAGGAATTTATACAGTTATAATATGCTTACAGTCTAGCTGTTCCTAATCAGTTCCTCTATTTGAATAATGCATGCTACACTACAGAAAGTCATCAGTACTCAGGAAGCAAGACATGGCCTGCTGCTTAGGTGGCCCAGCAAAATATGAAGTAAAATTGTCTTGGTTTTGAAATCGAGAACATAAATACTGGCTTTGTTTTGTTGCCATGCATTTAATATGAATCCTTCTTATGGTCTATATTTTTTTCTCCTGCAACGAAATGTCCACAGTTGTCCCGTTCACATGCAATTATTCTATTCCTGGGAGATGATACAAAGTTATTTAGGAGTGCATGCTGCCCTTGAAAGCTGGGGACACAGCCCCCTTGGGTGGCCGTCCCGTGCTGGCCCATTCAGTGCCTTCCTGCTCCCAGAAATCAGACCAGCCTGGGGTCTATTGTGCAGATGTGGGAGGCTGGAGGGAAGCTCCCCTGTGTAAGTTCTGCATCTCTGACACACATTCAGTCATCTCTTTCCCTTCTCCTGCTCAGTTCAGGCAGTCAGTAATATTTTGAAAGGTCCTTTCAGATGAGATAATCTTCCTAAACATATGTTAGAGAAATATGATAAGATTATAATGTGTCTGAGTCTGCTAGAGGAATGGCTTTCCTCTCATAAAATAAACTCTGTCTGCTCACAGTAGGTTGCTTGGCACAAGAGATCTTGGGAAGATTGCCTACAACCTATCCCCATTTTGGTGGAGAGCAATAGGCAATGGCCCTTTTTTCCATGCCAGATGTTTCTTGGAATTGCCCTGCAGTGTTGCATATCCATTACATTCCTTACCTATGTGGCTAAGAGCGAAATAAAATGGCTCCCTCTGAGATGCAGAAAGAATTAAAAAAAATAAAAATCTGATGGTCACTGTGCTTCTAGGAAGAGCCAGACTTCAGTGATCACAGAATATTGAAACCAGTGTCCCTAAAACTTAGAGACAGCTACAGAAGTAAGCAGTGACAGAGAGGTGGCTGAGGTCTTTTTGATACTTCATATTGTCCCCTTTTTTAATGTAATTCTCAGGAGATAGCTGATTTATTTGAGACCCTGTTGGACTGGCTTATGTAACAAGGGATTGCAATGCAGTAGCTTCAGGAGTCCTGTTTTTTAAAGGAGAAAACTTGTTTTTCATCTCTCTTCTGTCTAAAATTCTTCTTGTTTTTTTATGACATGTGGTTTGCCATCTGTTCCCAGACCACACAAGTTTAAGGATGGGAGTTTTAAAAAAATAAGGTAACCTTTTTCTAAACAAGGAAATACTATTGCTTTTGACAAATCACACTGTGTTTTGCAAAATCAGAGGGAGAAGCCTTTGGCCCCTGCAATTAGTTTGTTGACTTTGCAAGTATAGCCTGCTATGTTTGCAGTCTAAGGTTTTGAGTTTTTTGTAAGCTCTTCTGTGCGTGCTGCATTAATTCTTTGATATTTTGCTACTAGTCCTTCTTTTATCCTCCCTTTAGATATCAGAATCTTTGGGCATTACAGTGGGCAATTAACACAGCTTGCTAAAACAGCTTGCCACTTCAGTAAAAAAAGAAAGTTGGAGGCTTATTGCCAGGGAGGAAGTGTTGTGAATGATTACAATTAGGCTGAGGCTGTGGTAGAAGCTGGTCAATGGATCTTTTATTTATTTATGGAGATCTATCTGTAAGGGAAAAAAGATGTGTTGAAAAAATATGGGGAGTTTGTATCTATCTGCTTCTGCCAGGTTAGAAAAGCGGCAGGGGAGGATCATATGGATTTGACAGGAGGGAGAAAAACCTTTCACTCCGGAGGCAGGGATAGGGTTCAGGTAAGTATTGGACTTGTATAAATAATAGCAGTATTAAAACCACTGCAAAGTGATCTGACTGCTGTCCCAGCTCATCTGCTTCTGTCAGGCTGGCCCGTTAGGGTATTTGTTACCCAATACCTTATTATGGATGTGTCAAAGAGTCCTAATACTGCCTTTTTCCTCAGTGAACAGTGTGTCCCCTGAATCCCATCTTTAGAGAGCAATTCAGTGAAAATGAAAAGTGAACTTACTTAGGAAGGTGTTTGGTGGTTACTTTCAAAATCCTTACTGTGTACTGATAATTGGTAGCTGCAAAGTGCTGAGTATAAAGTGGGCATGTGTAGGAACTCCATACAAAGACACTCCGGAGGCCTTTCTGGAGAAAAATAACACTTTTTTCTGCCCCCTTGGGAAATGCTGAGTTTACAACAGAATTATAAACCAGAAGTTTTCCATGTTATGTAAATGTCACTTTTCCCTCCTTCTGTCCTTTTTTTTCTCCTCAGCTCAGAAATGAGTAATGCGTTCTTTCATGCAGCAATACCCAGCAGCAGCACAGAGAAGACTAGCGATCGCTATTGGCACCCACACATGGCTGCTGGGGGATGTATGAACTTCCCTAATTATTGTCCTAGACCATAGGCCCACACTGAGAGTTAAGGCTGCTGAAGAGCTAAGTGACTCGGAAGAGGGAGCGTGGCCAGCAGTGAAAACTCAAGGAGACAGTTTTGAGCAAAGTAGCGGGAGGGTGAAAGTGAGACCAGGTGGCACACCAGCTGGAATTATTAGTGGTACTTGAATGAGGGGGAGAGGAGACTGTCGCCTTAAAGCTTTGTGTTCATTAGACACCAGGCTCCAGAGTATTATAACAGAGTTTGGTTTGTGACCAGATTTCCAAAAAATCAAACTTTTGTTTCAATCACAAACTGAACCCATTATATTGTGACATCTATAGCTAGTAATATCCAGTGACAGGCAGTGTCTTACATACAAGCTAAAAAAGCAGAATAGAGAAGAGCCTGGGACAAGAGGAATGAACACAGAATAGTTTGGCAGTTCTGGAGTCTTGAATTTCATTCCAATAAGAGGGTTGCCTACACCCTATTTACTTTTAGCTGAGATTATGGGTTTAATTCACAATAACTGTTTCAGATGAGATCTCTCAGGTTGATATACTTGCTGAAATGTTAGTACATTTGTACATACATACCTCCAGAGCCCTGAGAACAAGAGGTTCTCCTGGGAGGAAAATAAGGAAGATAGTTAGATAGTTAGAAAATAGTTAGAGGACAGGGCACTGGGGGAAGTGAAGCATCTTAGTCATTCTTGTTAACATAACACCTTGAAATTATATTGGCTTGTGTAATGTTTGCAGCTAGACAAAGATGGTTTCAGTGAAAATAGAGCTCGTTGTTAGCCAAAAAGTTGTCTTGTTTCACTTTTTTATATTTTACCAAATACGAATATCCTATTCAAACTCTTTGGAGGCTTGTAGACATATTTATTGTGTGCTTTATTTTTAATTGCTGGGGTTTTAGGTTCCAGTTTACTTTCTGACTGACTAGATGCAGTTGCTATACTTTTGCCATAAGCCGCACCTGATAGGGGTTTTTTTTGTCAGATTATTTCAAAAGCAGAAAATTGAGGCTGAATATGGAAATGCNTATATATAAAATAAATAAGTAAATTATATAATTATATAAATAGGTAAATAATAGAGAAAGAGAGTTATTTTTCTGTCAGGCCAGGGCAAAGATCAGCTAAGCATTAAGGCAACCAGATTAGGAGCAAATGGCTTGCAGTGTGTGCATGTGGTCTTCCTCTATTTGTGTTGACTCTATTTCTGTATGAAACTTGTGGCATGTGTATAGTCCATATGTAAAGTAGTGGAGCTTTCCTGTGAGGTGAAATGTGCCATTGGAGCTGTTCGCCAGGAGTGAAATCTCAGTCGTAAGCTACCACTGTATTTTCTCATTTACACTTCCTGTAATAATCCATCTAACTTTTGGGTAGTAAGTGTTTCTCTTAGTAACCATACCTTGCCGATTCCTGAAATAGGTTGCTACCTAAATGTGCCAGCAGCATGGCTTTGATTCAGCAAAGCACTTACA